>CM071843.1:20253522-20808696 GCA_036507285.1 Trichosanthes cucumerina | reverse complement strand
TCCTTAGACAAATTTACTTATCAGCCTCCTTTCAAAGGTCATATTTGATTTCCTAATTGTAATTCTATTTGAACTAGAAAACCTAAGTCTAATTATTCAAGTTCTAAACATTTTAAGACTAATAATTAACTTAGGTTACGTGTATTTCCATGTTATAGTGCTTGATCATTCATGACATCAATAATACTATACTATAACACACATTCATCACATGAATTAAATGCATGAGCATGCTTTTAATCTAAAAAATGTAACACTTGTATTTAAACAAATTAAAACATGCAAACTTTCTATTATATCTCTTATAATATAAACATATCATGCATACTATATATTATTGTTGAGTTTTACGTCCTAAAACTCGTGAGTTTGTAAATTGTATGTATATTCTATTTTGCAATAAAGTTATTATTGAGATTTATTCAGTAAAGGTGTTATTGAATAAAGTGAACTGTCTATTTTGAAACCCTAATCCAATAAAGAACCCATGGCTATAGGATGTATACTTAAACTTTATGTGTGACATAAAAGTGGATCGGGTTCAAGTTATAGCCACAACGGTCTATAGTATAGGGATAGGGTTGGGTACCTTATCCTGGGGACACTATGGATGCGCCCACTTTGTAAAGTACAAACGATGTGATCCTAAATCGTTCATGTGGAGACATGCGAGTGGGGGCGTCCTATGCAATGAGTTTGCATAAGACTGGACCGAGAAATAGTCACTTAGACTTTATAACTCCGTTTACTGTCTTAACTGACTATATTCATACGATGACCTAGGTAACTCGATCTTAATCCTGAGCGTGCCATGAACTTGTGGCAAAGGGTTATACCCAGTGGGAAGGGGTGGACTATGAAGAAACCTTCGCATTCGTTGCCATGCTTAAGTCGATTAGAATACTCTTGTCCATTGCTACATTTTATGATTATGAAATCTGGCAAATGGATGTCAAGACAGCCTTTCTGAATGACAATCTTGAAGAGAGTATCTATATGGATCAACCAGAGGAGTTCAATGTTCAGGGTCAAAAGCAAAAGGTTTACAAGCTTAAGCGGTCCATTTATAGATTGAAACAAGCATCTAGATCCTGGAATATAAGATTTGATATTGTGATCAAATCTTATGGCTTTGAACAGAATATTGACGAGCCTTGTGTCTACAAGAAGATAGTCAATACTACAATAGCTTTCTTAGTCTTAAACGTAGACGATATCTTGCTCATTGGGAATGATGCGGGATTCCTTACTAGCGTTAAACAATGGCTAGCGACCCAATTCAAAATGAAAGATTTGGGAGAGGCTCATTTTGTCCTTGGAATCCAAATTATTCGGAATCGCAAAAACAAAACGCTATCTCTGTCTCAGACGTCTTATATTGACAAAATGTTGAGTAGATATAAGATGCAAATTTCCAAGAAGGGTTTATTACCTTTCAAGCATTGAATTCACCTGTGTAAGGAACAATGTCCTAAGACACCTCAAGAAGTTGAGGATAGGAGACGCATTCCCTATGCATCAGCTGTTGGTAGTCTGATGTATGCCATGCTATGTACTCGACCCGACATATGCCATGCAGTGGGAATTGTCGCAGTATCGATCCAACTCGGATATGATCATCTCACCTGACTGTCGTTAAGAATATGTTCAAGTACCTTAGGAGAACGAGGGACTATATGCTTGTGTACGGCGCAAAGGATTTAATCCTTGCAGGATACACTGATTCAGACTGATGTAGATTCGAGGAAATCCACATCAAGACCAGTCTTCAATCTTAACGGAGGAGCTATAGTATGGAGGAGTATAAAGCAAGGTTGTATTGCTGACTCCACCATGGAAGCTGAGTATGTCGCAGCTTGCGAAGTAGCGAAGGAGGCTGTATGGCTTAGAAAGTTCTTGGCTGATTTGGAAGTTGTTCCAAATATGAATTTGCCTATCACTCTTTATTGTGATAATAGTGGTGCAGTGGCGAATTCTAAAGAACCTAGAAGCCTTAAGCGCGGAAAGCATATAGAGCGCAAATATCATCTCATCAGGGAGATTATGCAACGAGAAGACGTGATCGTCACGCAGATCGCTTCGGAGCACAACATTGTTGATCTGTTTACAAAGCCCCTCACGGCTAATGTGTTTGAGGGACACCTAGAGAATCTAGGACTTCGGGTTGTACAATAGGACAGTTTTCTTCCCCAACATGTTTGACTCCACCGACGTTTTAGTCCAAGTGGGAGTTTTTTGGATTTTATGTCCGAAAACTCGTGAGTTTGTAAATTGTATGTATATTATATTTTGCAATAAAGTTATTATTGAGATTTATTCAGTAAAGGTGTTATTGAATAAAGTGAATTGTATATTATGAAACCCTAATCCAATAAAGAACCCATGGCTATAGGATGTATACTTGAACTTTATGTGTGACATAAAAGTGGATCAAGTTCAAGTTATAGCCACAACGGTCTATAGTATAGGGATAGGGTTGGGTACCTTATCCGGGGACACTATGGACGCGACCCACTTTGTAAAGTACAAACGATGTGATCCTAAATCGTTCATGTGGAGACATGCGAGTGGGGGCGTCCTATGCAATGAGTTTGCATAAGACTGGACCGAGAAATAGTCACTTACACTTTATAACTTCGTTTACTGTCTTAACTAACTATATTCATACGATGAACTAGGTAACTCGATCTTAATCCTGAGAGTGCCATGAACTCCTGTTTATTCGGATTATCCTTAGATTTGCGTGGGTGAGAGTGGCCTGAAATTGCGGACTCAATAAGCCTCTCATTTCATGGATAACACCGGGTAGGTAGCTGGGAACATAGTTCTGCAAGATAAAATTCACTCCTACCCGCATTAGGGATTAGTAGAGAGGTTGTTCCCTTAAGTGCTGACTCCGGGTCTTGAACAAAGGGATTCGGTTTGTTGGTTGGACCACAAACCAATTGTTCATTAGAGGATCAGTGGGAATTAAGGAACAATAAGTAATTACAGGGGTAAAACGGTATTTTTGACCCAGCTGTAAATACGAACGACCTGTGAAGGATCGACTTACTAATCATGGTTATATTGAATGGACAAAAATATATCTACAGTGAGTAGAGTGCAACCACTGGGCTTTAGTGGACTGTCCTGGTGGTTAACGAATGTTGATTAGCTAGGCTAAAGAGTTTGGCCGGTTAATTTGTATCGTTGGAGCTCATGATTTGTAGGTCCATTAGGTCCCCTTACTAGCTCGGACTAAGCCTTGTAATATTTCGAGAGAAAAAACAAATTTTGAAATGTTCAAATTCCGTTTTGGGAGAAAACATTAATTATATGCGATATACTTAACGTGTCACATTTTAATTATGAATTAAACTATAATAAAGAAGAGGTGGAAATATTTAAATGTGATTTAAATATTTGTTCGGTTTATAACATGAATAGGGATTCATGTTTAAACGATCGATTTAAGAAATTGGGATTGGTCCAATTATTTAATTTAATATTTCATATTAAATTAAATAAATTATTTAAAATTAATTAAATAAATTAATAAGTTTATTTTTAATTTAAAATTAATTTTATATTAATTTTGAATTAAAATTAAATGAAAATTCAATTTTGATTTTGAATTTCAATTGGACCAAAATGAAAAGAATGAGCAACCTTGCTACTTTTACAAATTCACTCAAATTGAGCACGTCCTTCATGCTAAATCCTTCTCATCTTCTTACTATCATCTTCTCCTAGCTTGAAGAAGCTTTTGGTTTCTTTAATTGAAGAAGAAACCATTAGATTAAAGTGAATTAATCAGAATCTTGATAATTCACGTTTTTTAGACCTTTCTCCCATCTCTCTTCAAATTCTCTCTACCAAAGATCCCACAATCTGTTCTAAGGCCTGAAGATAGTAGGGAAGACACTAGAGGTTGTCCACAAAGTGTTTGTGATAAGAAATTCCCCACGAATTTGGAGAATTTTGAACAACAAAGGTATGTGTTCATACTCTCTGTTTTTTCAATTTTGAGCATGCTTTTTGTTTTGTAAAATTGATCAACTTAGAGCGTTCAAGATCCAAAATTGTTTCCGCTTTCTTAATCTACACTCTTTCAATTATAAATCTTATAATATAAATATGATGCATGAAATGTTTAGCATAAGGTGAGATTTTAATCTATATGACATACATTATTCACGCAGAAAAAAAAAATAATAAATCATACAAAAATTGCATAATTTAATAAATAACATAATTGAACCGATTTTTGGCACCCTATGGGAAATATTAAATTAATTAACATTAATATAACATCTATATTAATATTAATTAGTAAAATAAATAAATAAAAACATATTACAATGAAATAACTAAATTAAATAAATAAATAAAACGGTTGCGTAGCTCTCAGCTCGAACTGCCTGTTGGGTTTTATGTCCTAAGACTCGTGGTTTTGTAAACTTAATGTATATTCTACTTCGCAATAGAGTTGTTATTGAAATGTATTCAGTAAAAGTGTCATTGAATATTGTATTGGGTAACCCTAATCCAATAAAGAACCCTTGGTTATAGGATGAATACTTGAGCTTTATGTGTGACGTAAAAGTGGATCAAATTAAAGTTATAGCAACAACGGTCTATAGTATAAGGATAGGGTTGGGTACCTTATCCTGGTGACACTATGGACGCAACCCACTTCGTAGAGTATAAACGATGTGATCCTAAATCGTTCATGTGGAGACATATGAGTGGGGCATTCTATGCAATGAGTTTGTAAGACTGGACCGCGAAATTGTCATTTAGACTTTATAACTTCGTTTATTGTCTTAACTGAGTATATTCATATGATGACCTTGGTAACTCGATCTTAATCCTGAGCATTATATGAACTCTTGTTTATTTGGATTATTCTTAGAGTTTCATGGGTGAGAGTGGCTCCATATTGCCGAATTAATAAGCCTCCCATTTTAGGGATAAAACCAAGTAGATAGCTGGGAACATAGTTCTGCAAGATGGAATTCACTCCTACCAGCTCTAGGGATTAGAAGTGAGGTTGTTCCCTTAAGTGCTGACTCCTAGTGTTGACCAAAGGGCCCACCCCTCTCACTTGCCCGAGAGGGATTCAGCTTGCTGGTTGGACCACAAACCAATTGTTCATTAGAGGATCAGTGGGACTTAAGGAGCAAAAGGTAATAACAGGGGTAAAACGATAATTTTAACCCAATTATAATTACGAACGACCTGTGATGCATCGACTTACTAATCATGGTTATATCGAGTTGACATAAATATATCTCTGAAGAAGGAGAGTGCAACAACTAGACTGTAGTAGAGTGTCCTGATGGTTAACGAATGTTGATTAGCTAGGCTAAAGAGTTTGGCTGGTTAATCACGAATTGTTGGAGCTCATGATCTGTAGGTCCATTAGGTCCTCCTTACAAGCTCGGATGTAGCCTTGTAAGATTTTGAGAGAAAACAATTTGAATTGTTAAAATTCGAGTTTGGGAGAAAGCGTTAATTATATGTGATATATTTAACGAATCATAGCTTAATTATGAATTAAACTATGATTAAAAGGAGGTGTATACATTTAAATATGATTTAATTATTAGATCTTTTTATAGCATGAATAAAAATTCATGTTCAGAAAATCGATCGGGATCGGACAAGTTATTTAATTTAAAAATCAACTTAATATTGATTTTTTGAATTAAAATTAAATGAAATTTAATGGATTTTCATGGATTTTCCATGAAACCCAACTTGGCAACTTGCCCAATCTTACTCATCATCAAATTCACCAAAATTGGCCACCTCCTCTCACAACATTCTCATCACCCTTGTATTTTCACTCTAATGAAGCTGGTTAAAGCTTTATATAACGGTGATTTGATGTAATTTGTGAGAATTTTGCAGAAAATTTTAAATTCTCGAATTAGTGACCTTTGAGGTCTTTATTTTTTAATTTCTCAAGTGTTTTTGAGCATTAATGTGTGTAGAATAAGCTGTAAAAATTTCAAGTCGATTGGAGTTCAGGAAGACCCTCAATTTGAAGAAAGAAGCTCGGAAGGTCTAGAAAATCGAAACAGAGAGCTGCTGTTTTTTTTTTCTTCTTTATGCTACAGTAATTTGCCCCTTCCGCGCGCGTTCTTTAAAATGAAGAAGATGGATGAGGTCACGCTGATGTAAGCAACCCTTGGTTGGTTTACCTTTGACTGGTTCGACTCGATTTTTATCCGGTTCTGGTGGTTTTAGACCGTTTCAGACTATTTCGAGGTCAGTTTTCACACATTTGTATGCAGGTTCGACCCAAATTCGAAGTGTTCGAAGTGGTTCGATGTTAATCCTAGACTATTAATGTAATAATTTAGTAGTTTGCTTGCATTAGATGCCAAAACCAGTCCACCTTAGTGTGTTTAATTAATTATGCATTGTGAATGAATGTTTTAATTAAAATCCCTGATTATACGTGCATAAAGTATGTCATATAGATTTTCAATCCCACCATAGGAAGCATGCTCCATGGATTGAAAGTATGTTATAAGTGTTATAATATATTGTATGCATGTTAATTGGGTTTCATACGAATTAATATAAGTCTTATATTAATTTATGAAACAAATGTTATACATTTAATTATAATTAATATAAGGGTTATATTAACTAAAAATTAAACATATAATTGTTATGCATTTATTCATGTGATTAATTTGTTATGAATATATGTTTATTCATGTGATGAATGATGAAACAATTTATAACATAGAAATGCATGTAACATAAGGTTAATTAATTACTTTTAAAATGGTTTTAAAACTGGAATTAATTAGACTTTAGGTTATCTAGTTCTAATAAGATTAGAATTAGGAAACCAATAAATTATAAACTTTGATTAAAAGGGACTTTGGTCGATTTGAAGGTTCCGACTAGGTTCAGTACTTGTTCGATTTGAAACGGAACACCCCTACCGGGGGCGATGCGGAGGTGAATTTAATCCATATGTTTATAAATTACCTTTCGTGAGTGGCCTTTATTAAATGTTAATAAATTAAAATCATACACCTAGTTTTATTAAATTGTTAATAGACTTAGGTAATTCCAATTATAATTGTTATATTGGTAGACTTAGGTCATATTGTTTTTTACCGGAATATGCCTA
Organism: Trichosanthes cucumerina; assembly: GCA_036507285.1. Classification (NCBI taxonomy): domain Eukaryota; kingdom Viridiplantae; phylum Streptophyta; class Magnoliopsida; order Cucurbitales; family Cucurbitaceae; genus Trichosanthes; species Trichosanthes cucumerina. The sequence goes on along the minus strand of CM071843.1, from coordinate 20,801,555 downwards.
AGTCAAAGTATACACAAACTGTTTAATATATTTAGTGGGAGTGAAAAGGTATATATGATATATCAATTTCTTCTTACGCTCTCTGCGAAGTTCACATAGTGAGATTTATGCTCAGTCTCGTGATGTTAATAGGGCATCCCCATTCGGATGGTGTTTGCATAAATCAAGAGAAAGGTGAATGGAGAAAGTATTTATAGCAAGTGGGAGAAGAAAGTGTGTCCACATATCCTACGGTCTACTCCATTAGGTTGGACCGTGAGATTCACATGTTGCGCCTGCAGGTTGCCCGAAGTAGCACCATCCATTCGGAGGGATGTAACATGGGATTCCGGACAACTCAAACTACAGAAATGGATAGGGTCTCTTAGGTCCATTCCCATCTTTGTCTCTCCAGTTCGGTAGCATTGTTGGGGCCAACCTCTTAGGTCTTAAAATGGCTGGTCACATTGAATTGCGAAGTGTTAGTATATTCCTGACCAAAGTAGCGATAACTAGAATGTTATAGGAATAAGAGTTATTATGGTATTAATATTTAATCAAGAATGTCTTAGTTCAGTGAAGGAGTGATTGACTGCCCCTCTGTAGCAGTTGCTCTACACCACTGAAGTATCGTTGCAAAAACAATAATGAGTTTATGGGTACATTATTACTTTGGCTAAATTCTTAAATCGGATAGGTTACAAACAATTCACTAATACAATTCATTCCTTTTCAAAGATGTCGAACTCTTTTATTTGGTGACTCTCGCTCTCAATAAACTCACGGCGACAATTATGGAACCTTGAAATCAAACGTGAATATGATTCTTGTTCTTGATGATTTGAGTTTCGTCTTAACGGAGGAATGTCCTCCCCCTCCCAACGAGACAACAAACGAAATTGTTCGGGATGCTTATGACAGATGGATTAGGGCTAATGAGAAGGCCCCAGTCTATATCTTAGCCAGCATATCTGATGTGTTGTCTAAGAAACATGAGAGCATGGTCACCGCTAATGAAATCATGGGATCATTACAGGCGATGTTCGGACAACCGTCCTCATCGATCCATTATGATTCTCTCAAATACGTTTTCAACTCTCGTATGAAGGAGGGAGCCTCTGTTATGGAGCATGTTCTTGACATGTTGCTCCACTTCAACGTGGCTGAACTAAATGGCGTTGTCATATATGAGAAAAGTCAGGTAACCTTTATTATGGAATCTCTTCCGAAGAGTTTCCTGCCATTCCGCACCAATGCGGTAATGAATAAAATAGAGTATAACCTGACTACTCTTTTGGTAATTGCGAGTTACTCTATTTTAGAACTATACTTGACCTTTGTTTTTCTTAAAAAACATAAATGTTGATTATTGAATCTTGCTTGAATTAATGGTGTATAGTTTCATGGAGTTTTTAACATAATGTTCTTGATGGAACCTAACCATGCTTTGAATTAGTTTGTACTATAAGTCCAAGTATGAAAACTAAATTATGGAAGTATGATTTCCTCTAGAGAATGTCTTGTGTAAATCCATTTGGGAACATTTTTAGAAAATAATATGCAAAGGTTGAGAAATTGTTATATGTATTATTAAAATATTATTTCCATGGTATACAAATTATGCCCATGTTTGTTGTTAACCCCTAATACTGAAGGACATTAGAGAAGGTACTTAGGGGGGAAGGATTCATGATTTCAGGACAAGGTATGGGCATTATGAATTCTTGTGATAGTATTTATTGATGACATCTTGGTGTATTCAGAAAGTAAAGAGAAGCATGCAGAACATCTCAGACTAGTGCTACAGACATTACGAAATCGAAAGATGTATGCTAAATTTAGTAATTGTGAGTTTTGGCTGGAACATGTTGTGTTTTTGGGAAACGTAGTGTCAGCAGTTGGAGTTCAAGTGGATCCTCAGAAGACAGAAACTATAGTTAAGTGGGAACAACCCACTTCAATATCGGAAGTCCGTAGTTTTTTGGGACTTGTAGGATACTATCAACGTTTTGTTGAGGGGTTTTCGAAGATAGCTCTTCCATTAACCAGTTTGACAAAGAAGAATACGAAGTTCGAGTGGAGTGAAAAGTGTGGAAAAAGTTTTCAAGAGTTAAAGAACAGACTTGTCACAACACCAGTACTAACTCTACCCACCACGGGAAAAGACTTTGAGGTTTACTGTGATGCCTCAAATCGGGGCCTTGGATGTGTGCTTATGCGCAGATGGGAAATTGATCGCTTATTCATCAGGACAGTTGAAAAAGCATGAATGTAATTATCCTACTCACGATCTTGAGCTTGCAGCAGCTGTGTTAGCTTTAAAGATTTGGAGGCATTATCCGTTTGGTGAGAAGTGTTGTATTTACATAGATCATAAAAGTTTAAAATATATCTTCGAACCGAAAGAGTTGAATTTGAGACAACGACGGTCACTTGAATTGATAAAAGATTATGATGCTTTCGATTGAATACTACCCAAGGAAGGCTAATGTTGTAGCTGATGCACTAAGTAGGAAGTCGAAGCAACATATGGGTTCACTTAATGCTGTTAGAGTGGCTGTATTTGATGAACTCAAGAGTTCTAATGCAAAAGTGTATGTTGGTGACAAAGGAAATTTGTTAGCTCATTTTAAGGTAAGACCTACCTTAATTAATGATGTTATCTCAAGTCAAGCTAAAGACCCTACCCTGAAGAAATTGATAGAAGATGTGAACTTGAATCAGAGAGCATATTGTGAAGTAAGGCGTGATGGAGCGTTGATGAGGTATGGTAGATTTTGTGTATCTAAAGATGAAACTTTGAGAAATGCGATACTAGAAGAAGCACATAGTTCAGCTTATGCAATGCATGAAGGAGGTACAAAGATGTATCGGACCTTAAAGAACAATTATTGGTGGCGAGGAATGAAACGAGAGATAGCAGAGTATGTCTCTAATTGTTTAATTTGTGAGCAGGTGAAACTTGAACGACATGAACCAGGAAGGTTTCTAAATCCACTCTCAATACCTGAATGGAAGTGGGAGCATGTAACCATGGATTTCTTATTTGGACTTACCAGAACACCGAGTGGTTATGACAAGATTTTGGTGATAGTTGACAGATTGACTAAGATTGCTCGATTCTTACCCGTCAAGGTAACTTTTACTCTGGATAAACTTGCTAAATTATATGTTGACAGGATTGTAAGCCAATACGGAGCCTCAGTATCTATTGTGTCGGATAGGGATTCGAGGTTTACTTCCAAGTTTTGGCCGAGTCTCCAAGAGTCCTTAGGAACTAAGTTGCACTTTAGTACAACATTTTATCCACAAACCGAAGGTCAGTCAAAAAGAACAATTCAGACCCTCGAAGACATGCTTTGAGCATGCGTATTGCAATATAAAGGAAGTTGGGAGACTCACCTATCGTTGATGGAGTTTGCATACAATAATAGTATCATTCTAGGATCGGAATGGCACCGTATCAAGCATTATATGGAAGGAAATGTAGAACCCCTATTTGTTGGGGGGAGGTAGGAGAACATAAGTTGATAGGGCCAGAATTGGTCCAAGTTACCTCGGAGAATGTTAAATTTATTAGGGAAAGACTGAAGACAGCACAAGATAGACAAAAGAGCTACCCTGACAGACAAATAAGAGATTTAGAATTCGAAATCGGAGACAAAGTTTTCCTGAGACTATCTCCGTGGAAGGGTATTTTGCGATTCGGAAGGAAGGGGAAACTGAGCCCGAGATATATAGGGCCTTGCGAGGTTCTGGAGCATGTAGGGCCATCAGCTTACAGATTAGCTTTATCGGTAGAATTGTCTCGGGTACATAATATTTTCTATGTATCAATGTTGAGGAAATACATTTCTGATCCCATGTGCTCAAGGTAGAACAAATACAACTTAAGGAGAATCTATCATATGAGGAAGAACCTCTACAAGTACTGGATCGAAAAGAACAAGTGCTTAGGAACAAGTCAATACCACTGGTAAAGGTGTTGTGGAGAAATCACGACGTCGAAGAAGCAACATGGAGAAGCGAAGACCAAATGAAAGAAAAGTACCCACAACTTTTCCCGTGCTGAATTTCGACGGCGAAATTTCTCTTAAGGGGGTAGTACATTGTAAGCCCTAAACTCTATTTTCTTTTATCATTTTGCACTCGTACTTGATGTTTTGAAATATGGAAAATTATATAGGTTGCACTAAAGGATGTCGTGACCGGATTTAAGAATCTATTTAATTGGGAGCTACAATGTGTTAAAAGCTTCACAAGGAGACAGGTAAGCGATTGAAATAAGCATATTAAAAGTTGAATTGAAGTAACTTAAAAGCTTTACCAAATTGGGAAATCTAACATGCAGTATGTATTGTATGGAAGATCTTATGCTACAGATAAATCAACAAGAGTTGTTGATCAAGCTGGTCCTTCTCAATAGTTAAAAATACCTCAACGTAGTGGGAGGGATGTTAGACAACCCGACCGTTAAATGGGTTTGATTGAAACCCAGGTCATCAAACCTGATGATGGGATTGAGGATCCTTCTCCCCTCTTGCTATGCTTACTCCAGTTCAGTCTTGGAACTTGTAGATCAACCAGATGGTGAAAGACCTATCGGTTGCAAGTCGATCAACAAGAGGAAACGAGATGAAGTCGGTAAGGTGCAAACCTTTAAGGCTCGACTTGTGGCAAAAGGTTATACTCAAAGGGTAGGGGTGGACTATGAAGAAACGTTCTCCCCTGTTGCCATACTTAAGTCCATTAGAATACTCTCGTCTAGTGCCACGTTTTATGACTATGAAATTTGGCAAATGGATGTCAAGACAGCCTTTCTAAATGGAAATCTTAAGGAGAGTATCTATATGGATCAACCAGAAGGGTTCATAGGTCAGGGAAAAGAGCAAAAGGTTTCCAAGCTTAAATGATCGATATATGGATTGAAACAATCATCTAGATCCTGGAATATAAGATTTGATATTGCGATCAAATCTTATTGCTTTCAACAGAATATTGACGAGCCTTGTGTTTGCGAGAAGACAGTCAATACCACTAGACGATATGTCACGCCCCCTCCCGAACCACTTGCTAACTTAGCCCAGGAGACGGCATGAAGCCAGCAGACATTGTTACCTCTTAACAATACCTGCTGACACTACTTTACCTGAAAACAAACTATGTTCGCATATGGAACACTTAAACTTAACTCAGCGGAAACTGGACATCTATAAGACGTACATGAGGAGAAACTCTTCTTAAGTCTCTCTTGGAAACTAAGATGAGCAAGAACATCAGAACCACAAACAATCCAAACCACTAATTAAGCAACCACATGACCTCTAAAGCACATACGACTATAACTACATAGTTCTCTTTAAAATAATTTATGACATATGGACTTGCTAAACCACACCAACCACGCACAACATATCAAACATGAGAAGCTTCCAAACAGACTATGGCAAGTTATCGTGCACCGGAGCTCGATCTCTACACAAAAGTGGGAAAAACATCGAAAGAATGAGCTATAAAGCTCGGTGAGTGACTTGAGTTTAAAAGAAAGCTATTAACTCGTAAATCATATCACCCGCCATCTATGAGCATATGCATCCGTAATCAAGCGTTAAAAGTAATCGTGTAATCATTATAGCTTTTCATGAAAACAAGCAAGACACCGTTAAAATCCCGTAAGGCATGTAAATGATATAAACTCTTTTTAAAACATGTCACAATCCACGTTGTGTAGGGCACGCCAAAGACACCAACGTTTATTCTACGATGTAGTGGGGCCCGCCCAAAGACTCCCATCGTCTTTGTCGAGTGGGGCCCGCCCAAAGACTCACGACAAATATTTGCAACCACGAGTACACTCAACGCCGACAACAGAATAAGACCTGTGTGCACACTGCACTACATAGCCTAGGGCTCAATATCTCGTAAGTTCACAAATGAAAGATTTGTAGGAGAGGCTCAATTTAGATCTGGAATCCAAAACATCGCTCAGATCGCAAGAACAAAACGACAAGCATCGAATTTTGTTCCTCGGGGATCTTATATTGACAAGATGTTGGTTAGATATAAGATGTAGAATTCTTGTTTTAAAGAAAAAGGGTTTTTACCTTTATGGCATGGAATTCATTTGTCTAGAGGAGCAGTGTCCTAAGACACCTCAAGAAGTTGAGGATATCGGATGCATTAGTATGCATGCATGTTGTGTAGTCGATCGATGTATGTCATGCATATGTAGTCAACCCTACATATGCTATGAAGTGGGAATAGTCAGCAGGTATCTATCTAATCCAAGATATGATCACACCACTACTATTAAGAACATCCTCAAGTATCTTAGGAGAACGAGGGACTATATGCTTGTGTATGGCGCAAAGGATTTGATCATTGTAGGATACACTGACTCTGATTTTAAGACTGATGTAGATTCGAGGAAATCCACATCAGGGGTTAAGTGTTCACTCTGAACAGAGGAGCTATAGTATTGTTGACTCCACCATGGAGCCTAAGTATGTCGCAGCTTGGGAAGCAGCGAAAGAGGTTGTATGGCTTAGGATGTTCTTGACTGATTTGGACGTTGTTCCAAATATGAAATTGCCTATCACCCTTTATTGTGATAATAGTGGTGCAGTCGTAAATTCTAAAGAACCTAGAAGCCATAAGCGTGGAAAGCACATAGAGCGCAAAAACCATCTCATCAGGGAGATTGTGCAACGAGGAGACGTTATCGTCACGCAGATCGCTTCGGAGCACAACATTGTTGATCCGTTTACAAAGCCCCTCACGGCTAAGTGTTTGAGGGACAACTAGAGAGTCTAGGACTACGGGTTGTCTGAAGAGGGGCTTTTTTTTCTTTGCTAAGCATGTTTTACCCCACAAACGTTTTAGTCCAAGTGGGAGTTTGTTGGGTTTTATGTCCTAAAACTTGTGGTTTTGTAAACTTAATGTATATTCTACTTCGCAATAAAGTTGTTATTGAATATTGTATTGTGTAACCCTAATCCAATAAAGAACCCTTGGATATAGGATACATACTTGAGCTTTATTGGTGACATAAAAGTGGATCAATTTCAAGTTATAGCCATAACGGTCTATAGTATAAAGATAGGGTTGGGTACCTTACCTAGGGGATACTATGGACGCGACCCACCTTGTAGAGTACAAACGATGTGATCCTAAATCGTTCATGTGGAGACATGTGAGTGGGAGCGTCCTATGCAATGAGTTTGCATAAGACTGGACTGCGAAATAGTCATTTAGACTTTATAACTCCATTTACTGTCTTAAATGACTATATTCATAGGATGACCTAGGTAACTCGATCTTAATCCTGAGCGTTCTATGGACTCCTGTTTATTCGGATTATTCTTAGATTTGTGTGGGTGAGAGTGACTCGAGATTGCCGACTCAATAATCCTCCCATTTCAAGGATAAAACCGAGTAGATAGCTAGGAACATAGTCTGCAAGATGAAATTCACTCCTACCCGCTCTAGGGATTAGTAGAGAGATTGTTCCCTTAAGTGTTGAACCCGGGTCTTGAACAAAGGGCCCACCCCTCTCACTGACCCGAGAGGGATTCGGTTTGCTAGTTGGACCACAAACCAATTGTTCATTAGAGGATCAATGAGACTAAAGGAGGAAGAGGTAATTACAGGGGTAAAACGGTAATTTTGACCCAGCTGTAATTACGAACGATCTGTGCAGGATCGACTTACTAATCATGGTTATATCTAGTGGACATAAATATATCTACAGTGAAGAGACTGCAACCACTGGCTTTAGTGGAGTGTCCCGGTGGTTAACAAATGTTGATTAGTTAGGTTAAAGCGTTTGGTTGGGTAATTACGTATCGTTGGAGCTTATGATCTATAGGTCCATTAGGTCCTCCTTACTAGCTCGGACTGAGCCTTGTAACATTTTGAGAGAAAATAATTTGAATCTTTCAAATTCGAGTTTGGGAGAAAACGTTAATTATATGTGATATATTTAACAAATCATAGCATAATTATGAATTAAACTATGATTAAAAAGAGGTGTATATATTTAAATATTAGATCAGTTTATAACATGAATAAAGATTCATGTTCGAAAAATCGATCGGGATCGGGTAATTTATTTAATTTAATATTTGATATTAAATTAAATTTAATAATTTAATAATTAAATTAATTAAATTAATTTTAATTAAAAATCAATTTAATGTTGATTCTTAGAATTAAAATTAAATGAAATTTAATGGATTTTCATGGATTTTCGATGAAACCTAACTTGGCAACTTGCCCAATCTTACTCATCATCAAATTCACCAAAATTGACGACCTCCATCTCAAAGCATCCTCGTCACCCTTGAGTTGTGTAAGCCCTAAACTCTATTTTCTTTTATCATTTAACACTCATTCATGATGTTTTGAAATAAGCAAAATCGGATAGGTTGCACTAAATGATGTCGTGATCGAATTTCGGAATCTATTGAACTTGGAGCTACAATGTGTCTAAACTTCATAAAGGGACAGGTAAACATTGCAATAAGCATATTAAAAGTTGCATTGAAGTAAGTTCAAATCATTAGCAAATTGGAGAAGTTTTAGGTGCATCATGTATTGAATGGAAGATCATATGTCTCACAGACTTGGGATAAGTTGGCTAAATGCTTAGGGTTTCTTTACACACTTATTTTGGTGTTTTAAATAGAAAAGAAATGAAGTGAAAGATAAAAGGAAAACAAGGAAGGAAAAGCTCAAACCATTTTGGTTTGGTTTGCTTTAAAAATAATGAAGAAAATGAAATGAAAGGTATGGATATTATATTGTATTTTGTTTTGTTTAGGAAACAAAAAGGAAAGAAAAGAAAAGAAAGAAAGGGATAAAGGAAAGGAAAATGAAAAGGAAAAAGAAAAGAAAAAGCAAAAGAAAAAAAGACAAAGTTTGCCTCCTTGGTTTTTAAAATGGCTTTATCTTCTCAATTTTCTTCTTCATTTATCAAAATCAAAGTTGAAGCTTCGTGGGAGAAGGAGAAAGGAAGAAAATGGAAGCCATTTTCGTGAGTTTGGAGCTGGAATTGCAGAAGAAAGGAGGAGAACTCAAAGCTTAATTGTATAGCAGCAAGGTGATCAACTCAGACAAGTTCTGATGTTTTGATCTTCACGAGCTCTACAAGAAGGGGTAAGAGTTGAGTTTTTGATACATGAAAGTTAACTCAATTTGGAACAAATTTTGTGAAGGAAGCTCAAGCTAATACTGAAGTTAACTTACTGTTTTGTGAAGAGGAAGACAGAAGACAAAATTTGCTGTCAAATCTGGGAAGTCTCTGATGTTTTGGTTGTTCTGATCTGAATACTTGGAGTTAGAAGCTCTAATTTGTATGGTTCGAATGCTTAATGAATGTCCTACAACTTTTGTGAAGAAATCGTGAGTAAAATATGTCTAGAAGATGTTCTAAATATCAGGTTAAATTTGTTGTGCAGCAGGAAATCCGAATCTGGAAACAACAGAAGTCTGTTTTGAGGAAAGTAGCTTTCGAGGTATTTCTGAACAAATCCGTTTGGAATTTCTATTTCATGTCTTCATATGCGTTTTAGAGGTTCAAAAAGGAAGAGTTTGGTATAAATTACATTATGTTTGGATAAGTAATGAAGAAGTTATGGTGTTCAAAAGCAGCAGTGAGAAAATCTGAAAATGCTGGAAATTTGAAAGTGTGTTTTCTTGCAAGTTTTAAGGTAAAAAATCATGAGCTCGAGGTTCTAATGATTGATTTGGCTTGTTTGACAGGCCAAGAGCAAATAGGTCATTTTTCAAGCCAAGGTTCCAATTCTAATACTGTGAGTGACTCTATCTTAGAACTATGTTTGACCTATGTTTTTCTTCATGAACATAAGTGTTGATAATTACATCTTGTTTGAACTAGTTGTGAATGGTCTCATAGGGTTTTCTAACATAAGGTTCATGATGGAACCTAAGCATGCTTTGAATTAGTTGTAACTATAAATCCAAGTATGGAAACTAAATTATGAAAGTATGCTTTCCTTTAGAGAATGTTTTATGTAAATCCACTTGGAAACATGTTTAGATGATAATATGAAATTGTCAAGAAATTGTTGTATGTGTTATAAAGACATGATTTCCATGGTACACAAATTATACCCTTGTTTGGGGTTAACCCCTAATACTGAAGGACATTCGAGAAGGTACTTAGGGGGGGAATGAATCATGATATCCCGATCATTGAAGGACAATGAGAAGGTATCAGGGAAGTAAATGGTTTTACCTAAATCTTGAAGGACAATGAGAAGGTATTCGGGTAGTAAATGGTTTTACCTTAATACTGAAGGACATAGAGAAGGTATTAGGGAAAACCAAACGACCAAAGGTATTCCACGTGCACGTGAGAGAGAGAGAGGTATGCACCTTATTTGTATAAATGTAACTCTACCACTTCTATGGTTTGATGTTGTATCATGTCATGTGTTTTATTGTTATGAGCTATTATATTATTGATCTATCTACCCTCGATAAGTTAGTACATTTCGAGTTGTGTGCCATGCACAAGTGGTGACTTAAAAACTGTAAAATTGAAGCATGGTTTGTTAATGTTTACAAGCAGATGTTAAGCTATTTTCTACTTATAATCTGCCATTATTATGATTCACCTGTGAGCTTATAATGTTTTATAGATAGACACTCACTGAGCTTTTTAGCTCATTCTTTCAATGTTTTCAAACCTTTTCAAGTAGCGATCGAGCTCCTGGTACCTGACATCCTGCCATAGTCTGCTGGAAGTTCATAAGTTGTTAGTTTGTACGTGGCTGGTGTTGTATAGAAAGTCGTTATGTAGCTATAGAAGTCTTGTACATTAGCGGTTGTATAAACAATGAGTTGTCTTGTGTTGTTTTGATGCACTTGAATTTTAGTTTCCAAGAGAGACTTATGAAGGGTTTCTCCTTGTGTATGTTTAATAGTTGTCCAGTTTATGCTGTGTTATGTTAAAATGTTCCATATGCGAACATAGTATGTTTATCAGGAATACAAGGTCAGCAGGTATTGTTAAGAGGTAAACAATGTCTGTTGGTTTCACGCCGCCTTTCGGGCTAAGTAGCAGGTAGTTCGGGAGGGGGTGTGACAAGTTGTCACTCTAATGAAACTTGTTGAAGCTTTATATAATGGTGATTTGAGGCAATTTGTGAGAACTATGCAGAAAATTCTAAAATCCCGAATTAGTGACCTTTGAGGTATTTTCTTAAAAATTCTCTCAACCTAGGATCCCAGAATAGTAGGGAAGACTCTAACGGTTGTCCACGAAGTGTTCGTGTTGAAATCTATCCACAGGGTGAAGAGAATTTAATCTTCAAAGTTGAGTTTTCTATCCCTCTGTGTTTCCAGCTGTGAGCATGTTTTTTATTTTACAAAATTGATCAACTTAGAGTGTACAAGATCCAAAATTTCTTCCGCTTTCTTAATCTAGAAACTTTCACCGCCGACCCCTGATGCCACTACCGCACGAAACTCGCGCTTCATGCTCCACTATGCTGCAATGTTACAACGTCGTGGCCAGCATTGCAACGTTGTGGTATACAACGTCTTGTCTGCCAATCTTAATGATGTGGCGTTGCAACGCTACCCCTAGCGTTGCAACGCTGCACTGCAGCACGCTCTCGAGCAGCATGGATGGAGTCGCAACGTTGTAGAACAACGTCGCGACGTTGATGAATTTCTAGCAAACAACTTTTGTTGTTTTTCATTGAAATCTCCCGTTTTCCAGTTTAGAAATTATCTCCCCCTAATTTGTCGGATGCTAGTAACGCTATTATTGAAAGGATTTGGAATTCCCGCAGCGGAAGACGTTGTGAAACGTCGTTGATCCGTTGTGTAATTCTATCTTAAAATCGAACTAAACAACTTTAATTATAGGTTAAACATGCATTAAAGAGAAGAAAAGAGTAAGGCATCGTTACTTACTTGTTGAAGAACACTTCTTCAAAGCTTTCCTCCTTCAGTCATGATCTCTCTCGAACAATCGTTCTCCTCAAATCGAACCTCGAACAGTGTTGCAAGACACTTCCACAGGGTCTTCTCGGGAGGTTGAGGGAGAGTATGTGGGACTCCCATTGGATTTTGGGTGTGGAGAGATTTCAGAGACTTAAGAGAGAAATGGAGGTCTCTTGGAACTTGAATTTCCAAAAATGAGAACCAACCTTACCAAAGTATTCTCACCAAGCCTTTAAATAATGGTGAGATGTGTAGTTAATATTTCCATTAAATTACCATTAAACCACAACTATATGATCTACAAATCATATATGCAGATCATATAATATAAGGTATCTCATACCTTATTATACAAATCTCATTTTTATAATTGTGGAATTTTAAATTTAATCAAATTCAATTTAATTTGTCTAAATTGAATTTCTCCAATTAGAACTAATTAATCAGTTAGGCTATACTATAGTTTATTATGAATCTCATTCACATTAAACAATATATTATGTCATCTATATCTCATATAAATGACATAAATACCCAAATAATGAATTTGAACACTTTAAATTCACACCAAATTGTAAACCCTCAATTTGTCCAATTTGAGCCAACCGAGGGACCTAATGGACCAACACGTGACGAGTTCCAATGATCCGAGACTAACTTGTCAAACTCTTTGACCCGGTTATTCAACATTCATTCACTAATGTAACACTCCACTAAATCCCGTACCGACACTCTCATCACTGTAGGACAAGTTGTGTCCATCGATATAACCAATACCTGTGAGTCGACCCTTCACTAGTTTTCGTCGACCCTCCACCAACTCCTACAACTGAGTTTTCAATTCTTTCAAGGCCTTTTTCCATTCTTTCATCTGCTAGGCTTCGCTCCACCCGTAATGCCCTCTCCAAATGTTTGGAGAACTCAACCCACTCCTAACTTGCTGTCACAAGTGTTCGGATCTCTGTTCGTAGACAATCTTCGAACCTTTTGCATCGACCTAAAAACTCGTTGCTCTTCGCAACACGATAAGAGCTCGGATAATACTTATCTTCAAAGGCCTTCTGAAACTCTTTCCAGGTCCAAACTTCACTTTTCTGCTCTCTATAATCTTTCACCAATCACTTGCCCTTTTACGGAGTAAGAAGAATTTGCTAAATCGACCTTACTATCTTTATGGCATCACATGACCCTAAAACACTTCTCAATCAAATGTAACCAAACCTCAGCATCAACGGGATCTGTCGTGCCTTCAAATGTTGTTACACCAAAGGCTTTCAGTATTTCAATGGCGTGCTTCTTTTTGGATCTGCTTGCGCTGACCCAACACTTTCAGCTAATCATTGAGTTATCCTCGTAAAGATTTGTTCCTCCATGTTCACCTCTTGCTGAGGATGACTACACTCTCCCTCTGATACCTCGCTTCTTCTAACGCCAGTAGCTTCCTGAGTTCCAGCCACTACTTGCATGCCTCGTTTGCCACCTCGAGCCATGGTCCTATATTATACGATCTTATTAAAATAGTTAAGACAACAAGCTCCAAGTTTATTGCATGAACCTAGTTTCTTTTCCAAAACCGTTTGCCCTGATACCAAGTTGTCACACCCCCTCCCAACTTACTTGCTTAACCAAGGAAGCGATGCAAAGACAGAGAAAACCAAGCCTCTTACCGTCTCTCCTTGACTAACCCAAGACTTAACCTAAAATTCAACGCAACACAACACGTTTGAACAAGCAAGATTCAACACTAAAATACGCATATAAGCAAGAAACATTCACTTCCAATACTATGCTCTTTACCTAGTAATAAAGCCTAGAAGTTTAATATCACCTGACTAATATGTTTTCACTACAAACCATATACATAAGAAAGTGTATATACAAGGACCTAAAATGACGTGGTGGCAAACACGTGTCTTCCAGGCTAAACACCGAGAACTTGTCTACTACTTGGGAAGAGTAAACATATTGAAAACGTGAGATGAGAAGCCCAGTGAGTCTCTATTTTTAAAACATTATAAGCTCAAGGGGCGAAGTTAAATAATGGGCAAAGCTATAAGTAGAAAAAAACTTAACACTTGATTGTAAATGTAATAAGGCCATGCAATCAATTTACAGGTTTAAATCACCACTTATGGATAACATAAAAACTCATAATTTAGTGTTATAATGAAGAATAAACAGATCCATATACTAGAAGTTCATAACAATAAAACTCATGTCATGATACGATCTTTCGAACCTTACCTGTGGTAGAGTTATCTTCATACCAACAACGTTTATGCCTCTCTCACGGGCACGTGTAAAGCCATTGGGCACTTTGGTTTTCCCTAATACCTTCTCTATGTCCTTGAATATTAAGATAAGACAATTTACTACCTGAATACCTTCTCACTGCCCTTCAGTTTTGAAAAAACACGATTCCTCCCTCCCAAGTACCTTCTCGATGTCCTTCAGTACGGAGATTTAAAAAGATACAGGGGCATACTTCGTTTACCATGGAAATCATGTTTTCAAAACACAACAACAATTTCTTAACATTTGCATATTACTTTCCTAAACATGTTTCCAAGTAAATTTACTCAACGCATTTTCTAGAGGAAATCATACTTCAATAACTAGTTTCCATTCTTGAAAATATAGTTACCCACTAATTCAAAACATGCTTATGTTCCATAAAGAACATTCAGTCAAAAACTCCATGAAATTATACTAAAATTAATTCAAGCATGATTCAATGATGAACATTTATCATTTTGAAGAAAAACAAATGTCAAGTATAGTTCGAAAATATATTCACTCACAATCACCAAAAGGGTTCCAGGGATTATAAGTTATTCCTAACTTCGTTTGCCCTGCAAATGAAATTAATAACATTAATTATTTCCTTAAGAACCTTAAAAAAAGATCTAATTCAGTCTCATAACTCAATTCATAATAACCATACACACTTCGTTCCAAGGTATATAGAAATGGAAGCACATCTCCATCAATCTCTTGCTAGCAATTTGTTTTCCTTGCAACTAAAATTTCAGGTTCAACTTTCAGCTTCGGTTCCTCAAAATTTATCAAAACAAGCACCCAATATTCTTTGCAAACCTCGAGTACTACATCTTAGCTTACTTACCTCAAAATTTCAGCTTTTAAATCCTCCTCAATAGCTCAAAAGAGACTGATCTCCTCACACTGTTATGCTACTCGATAACTGTGAACGTCTCTCAGTTTTCGGTACTTTTCTCCTTCTTCCTGTTCGTATTTTAACAAACGCCGACAATTTTCGAATTTTACACTCAATGTAAACGATTTAGACTAAAAAATCATCGAATTTTGCTGTTTGAAGTTGAGCCATTTTCCAGCAGCTTGTTGTTTTACGAAAAATTTGACAACACCTACTAACCAAATTTAACTCCGAGGCTTCACCTTCTTTGGCCAGCTCCTACTTTAATATTTACATCATAATCCCTTTTTTAAAACACCAAAATAAGTAAGAAAATGAACCTAAAGCATTTAGCTAACTTTACCTAAGTTTGTGAGAAATAAGTGCTTTTTATTCAATACATAATGCACCTAAAGTTGACCCAATTTGCTAATGTTCTTAAATTTACTTCAATTTAACTTTTAATATGCTTATTTCAATGGCTTACATATCTCTTATGAAGCTTTAAACACATTATAGTCTCCAATTCAATAGATTCGCAAATCTGATCACGACATCCTTTAGCGCAACCTATATCATTTTGCATATGTCAAAACATAATGTATGAGTGCAAAATGATTAAAAAACGGAGTTTAGGGCTTACCTAGGTAAACAAAAATACCTGTTAATAGACACTAAATCGAACTGGATCTGTTTCCTCCGGACTGTGGTGTGGTATGCCTCTATAGCGATGTTAGCGTAGAATTCCCGCACGAGGGGAACCACACCTGCCTCAAGCTGCTGCACTAATAACTCCCAACGCCTCTACTCAATGTTATGGTAGATGTGTTAGTGACTAGTGCAACAAAGAACTAAACAATGACAAGCAATAAAGTCAGTGCCATCAGGGGGAGAAAGACAATGAGTACACCTATGGAAACCACTAGATGATGTCACACTTCCTCCCGAACTACCTGCTAACTTAGCCCGACAGACGGCGTGAAGCGAGCAGATATCGTTTACCTCTGTAACGATATATATTGACCATGTTTTGCCTACTAAGCCCACTATACTTGTATATGAAATACTTTAAACAAAATACAACATAACCCTGACAATTATTATACATACGTAAGAAGCAACACAATAAAAACACATTCCCATCCATGGGTTACACACCCACAACCACTAAAGCACGCATAAACATAACTACATAGTCCTCTCAAAATAAACTACAATACATATGGTCTTGCTATAAAACTCGACCTATATACAAAATTTGAAACTCGTTGAGCTTCTGGCAGACTATAGCAGGATATCAAGCACCGGAAGCTCGATCTCTACATGAGAAGTTGGAAAACACTGAAAGAATGAGCTATGGAGCTCAGTGAGTGATTGAGTTTAATAACTATTAACTCGTAAATCATATCACCTTACAATCTATGAGCATTTGCATTTGTAATCAAGCGTTAAATATAAACGCGTAATCGTAATAGGTTTTTCAGAAAAACAACAAGCATGTCTTTAAAATCTCGCAAGGCATATCGATAATATTAACACTTGTAAAACATATGACAATCTACGTTGTGTATGGCACACCAAGTACAACCAACGTTTACTATACGATGTAGTGGGGCCCGCCCAACACTCCGATCGTAGTGGAGTCGTCCAGCACTCAGACAGCATTGTTGTCACAGAGTACACCCAACGTCGACAATAGAAAACGACTCGTGTGCACACGGTACTATACAAATTCGGGCTCAATATCTCAATCATTTACTCATTCGAGTCTTAGAAAAACACGTAAAAATACTTGAACATGTCTGTTTATCTTTTCTTTCGCAAAACTCAAGCTTCCTCACCTTGCTCATGAAAACTGACAATCTTTAAATAATACTTGCTAGTACATGCTTGCTTGAAAATATAACATTTCCACTAAATTTCAGTAAATCAATAAACATATGCTCAATTATAACATTGGGATTGTCTAGGCTCACAACGATCAATTGAAATCATTTCTAGGAAAACATGTATGCTCATGAGTATGTGTTCAAAAGAAAACGTAAAGCGTTTAAGCCATTTCATTATCGAGAAACCTTGTATTTCTTTAAGCATAATTGAAGCATAAAAATCGTTTTTGAGGTTTGTTTTGTCACTCACAGCGTTAGAACTAGAATCTTGGCCCGTACACTTTACCGATTTCCTCTTGGCCTGTCAAACAACCAAAAACCAAGCATTAGAATCTCGAGCCCATGAATTTCAACCTTAAGATTACCAAAACCATTTTATCTATTTTCTAGAAATCTACAACTTTCATACCCTGACTTCCTACACTCATAACTTCTTCCTTACTTAGCCAAAAAGGATGTAATTTTTACAATACTCTTCCTTCTTGAACCTTCTAAAACTCATCTATAGAAATAAAATGAAATTCTCAAAGGATTTACCCGGTAATACCTCGAAAGATTCTTCCATAAAAATAAACTTTTGCTTTTTCTAGATTCGTTTTCCTGCTACACCCTGAACTTGACCTTAAATTAAAGCAACTTCTAGTCGCTTTCCAACCATACCTATTACAACTTCTTATTTGAATTGTACACATCAGCGCAACTCTAAAACGATAGATTTCTCATATTTGACAACAAATTATCTCCTCTGCATTCCTCTTCACAAATTAGTAACTTAAGGTAGAGTTTGCTCGAGCTTCCTTCACGAAGTTTGTTAAATTTCAAGAAAATCAAACCTAGCCTCTTAACTCTTCTTATGGAGCTCAAAATGTTCAAAATATAAGAACTGAGAAGAATTTCTCATAGAATTGCCATGGAAGCTATTAATGATCTTCCCCTTTCCTTCTTCACCTTGAACACCATAAAACTTTCTCCCTTCTTCTTCCCTCAATTCTCTCCAACGGAGCTTTTATTTTGATTTGCATAATGAGAAGAAAATAGGAAGAAAATGGGTTATAAAGGGGAGTTAGGCGGTTGTGGTTCATCCACTTTCCTTTTTCTTTTTTTATTCTACTTTTCCACTGTAACATTTCCTTGTTCTTTCCCATTTTTGTTCTTTTTTTTTTAAATACAAAAATCCAACATTGTCAAATTTCATTTTTCTTTTTCTTTTATACATTTTCTTTTCAAATGTGTTTCCAAAGTGACATCTCGGATTTACGACTAGTTGGTTCATGATGAATCTACTAGGCTCATGAGGTATAAATGAAAATAAACTTTTATGCTCTCTGCCCAAAATGTAAGCAAGGGGACAAGTATGGGTCATATGGATCTCGCCTCCTAACAGTCATGAAAAAGAAGTGGAACAATAATGCACAAGGAACCCATGTACTAATTCATCACAACCATGCAAAGGGCAAGAAGACAACCGACACAAACCCAATAAGATTCGAAGCACAACAAATATTTATGCTCGAGCAAACAATAGAATAAAGTCACAAATTTGCAAGCTTAGACATCCAAAGGACAAAACCAAGCATGCTTGCACAAACATGAAGCACAAACAACAAAATTTGTTGCTCACATGCTCATATAAGAAGAATAATCTAAAGAGAAATTCCAAACACAAAGGTAATTCATGTCTCCATCAACATAAGGCAGAAACAATAGGCAAGACTAAGTATCACCAAAATCCATGATTACCACGATCCAAAAATGCATAAAAATGATGATGCACAAAAATGAAAAAAAAAAAGTAGTGGATCCAAGTATGCTCACTATCACGATGAACAACAACAATTGGGAACTTTCATCAATCCACCAAATCCTCTAATTTCAAAAATATACAATGAAAAATCATCTAAGGCCAAGATTAATAACCCAAAAGAATAATCTAACTTAAAAAAAAAAAACTAATATTAAGCCTAATAAGAGAAAAAAATCACAAATGAAAAGAGAAAAGAAGAGACATGTTACCCATTGCTCAAGCTCCAAATGGGTGTGGGTTTTTCTCCAAGAATCTCCAATCTTACACAAAAAGTGAAGAAAAGTGAGTGGCTAGTGAAAAAATTGAGTAATCTAGGGCAAGTGATGAGAAAGATTGAAGGGAGATGGGAGAAAATAGGTGAAAATGTAGAGAAAGGGGAAAAGTGAAGCCATAGGCGAAATCTTGAATTTTTAAATTTCAGATTTTGTAGCAACGTTGCAACGCTATCCTCGCGGGTCGGGCGATTGGCAAAGCGCGGAACGCTGCAACGCTAGAACAAGGGTTGCAACACTTATTGAACAGTTAAACACAGTTTTGAGACCTTTTTAATTTTTTTTTCACACCGAAAAACATAAAAAAACAAATAAAAAGAAAATATATAAATAAACTAAATAAACAAGGAAATAGAACTAAATAAGTACAACACATCGGGATGCCTCTCGTTCAACGCTTTATTTAACGTCTTTTAGCTGGACCACCTATGCGGGTATCACATGGAATTTTAATCAGTAAGAACAGCGTTCTCCAAATGTCGGTCCTCGTCACCGCAGTAATGTTTCACACGATGCCCATTGACTTTGAAAAGTGCTCCATCCTTGCCTTCCAACTCAATTGCTCCATAAGGAAATACTTCCTTCACAGTGAATGGACCTGACCACCTAGATTTCAATTTACCTGGAAACAAACGTAAATGGGAGTTAAAAAGGAGAACATGTTGACTAGGAGAAAATGTTCTATTTTTTATTTGTTGATCATGCTAACGAGTTGTTCTCTCTTTATATAACTTGGTGTTCTCGTATGTTTGATTGTGAACTCCTCAATCTCATTGATTTGCAGTAATCTTTGATCACCTACATTCTGAAAATCAAAGTGAAGTGTTTTGATGGCTCAGTAGGCTTTATGCTCCAGCTCCATAAGGTAAGTGGCACGCCTTGCCAAACACCAACCGATACGGTGATGCACCTATCGGTGTTTTGAAGGTTTTTCGATATGTCTATAGTGCCTCATTTAATTTTTCGGCCTAACCTTTCCTGTTAGTTTTGACTTTTTTCTCCATAATTAGTTTAATCTCCCTAGTTGAGATTTTAGCTTGGCCATTTGTCTGAGGATGATACGCAAATGAGATATTATGTCTAACTCCATACCTGGCTAACATTGAATCAAACAATTTATTGCAAAAATGAGTGCCAATTCTCGTGAAATATTTTTGTGTAAAAACTCAATAACAACACGAGCATCATTTCTCATTAGCGGTTAGGTGCGGAGAGAAATCGCTACAACTGGAACTCTAGTGGCCTCTACCCACTTAGAAACATAATTTACGGCAACAAGGATATCTGAGATAACGATGTGAAGATGGAAAAAGCCCTATAAAATCAAATCCCCAAACATCAAATAATTGAACTTCAAGAATAGGGGCAAGAGGAAGTTCATGCTGACGTAAAATATTACATGTGCGTTGTCATCGATCATAAGTTCTACAAAAGTATAAAAACCTTTAAAAATAGTAGGCAAATAAAAACGTGAATGTAATACTTTAGCAGTTATTGGAGTGGGCCCAAAATGTCCTCCATAAGGCGATTACATACCTCCTAATAAGTTGGTTTGCACAAACCTTGAAGAGCAGTGGATCATTTCAATGATAGGACTTTACATCATGTAAGAATTTCTTCCTTTACTGAGAAATCGGATTTGGTGGCATAACTCCTCCTTGAAGATAATTCACATAATCAGCAAACGATGATAAATCATCTTGTACCTAGTAAAGTCTTTCATGAGGGAAATTTTATGTGATCGGGAGGGTAGGTGAAGTGCCCTCCTTCTCTATCCAAGATAAATGGTAAGCTACCACATTCTCACATCCTTTCCTATCCCTTGTATCAAAGTCAAACTCCTGCTACAAAATAATACATCTAATCGGGCGAGGTTTAACATCTTTCTTATGAAAGAAATATCTAAAAGTTGCATGATCTGGGGCACAATGATTCTAGTCCCTAAAAGATAAGGTCTAAATTTATGAAAAGAAAACACAACAACAAGTATCTCTTTCTCACTGGTAGTGTAATTTTGTCGTGCATTATCTGAAGTTTTGCTTGCATAATAAATGGCCTTAAAGATCTTTTCCCGATGTTGGTCTAGAACTTCGCCTACTGCATACTAACTAGCATCACACATGATCTCAAAGAGTTGACTCCAATTTGGTTCAACAATAATAGGAGCATAAGTTAGCTTTTTCTTAAGAAGATTAAAAGCAACGAAACAATCATTATTAAATAAAAAAGGAGAATCTCTTTCTAGCATGTTACAAAGGGTTTCAAAATTTTTGAAAAATCTTGTATAAAACGTTTATAAAACACTGCATGACCTAAGAAAATGCGAACTCCCTTCAAATTAACTAGAGGTGGTAGTTGTTCAATTGCTGAGATCTTAACTCTCTCCACCTCAAGTCCCATTTTAGAAACTCTGTGCACTAGGATTGTACCTTATTTGACCATACGATGTTATTTTTCTCAATTCAAAACAATGTTAGTTTCCTGGTACCTCTGCAAAACATGAGCAATATTATGTAGAGAAATCTGAAATGAACAACGAAAAATAGAAGCATCATCCATAAAAACCTCTATTATGTCCTCAGTCATGTCATGAAATATGACCATCATGCAACGTTGGAAAGTGGCAGGTGCATTACACAATCCAAATGACATTCTCCTGAAAGCTTATGTTGCATAAGACCATGCGAAAGTAGTCTTCTCTTGGTCCTCAGGGGAAATCACAATCTGGTGAGGATAGCCGACAAGTCTATCAACCAAGTCAATGAAGCAACTGATCAATAAAAGGAAGAGGAAAGTGATCTTTTCGTGTAGCTTTATTAACCTTCCTATAATCGATACAAACACGCCATCTAGTGATTGTCCTGGTGGATATGAACTCATTCTTGTCATTTTTTATGAAAGTCATCCCTCATTCTTTTGGAACAACCTGCACAGGGCTCACCCAAGAACTGTCGGATATAGCATAAATGATTTCTGCATTCAACAGTTTTAGTACCTCAGCTTTTACTACCTCTTTCATTGTTGGGTTAAGCTTCCTTTGGTGTTCAACTGATGGACCAAAGGTATCTTCTATTATGATTTTACGCATGACTATAGATGGACGAATACCTTTAATATCACTAATTGACCACCCTAAAGCAGACTTATGACTTATGAGGATTCTCAACAACTTTTCTTTTTGTTCGTTATTCAGATCAGCATAAATAATCACAGGATAAGTATATGATTCTTCTACGAAAGCGTAACGAAGGTGTGCAGGTAATTTTTTTGACTCTAGAATAAGAGGTTTTGTATCCTCTAACATTGAATTAGTAACTTCATGATCCAATTTTCCTACTAGATCTAACATTGAATTTGTCATGCATGTTTCTAAGCGATCAACAGATAAAACTAGTTCTCTAAATGAATCAACAACATCATTAAGAATATCAATCATGTGATAGGTAATTACCTCATTAGGATACTTCAAGGATAAAAAAATATCAAATACAACCTTGTCCTCACCAACCCTCGTAGTTAACTTACCAGCCTGTACATCTATTGAGGCTTTTCTAATGGTCAGGAAAGGTCACCCAAAACTAATTAGGATCTCAAAATCTTCATCCATGTCCAGGACACAAAATTTGCAGGGAAAATGAACTGTGACCAACAAATCATCTACAATACCCTTGGGATATTTGATAGAACGGTCAACCAACTACAGGAAGATGGTTGTAGGTTGCACTTCCCCAAGACCTAGTTTCATGTGGACATATAATGGCATGAAATTAATACTGGCCCCTAGATCACATAAAGCTCCATCAACAAAAATACTACCAATATAGCAATGAATAGTAACACTCCCTAAGTCTTTTAATTTCTCTGGTAGTTTCTTCTGGAGTATTGCACTGCATTCTTCAGTGAGATTGACTGTCTCATCTTTATGAAACTTTTATTTTTTTATAGGACTTCCTTCATGAACTTTGCATAATTGGGCATTTGTTCCAAGGCATCTTAAAAAGGAATATTTATGTGCAGTTTAATAAACATATCAAGAAATTTAGCAAATCAAGAATCAGCCTTTTTCTTTTGAAAGCGCTGAGGATAAGGAATAGAGTTAGAAACAATAAAAATAGAGAAATCATTAATCTTCTCTTTCCGTTTCGATGTGCTTTCTTCCTCTACTGCTTCCTCTATGTCGTTCTTGCCATCACAGTTGCTATGTTCTTCAGAATTTACCTTTACAGTTTCAGCAAGCTCGTTACCAATCCTTAAATTCACAACATTGCAATGTTCTCTAGGATAAACCTCAGTGTCACTGGGAAAATTACCTTTATGCAACGCGATTAGAGTTGTTTCCATATGACTGATTTGTACCTTTATGTTCTTAATGGTTGCACCTTGTGAGTTCACTATACTACTGAAACTTTGCACTTCATTTACAAACTCGCTTGTTCGATTCCTGGATTAAGTGATGAATGAACCCACCACATCATCAAGAGATGGTTTACCCTCAGATGTAGATGTAGATGCATAACCTAGAGGAGGTTGCAAAACATTTTTCTAAAGTATAGGAAAAAATTTCATGTGTACGCAAACCTTGATGACAATGGGTTGGCAACTGACTCTGATTCTTATTTCTAAGATATCCATAACTTCTATTGTTCACATATTGAGCCTGCTTAGCTTCTAGATATTCACCACTTGTAAGTTTGTTAGCAGCTGCAACTGCAGCTATGGATTCGTTGTTACCTATATGAAGTTTATTTAGAGCACTAGTTAGGGAACTCATATGGAAATTGATGTAACTTACATAATCTATCTCGTACATCCCAACCACAGGTTTGGAAGTTGATCTTTAAGAATGCCAATTATAACTTCTGCCAACCATCTCCTCAAGCAAAGTACAAGCATCCTTTGCAAACTTGGAAAATATTGACCCCCCTGCAACTACATCCAAAAGAGACTTTATTACCAGATAATCCATTATAGAATAATTGAATTTTCAACCAGTTAGGATAACCATGTTGTGGGCATTTTCTATGTAGATCCTTGTATCTTTCCCAAGCTTCGAATATATGATCTCCATCCTATTGTCTGAATGTGCCAATCTCAATGTGTAGCCTCGTAGTCTTCGCAGGTGGGAAATATTTAGCTAAGAATGCCTGAGCTAATTCCTCCCAAGTACTGATACTACCTGTGGGCAAGGACTCAAACTAGAATTTTTCTTTATCCGGAAAAGAGAAAGGAAAAATTCGTAAGCGAATAGCATCAGGGGATACACCATTAATTTTTACCGTTCCATAAATTTCAACAAAGGATCTCAGATGCAGATTGGAGTCGTCATTGGCATGCCCCCTGAAGGCATTTTCTCGAACGATCTAAGGGAGACCAATTTTTATTTCAAAATTATTAGCCTGAATTGGAGCATAAATAATTATAGATTGGTTTCTAGCAAAAATGGGTTGGAAGTGCTCCCCTATGGGCTTGTACACTCCATGTTGCTCCTCCATGATTCTTACTTTGTCTTTAGTCTCCTTAAGCTTCTTTCTGAAAGTTTTGTCAACTTCAGGATTAAAATGAACTAGACCAACTTCTGAGTTACTTCGCATGCACAACACAACATAGGAATCAGAAAATTGAAATTAACAAAAAACACATAAAACCAAAAGAAACACAAAATACAACACAAAAACAACAAAAACAAACAAAAAAATTATAGATTAAGCCAAGTGACTTCTTAATAGTATGAAAAGAATTAAATAAATTTCAATCCCCGGCAACGACGCAAAAAAGTTGTTGCGTAAATTTTGCAATACTGCAAGTATCGAGACAAGTTTTAATATAGTGAATTTGAGTACGTGTATCGTCCACGGGATGTGGTTATTTAATTCAATTAATTTCTATCAAACACCACTCAATTTTATATTGAAAATAGAACTAAAGGTGAAGTGAAACACAATATCAAAGACTGAAAATTGAGAACAATCAGGAGAGACAAATCTCTTCAAGACTAGATTTCACCAATTAACTAACTATTTTATTGAGATCATGCTAATGGGTTATTGCACTGCTTTTATAAGCCAAGAGAAACTAAAATAACAAATAACCTCTCTCGAGGTAAGTGAATCTCATGCAAGACATATAATTAAACACCTTTCTTCAACCTAAAAATCAAACATGGCACTAAGTTCAATTCTTCTGGGTTTCTATTAGCACTTCAATCATTCTAAAGTCAAAGTAACTATCAGACTTGCAATTGAGATCAGATCTAACATATGTTTCACAAGAATAAATTTAAACATAAGAACAAATAAATCGTGATCAAGAGTCTACAAGCATTAAGGATGCAAAGATAACGAGTTTAGCTACTCATGTCCACTAAAATCCTACTAAACTTAAATACAGAACCATAGTTTAACAAACAAAGTAAAAGGAACGAAAAAAGAACTCTCGTGGCGTGAACGACAACGATCTCGACACATATCATGAAACCTGAGCTACAAAAGTCTTCAACTTAAATCTCTAAAGAGTCTTCTTACAGTCCCTCGTCCCCTAAGCAAGAGTCAAAAAATCCTTTTTGTATTATCAGTACGGTGTTGCAATGTTGGGCATGGCGTTGCAACGCCGTGCCCTATGCGCGTGTCTAAATAAGAAAAATAGTGCGGGGTTGCAACGGTGAGCGCAGCGTTGCAACACCTCTACCCCTCGCACGCCTTTTTCTTATCGAAGTAGCGTTGCAACGTTGCAAGCCAATGTTGCAATGCCATCGCCACGGGTCTTCAACAGAGTTTTGCAATGTGTTGGGCGTTGCAGCGCAATCGAAATGAATTTTCACGACTGAATTGTTGCACGTTGGGCATTTCAACGCCCATAATGGCGTTGCAACACAATCTTATCGGGTTTAATTGCTTGGTTTGGCCTTCCTCCTTCCATTTAATGCAATTTTTAGCTGATTCAAGCATACTTTGATTCTTTTTTCACCCATATTTCTCCATCCATCCTTGTATTTCTCTTTAACCTGCAATTCAACAATTTAAGCATAAGGATAACAATTTTTTTATGTGATCAATAGACCTAAGCATGAAGTTAAAGTTGAGAGCATTAGTAGTTTCTAATACTCGTTATAAAATTCTTTCTGTAAAGTTAAAGGAACTCAAGTTATAGGTACAAGACCTTCTATATAAGAGATAATAGTAGTATATCTCCCTAAAGAGTATCAATGTTGTTCCTAAAGGAGAAATGTGTACCGTAATGTTTGGGCGTGTGACTTATTGGAAGTGGAAGGAAATGACTGTTAAGAATAAATGTCTTCATCCTTGGACGAACGACCTATTCCCTCAGTTAAAAGGAACACATTGATCCTTAAGATGAATGAGGGGTAAAGTTAGCGCACGCCAAGAATCAGGGTTAAGATGTCCCAAGACAACATTCAAATCATGTTATGAACATCATGAAGTTATACAGATTTGACTAAAGCACCAACAATTATTGTAGACTTGACGAATTTAGGGCTCAAGAAAATGCTAAAATATTGTCATGATTAAGTTGCTGGAGATATTCTCGTTTAGTCAGAGTCTCAGACGGGGCAGAAAAAGCACATTGGAACGATTGGTTTAGAAAAATAAGGGAAGAATGAGTCCTAAGGGGTGAAAGTACTCGAAAGGTCACCAAGGAGTTAAGTGCCCAAAGTAAATTTCGGAAGATGAGCATAATGCAATTTATTAAGCTTACTAAAGATGAATATGTGACCTTAGGTGTGACGATAGAAAGGAAATTTTTTAGTTAAGAGTTTTAACGGTTAAGGGAGCTTTGTCAAGATGAGACACTTACTAGCACGTTATTAAAATAGTAAGCTTGGACAAACAAGAGGAAGAGAAGATCGTACGAGGTGAAAGTATTTGAAGAAACATTATGCAACTAAGTTCCAAAAGTAAAACCTTGATAGATGAATATGGTTTCTTGAGATGTTCAAAGTCCGAATGTGCTAAGTAAAGTATTGGTGTTCAAAATGTAAACGTTAGAGTTTCATGAAAAAGGAGATGAAAAAAGACATGAGATGTAGTAGATGCTATTCTAAAAGTCCCAACCCTATTGGTATTAAGAAAAATTCATCACATTCAAGTGAACACTTGGACAAGATAGTAAGGAGTTGAAAAGTACAAAGAAAATTTAATTTTACAAGACTAAGGATTGTTTTCAGAGGGTCACTTCATGACCTTGGAGATGAAATAGTTTTGAGGTGTAGTGCATGCTCCTATGAAGTTCTTAACGTTTAAAGTGATAAAGTAGAGTTATTTGACCTTCAAGCGAATATATGGACTTTGTATTTAAGGAGCTGAAAGGTGAATAAAAGAAGAGTTATAAGAGATTGAAGTTTTTTTTTTTCACAGGGAAGCTTGATATAGGGGTTTATATTTGTTGGATGAGATTTTAAGGAGATAATAGGAATGATTGTTGTATAGTGCCATAGGCTGAGGAAAGGTTAAAAATAGAGTCGAAGTGGTTTTACGAAGAATTTTCTTTAAAAGGTTCGTTCTTTTGATACGTGATGAAGATCCCATAGTACTTTGGAAATAAGAGCTCGAGGTTTAAACGGAAAATTAAAGTGGTGATGTGGGGAGCTGGGAATATCACTATGCAAGCTTCAAAACAAGGTTTGTTTCCTGACACCTCTACAAAATAGGAGCAAGATTATGTAGACAAATATGAATTGAACAACGAAAAACATAAGCATCATCCATAAAAACTTTCATTATGTCCTCACTCATGTCATGAAATATGACCATCATGCAACGTTGGGAAGTGACAGGTGCATTGAACAACACAAATGACATTCTCCTGAAAGCGTATGTTCCATAAGACCATGCGAAAGTAGTCTTCTCTTGGTCCTCAGGGGAAATCACGATCTTGTGAGGATAGCCGACAAGTCTATCAAGCAAGTCTATCAAGCAACTGATCAATAAAAGGAAGCGGAAAGTGATCTTTTCGTGTAGCTTTATTAAATTTCCTGTAATCGATACAAACACGCCATCCAGTGATTGTCCTGGTGTATATGAACTCATTCTTGTCATTTTGTATAATAGTCATCCCCCATTTTTTTGGAACAACCTCCACAGGGCTCACCCAAGAACTGTCAGACATAGCATAAATGATTTCTGCATTCAACAGTTTTAGTACCTCAGATTTTACTACCTCTTTCATTGCTAGGTTTAGCTGCCTTTGGTGTTCAACTGATGGACTAAAGGCATCTTCTATTAAGATTTTATGCATGACTATATATGGACGAATACCTTTAATATCACTAATTGACCCCCCTGAAGCAGACTTATGACTTCTGAGGATTCTCAACAACTTTTCGTTCTGTTCAGATCAACATAATTAATCATAGGATAACTATATGAATCTTCTATTAAAGCGTAACGAAGGTGTGCTGGCAATTGTTTCAACTAAATTTTAAATAGAAAATAAAACTAAAGGTGAAGTGAAACACAATGTCAAAGACTGAAAATTGAGAACAATCAGGAGAGACAAAGCTCTTAACGACTAGATTTCACCAATTAATTAACTATTTTATTGAGATCATGCAAATGGGTTATTGCATTATTTTTATAAACCATGACAAACTAAAATAACAAATAACCTCACTGGAGGTAAGTGAATCTCATGCAAGACATATAATTAAACATATTTCTTCAACCTAAAAATCAAACATGGCATTAAGTTCAATTCTTATGGGTTTCTATTAGCACTTCAATCATTCTCAAGTCAAAGTAACTATCGGACTTGCAATTGAGATCATATCTAAAATACGTCTAACAAGAATAAATTTACACCTAACAACAAATAAACCGTGATCAAGAGTCTACAAGCATTAAGGATGCAAATGCATGAATACAAGTATTACAATAAACCAAAAGCAGTAAATTGAACAAAATAACATAATTAAAAGGCTACATTTATCCCTAAGATAACGAGTTTAGCTACTCATGTCCACTATAAACCCTACTAAACTCGAATACATAACCATTGTTTAACGAACAAAGTGAAAAGTACGAAGAAAGAACTCTCGTGGCGTGAACGACAACGATCTTGATACCTATCATGAACCCTGAGCTACAAAAGTCTTCAACTTGAAATCTCTCAAAAGTCTTCTGACAGTCCCTCACAATGAATTTTAGACAATGGTTCAAAAGCTGTGCGAAAAGTCCCCTAATCAAGAGCCAAAACATCCTTTTTGTATTATCCGTACGGTGTTGCAACGTTGGGCATGGCGTTGCAACGTTGTGCCCTATGCGGGTGTCTAAATAAGAAAAAATATACGGGGTTGCAACGATGAGTTCAGCGTTGCAACACCGCTACCTGTTGCACGACTTTTTCTTATCGAAGTAGCATTGCAACGTTGCAAGCTGGCGTTGCAATGCCATCGCCATGGGTCTTCAAGGAAGTTTTGCAATGTGTTGGGCATTGCAACGCCATCGACATGAATTGTCACAACTGAATTGTTGCATGTTGGGCGTTTTAACGCCCATAACGGCGTTGAACCACAATCTTCTCGGATTCTTTTTTCACCAATATTTCTCCATCCATTCTTGTATTTCTCTTTAACCTGCAATTCAACAATATAAACACATGAAAGCCCTGGAATTACTACAAAACTAACATAATTTAAGCATAAGGATAACAACTTTTTTATGTCATCAATAGACCTAAGCATGAAGTTAAAGTGGAGAGCATCAGTAGTTTCTAGACTCCTTACGTAATTTTTTTAGTAAAGTTAAAGGAACTCAAGTTATAGGTACGAGACCTTCTATATAAGAGATAATAGTAGTATATCTTCCTAAAGAGTATCAACGTTGTTCGTAAAGGAGAAATGTGTATCGTTATGTTTGGGCGTGACTTATTGGAAGTGGAATGAAATTACTGCTAAGAATAAATATCTTCATCCTTGGAGAACGACCTATTCCCTCAGCTACAAGGAACACATTGATCCGTACGATGAATGAGGGGTAAAGTTAGCGTCCGCCAAGAATCAGGGTTAAGATGTCATGACACAACATTCAAATCATGTTATGAACATCATGAAGTTCTAGAGATTTGACTAAAGCACCCACAATGTTTGTAGACTTGACAAATTTAGGGCTCAAGAAAATGCTAAGATATTCTTATGATTAAGTTGCTGGAGATATTCTCGTTTGGTCAATTTTTAAGGCGGCCAAAAAAAGCACTTTGGAACGATTGGTTTAGACAAAGAAGGGAAGAATGAGTCGTGAGGGGTGAATGTATTCAAAAGGTCACCAAAGAGTTAAGTGCCCAAAGTAAATTTCGGAAGATGAGCATAATGAAATTTATTAAGCTAAGTAAAAACGAATATGTGACCTTAGGTGTGACGATAGAAAGGAATTTTTTTAGTTAAGAGTTTTAACGATTAAGGGAGCTTTGTCAAGATGAGACACTTACTAGCACGTTATTAAAATAGTCACCTTGGACAAATAAGAGGAAGTGAAGATCTTACGAGGTGAAAGTCTTTGAAGAAACATTATGCAACTAAGTTCCACAAGTAAAACCTTGATAGATGAATATGGTTTCTTGAGATATTCAAACTCCGGATGTGCTAAGTAAAGTATTCGTGTTCAAAATCTGAACGTTAGGGTTTCATGACAATGGAGATGGAAATGTCATGAGATGTAGTAGATGCTATTCTAAAGTACTCAACCCTACACTTGGACAAGATAGTAATGAGTTGAAAAGTACAAAGAAAAATTAATTTTACAAGACTAAGGTTTGTTTTCAGAGAGTCACTTCATGACCTAGGAGATGAATAAGTTTTGAGGTGTAGTGCATGCTCCTATGAAGTGCTTAACGTTTAAAGTGATAAAGTAGAGTTCTTTCGCCTTCAAGCGAATAAATGGACTTTGTATTTAAGGAGCTGAAAGGTGAATAAAATAAGAGTTATAAGAGATTGAAGTTTGTTTTTCCCAGGGAAGCTTGATATAGGGGTTTATATTTGTTGGATGAGATTTTATGGAGCTAATAGTAATGATTGTTGTATAAGTGGTTTTACGAAGAATTTTCTTTAAGAGGTTCGTTCTTTTGATAAGTGATGAAGACCTCAAAGTAGTTTGGAAATAAGAGCTTGAAGTTTAAACGGAAAATAAAACTGGCGATGTGGGGAGCATGGAATATCACTATGCAAGCATCAAT
This sequence comes from Trichosanthes cucumerina, assembly GCA_036507285.1. Lineage (NCBI taxonomy): Eukaryota > Viridiplantae > Streptophyta > Magnoliopsida > Cucurbitales > Cucurbitaceae > Trichosanthes > Trichosanthes cucumerina. Next base: position 20,770,298 of record CM071843.1, on the reverse strand, counting down.
TCATTCATTCCCGAGCTAGGAAAACTATAGGGGTTGTTCTTTTGAGTGTTATCTCCAGGGCTTGGACAATGAATGCCCACACTCTCACTTGTCTGGGAGGGATGTTGTTTATGGTTGCACCATGCAATAAAGTTGTTCATTGGACGAGAAGTGGGACTTAAAGATCAAGTGGTAGACATAGCGGTAAAATAGTAATTTGACCTAACTTTTACTACGAACGGGTCGACTCATGGGCATTTGTTATATAGATGGACACAACTTGTCCTACAGTGACAAGAGTGCAGGTACGGGCTTTAGTGGAGTATTACCGTAGTTAATTAACGTTGATTAATCAGGTCAGAGATTTTGATTGGTTTATCTCGAATCATTGGAGATCGACGTCTATGGGCCCATTAGGTCCCTCGGTTGGCTTAAATTGAAATAAATGAGGCTTTACAGTTTGGAGTGGATTCGAAGTGTTCAAATTCATTAAAAGTGTATTTCTCTCATTTGTATGCAATATAATGGGCATAATATATAGTTTAGTGTGAAGGAGATTCATAACAAACTATAGTCTTGCCTAATTCATTAGTTAGGGCTAATTTACAGAAATTGGATTGAGGGAAATGAAATTGAATATGTTTCAATTTGAAATCCCATAATTATAGAAATGTGATTTGTATAATAAAGTATGAGATACTTTATATTATATGATATGCAAATATGATTTGCATACTATATAGTTGCGGTAAAATGGTAAATGGTGGAGATTTTAACTCCACCACATGACATTAATATATAGTTTAATGTGAAGGCGGGGCCCCGTTGATCAAGACCTGGACTAAGTTCTTAAGGGAAAAACCTATCTAATTCCTTAGTCTATGAATGAGTGATTTCGTCTTGCAGAATTAAGTTCCCAACTACCTACAAGGTTCTCTCCCTGAGAAGACAGGCTTATTAAGTCTTGATGGAGCTCAGATCCCCTTGAGCAGCGTAAACGAATTTGGAATCATAATTTGCAAGTTTTGTTTTGCTTGAAATGCAAAAAACACGTACATTGATAAAACAGAACAAACATAGATTTCTAATCCTATTAGGCATGGATTAATTGCATACAAACATACATAAATTAATTTAACAATTAAACTAATAAAATGGGAAAAAATATTACATTTGTAGTTTTTCCTCGAACAACAACTCCTCGTTCATAGAGAATCCAACAACACAAGTACACCCAAAAGAACACCTTTGTTTTCTCCAACAGGACAATACCAGTAAGAAAACCTTCTATCCTCTGAGTTATGCTTAGACCTTTTCCTTTGGTGGGAAGGAATTCCAACATTTTGGAAGAGAGTGAGAGGGAATTTTGAGAGAGAGAGATTTTTTTTTTTTTTGTATCATTCAATTGATCGATGCCCTCTTCAACCACACTGAAACAATAGGTTGAATTGAAGAGGTGAACTTCCCACTCCCTATCGATAGGGAGGGAAGTGGGAAGAGGGGGGACGTGTCCTCCTGACACATTCCCAACAAATTAGTTAATTAAATATTATATATTTAATTAATAATTAAGATTAAATAATATTTAATCTTTTTCTCCTCTAACCTATAGTTCGAATGTACATTTTATGCACATTAAATTTTAACCTATAGTTTTCAAATATGAATCACATTTACATTTGTATTTAATATTTGAACTCTTTAAAACACATAATTCTCTCATATAATTTAGTATGAATCATACTCACATTAAATTTATAATATATAGTTCCAAAACTATATATTATATCGTATCTATATATATTAAATATATTCTCTAATGAATTTGAACATTTCAAATTCAAATGATCTAAGAACCCTTTGCGAGCTAGAAGGTGGACCCAATGGACCTTTGGGTTACATCTTGTGGCTTAAGTACCAGTGCTCTTCTAATGAACAATTTGTTTGTCGTCCTACCAATAAACAGAGTCCCTCTCGGGACAATAAGAGTGTCGGGCCCTTTGTTCAAGTCCCAGAGACACCACTTAAGGGAACATTCCTCTACTTACCCTAGTAGGCGGGAAGGAGTGAATTCCATCTTGCTATGTTAAGTTCCCAGCCGCTCATTCGGTCTTGTCCCCAATAAGGTAGGCATATTGAGTCGGCGAATCTGGCCAGTCTCGCCCATACTAGTCAAAGGATAATCCTTCGCGAACAGGAGTTCGTAACCTGCTCAGAGATCAAGTTGCTTAGGTCATCCTAGTGAAATAGAAACCTAACTAGTCAACGGAGTTACAGTTAGAGGTTACTATTTCGTGGTCCGGTCTTATGTAATCTTATTACATAGGATATCCCCACTCACATGTCATCTACATGAACACGTTAGGATCAGAGTATTTGTATCAAATGCAAAGTGGGCCACATCCATAGTTTTAACAGGGTAAGGTAACCAAACCTTATGCCCTAACTATAGACCCTTTAGGTTGTATCTCGAACCGAGATCCATTTTATGTACACTACATTAAGTTAAAGATTCATATAACAGCCTTGGATGTTTAGTTTATTGGATTTAGGGTTTAAATAAAGGCAAACTCGTAGATAACGAACCATAACTCTTTATTGAAATAATAACACTTTATTACATTAATTATAACATAATTACAAACTACGAGTTTTAGGGCACAAAACCCAACAAACTCCCACTTGAACTAAAACTCTAGTGGGGTACATCATAATCTAAAACAGTGGTTACAAGAGATAGAAATAAAATAAACTAGGGCATCCATATACCCCCATTACATATCTCCCACTTGCCCTAAATTAGCCTATGTACATATATCGTTGACCTAGTCTTTCCAGATGACCCTTGAACACGTTAGGCGTGAGAGTCTCTGTAAACGGATCAGCAATATTCTGCTCTGAAGTGATCTTCGTGACTCTCACATCTCCTCGTTGCACTATTTCTCGAATCAGGTGATACTTCCTCTCGATGTGCTTTCCTCACTTATGGCTGCGAGATTCCTTCGAATTGGCTACCGCACCACTGTTGTCATAGTATAATGTGATGAAAATTCCATATTTGGAATGACTTACAAATCAGTAATGAATTTTCTTAGCCAAACAACCTCCTTAGTTGTTTCACAAGCAACGACATACTCAGCCTCCATCGTGGAGTCAGCGATGCATCCTTGCGGTACTATAGCTCCCCCTTTAAGGATGAAAACTGATCCCCATGTGGATTTCCGAAAATCCTTATCGATCTGAAAATCATAATCAGTGTATCCAGTAAGGATCAAATCCTTAGACCCATACACAAGCGTATAGTCCCTCATCGTTGAGTCAGCGATGCATCCTTGCTGGTACCTACTGACTATTCCCACTGCATAACAAATGTTCGTCCTCGACACAACATAGCATACATTAAGCTACCTACTGCAGAGGCCTAGGGAATGCGTCTCATATCCTCAACTTCTTGAGGTGTCTTAGGACACTATTCCTTTGACAAATGAACACCAAGCCTGAAGGGCAACAAGCCCCTTTTGGAATTCTGCATCGAATATCGAGACAACATTTTGTTGATATAAGACGCTTGAGACAGTACTGGCGTTATGTTCTTGCGATTCATAAAGATCTGAATCCCAAAAACATATTGCGCTTCTCCCAAATCTTTCATTTGAAATTGGGTCACCAACCAATTTTTTATGTCAGTAAGGTATCCTACATCATTCGCAATGAGTAGTATATAATTCGTATAAAGTATTAATAAAGCTACTTTGTCATTGATGATCCTCTTGTAAACACAAGGTTCATCAACGTTTTGGTCAGACCCATAAGACTTGATCGTAGTATCAAATCTTATATTCCAAGATATGGACGCTTGTTTCTACCCATAAATGGATTGATTGAGCTTGCAAACCTTTTGCTCATGACCTTGGTTTATGAACCCTTCAAGCTGAGACATATAGATGCTCTCGTCAAGATTACCATTAAAAAAGGCACTCTTGACGTCGATTTGCCAAAATTCATAATCATAAAAAGCGGCTATGGACAATAGTATCCTTATAGACTTCACCATAGCAATAAGGGAAAGAGTTCCTTCATAATCAACTCCTTCCCATTGGGTAAAACCCTTTGCTACCTTTCTTGCCTTAAAGTTCTGTACCTTTCCGGGTGCATCTCTTTTTCTCTAATAGATCCATTTACACCCTATGGGTCTCACCGCTTCAGGTTTGTCTACAAGTCCCCATACTGAATTGAAGTCCATTGACTCCATTTCATGGTCCATGACTTTGATCCATTGGTCCTTGTCTACGTCATTCATTGCCTGTTTATAAGACAATGGATCTTCTACGTCGTTATCGAGTATGACAACTTGAGTTTCAGCTAAACCCAATTAGCGGTCAGGTTGGGAAACAACCCTCCAACAACGTCGAGGCATTCCCAACAATTGAGATGTTGGGATTTTGTCCTAAACACGTGTTTGTAATTTATTGTTTGAAATTAATAAGAGTTATTCATTTAATTACTTTATGTCTCGCAAATTTTACAAGCATTACCAATAAACTATGCTCCAAGGTCATTGCATTTATGAGAGAACTAGAACTTGAAGGGTGTGTAGTAGACACACAGGGAGGATCACGTTCGAGTTAAAAGACCCGAACGGTCTATAGTATGTTTAACTTAGATCTAAGCGTTAGGTCGTTTTAACGAACTTCAAGTAGCGTAACGATACCTTGACGATTCAATCGTCTTCCGCTGCGTGGGAATTTTCATTCCCTTCATGAGAAGGACGAGACTGGCTTTAGGTGTTGGCTCCTCCATCAACTCTTGATGAACGTCCCGCTTGATCAACAACACTTGTGGGTTCAACTATAACATCATTTAGTACTAATTTACTACGTGGTTTGTGGTTTGTCATGTGATCTTCCCCCAAGAACGTGGCGTTTGTCGATACAATGACCTTGTTTTCTTCTCGGTCGTAGAAAATATCACCTCTCGTTTCTTTGGGATAGACAACAAATTGGCACAATCTTGAATGAGGTTCCAATTTCTTTGGGTTTGTCGCCACCACGTGTGTCGGACAACCCCAAATCGTTATGTGTTGTAAACTAGGTTTACGCCCCTTCCACAACTCAAAGAGTGTTTTGAAACACTCTTTAATGGAGTGATGTTCAAAATTTGAATTGCGTGTGTCTACTTCGTATCCCCAAAACGAGGCAGGCAATTGAGCATAGCTCATCATAGAACGAACCATGTCCAACAAGGTTCTATTTCTTCTTTGTGACACACAATTTTGCTGTGGTGTATTAGGTGATGAGAGTTGAGATTTAATTCCATGTTCTATCATAAAGTCCTGGAATCTTAAATCTATATACTCTTCACCTCATCGGATCGAAGTGTTTTAATTGTTTTTACTAATGCATTCTCTACTTCGGCCTTATACTCTTTGAACTTTCCAAGAGCTTCAGACTTGTGATGCATTAGGTATAGATAACCATACCTCGAATAATCATCTATGAAAGAAATGAAATATTCGTACCCTCCTCGAGCTTTAACATTCACTGGACCACGAAGATCTGAATGCACAAGTTCTAAGGGCTCTATTGTTGTGTAACCTTTTCCAGTAAAAAGTCGCTTGGTCATTTTACCTTCCAAGCATGACTCGCAAGACGGTAAAGAATCATCTTCTAACTTGTTTAGAAGTCCATTCTTAGAGACTCTCTCAATCCGATTTAGATTAATATGACCAAGTCTAAGATGCCATAGATAGGTATTATTATTTGGAGAAATTCTTTGCCTTTTACTTTGAGTATTAGCATTTTTAAACATCTCATGATTTAAAATTACTCTGGTTCTATTCGGTTTAAGTACATACAACCCGTTTTCTAACTTAGCAGAACATATATTGACACCTTTCTTTGAAATGAACCCTTCATTGAATGAAAAGGTAATACATTGGCCAAGTTCAATTAACCAAGAGATAGAAATTAAGTTCCTCTTAATTTTATGAACCATATACAGATTTTCTAAAAATAAAAATCTATCTCTAAGAAACAACTTGGCATTTACAACTGCACGAGCTCAGACAACGTCTCCCGTTCCGACCCTGAGCGTCATCTCACCCTCTTCGAGCTCTTTGAAGGAACTAGTTTCCGGAAACGAAGAGCAAACATTATTAGTGGCCCCTTAATCAAATATCCAAGTAAAAACTCATTTTCCACTAAACAAGTTTCAAGAATGAGCAAATCTAATTTAGTTTTCTTCTCTTTGAGCTCAGCAAGGTATTTTGGGCAGTTTCTCTTCCAGTACCCATCCACGTTGCAGTTGAAACATTTTCCTTTATCTGCAACCTTGACTTTTTCCTTGCCTTTGTCAGCAGCAGGTGCCTTCCCTTTTCCTCCTATCTTCTTCTTTTGGGTCTTCTTAAGCCATGAAGATGAACCACAGGACTTAGTCCCAGAGGATGAACCTTATGGATCCTTCTAGAATGGGAAAACCTATTTGCCTCTCCATCAACCTTTTCCTTATTGTTCATAAGAGACTGAAAAGTTTGTAGTTCATTAAGGAGAGTAGTCAGGTTATACTTTATCTTGTTCATCACCGCATTGTTGCGGAATTGCAGGAAATTATTCGGAAGAGATTCCAGGATGAACGATAACCGACTTTGCTCGTCAATGGCCGCTCCGTTCATCTCAACCACGTTGAACTGGACCATCAGATCGAGAACGTGTTCTCTCACCGATGACCCCTCCTTCATACGGGAGTTATAAACGTATTTGAGGGATTCGTTCCGAATCTGTCCAGACGGTTGTCAAAACATATCCTACAACGAACACATGGTCTCACGAGTTGAAACCATGCCCTGGTGCTTTTTTGCCAGAACTTCAGAAACCCAGGCCAAAAGGTAGACCTTGGCCTTATCATTGGCCGTGATCCAGCGGTCGTACGCCTTCTAAAAAGATTGAGGAGCGTTACGAGCAAGGACCTAGAGACATTCCTCAGTCAGTACAAACCGTAGGTCGTCAACAACGATAATCGTATTCAAGTTGGACTTTGACGTAGTAAAATTCTCACCAGTAAAACGATCGCTTTTAAGTAAGGCTATTATCGAGGAGGACATGCTGAAAAACAAAAAATGTTCTAAATTGTTATGCCTTTTAACCCATTATAAGACCAATCATTTTTAGCAAAATTATTAAAGAACACTAGTGTTTAAAGTAAACCTTTAATTTTGGAACGATATTTCAAGGGTTTAGAAAAAAAACCTCCATCGGCGACAGTCATTCCTCCCATGAATTGAGACTTTCTTAGCCAATTTTTAGTATCAGAGCATCTCGTGTCCCAATGGTCCTTAGCTACCCTTTGTTTGGTCAAGGACTTGTTAACTAGCTTAACTCATCCTGTAAATGTGACCCTACCATTTTTTGATCCAATAGGTCCGAGCCAACAAACTACTATTAAGAAAGACAACTGCTGAAAAATTACCTAAGAGACCTTATCCATTTTTTGAGTTCGTATTGTTCCGATCACTATAGTCGGAGCCCTCAGTAGTTTTTTTGTTGTTCGGGACAACCTAACAGGCGGACTATAGAAATCTCACGGTGCGACCTAATGGAGGTGACCGTAGGATACGTTGACAAGCGTCCTACTCCCATTTGCTATGGATACTTCCCTCATTCACCTTGGTATTGAACCATGCAAACACATACCGTAGGGGGACGCCGTATTGACACCACGTAGCCGAACATGGAACTCACGGTGTCAACTCTTGAGGACGTGAGAGTAAATTCGATGCAAACATCTTGTTTTCTCCCCTGAAGCTCCTAAGATTAGGGTATAGGATTAACTTAGTGGGATTCTGGGTAAAAGAATCTATCTATGTCTATGCCTATTATAACTATTATAACTAGGTATTTTAACCTTATGTCTAGGTGAATAAACATTTTAATTACCTGGATATAAAATAGAACTAAGGTTAATTAAACTCAAGTTCTTGATCAGTTTCCAGGTAGGAGGTGTTACGTTAACCATAAGCTTAAGTACCCCTAGACAGAACTTCACAAGTAGAGTTCTCTTATAACAAAAGTCGTAAAGAATAATTTCTAATCCTATTAGAAATTATGACTTGTGTCTTAATTAATTTTAAACAATTTAAAACTAATTTAAATTTTAACCAAAGTTCTTATGTTTGCATGCATTTCTTTATTATAGGTTATGGTTTCTATAAACCCTTTAATTTATAACTTTTATAAACTTAATAATTAACCTATGACAAAGAAACTATATTATAAACCCAACAATCATTATTCAAATGAGAGTTATAAACTACTCAACTAATTGAATAATAAATTTACTTAAATTAAATAAAATTTATTTTAACCTAAGTAATTTCATGCTCCATGCTATTTATTTTCCATATAATCTAATCATAACAATTATAATTAATTGCTCATGAAAAATAAATTAATCATGCATCTAACCATATTCTATAACAATTATACAAATAAAAAAAAATCATGAACATGATTATCCTAAGGTGGGAAAAATGTAAATGACATTCATCAAGACATAAAGCTGTAAAACCGGAATAAATTGGTCCGTAAAGTTCAAAATAATAAAATTACATTAATTTTATAAAAAAAATGATCGAAATCGCTTTGAATCGGGCTTGAACCGCTTGAACCGGACCCAAAATGAACCAAAACTTTTGAACCGGTCTGCAGCTGATGGAATGCTTCACGACGTTGAAACACTGATGCGCACATTGCAACGCCCGCTTCGTCCTTATGCGCGTCTGCTATCGTGGTGGCGTTGCAACGGTGAGGGGCAGCGTTGCAACGCCGCTAACCCCTTGAATGCCCGCGTCGATCGGGGCACTGGCATTGGAACATCGTTCTTCAGCGTTGCAACACTGATGAACGGCGTTGCAATCGCGCCGCTTCTTCAGCGATGCGTAAACCCAAGAACACAATAGCTTCCAATTACAATTTCTCCTTCGATTCTCCACCGAATTGCTTGAAACTAGTCCCGAACGACTCGTAACTCGAATACAGGCTCAATAATGCACTTTCTGCCAAAAAACACAGGGTCCTTTACACACAAAATTATCAAATCAAAGTAAACTAAGGCCAAAATATTCATAAACAAGTCTTACAGCAAACCAAATATAAATTCCCATCAAATCAATGTAATTTTGCTTCAAACAAAAAAATACAAGCATTGCTCTGATACCAATTAATAGAGATCAGATCACTTTGAGCAGCGAAAACGAATTTGTTTTACTTGAACTGCAAAAAACCCATACATTGATAAAACAAAACAAACATGGATTTCTAATCCTATTAGACATGGATTAATTGCATACAAACATACATAAATTAATTTAACAATTAAACTAGAAAAAAGGGAAAAAGGTATTACCTTTGTAGTTTTTCCTCGACCAACAACTCCTTGCTCCTAGAGAATCCAGCAATAGAGGTACACCCAAAAGAACTCCTATGTTTTCGCCAACAGGACGCTACCAGTAAGAAAACCTTCTATCCTCTGAGTTCTGCTTAGACGTTTTCCTTTGGTGTGAATGAATTCCAACAATTTGGAAGAGAGTGAGTTGGAATTATGAGAGAGAGAATTTTTTTTTTTTTTGTATCATACAATTGATCAATGCCCTCTTCAACCACACTCAGTCGAGAGGTTGAATTGAAGAGGTGAACTACCCACTCCCAACCGATAGGGAGGGAAGTGGGACTAGGGGGAACGTGTCGTCCTAATACGTTCCCAATAATTAATTAACAAATTAATTAATTAAATATTGATATTTAATTAATAATTAAGATTAAATCACATTTAATCTTTTTCTCCTTTAACCTATAGTTTTAATGTACATCTTATGCAGATTAAATTTTAACCTATAGTTTTCAAATATGAATCACATTCACATTTGAATTTAATATTTGAACTCTTTCAAATACTTAATTCTCTCATATAATTTAGTATGAATCATATTCACATGAAAATTATAATATATAATTCAAAAACTATCTATTATATCGTATCTATATACATTAAATATATTCCTTAATGAATTTGAACATTTAAAATTCAAATGATCTAAGAACCCTTTACGAGCTAGAAGGTGGACCTAATGGACCTACAGATCAGAAGCTCCAACGACACGAGATTGCTCGGTTAATCTCATTAACCTCCCAATCAACATTCGTTAACTGCGGGAACACTCCACTAAAGTCCTGCTGCTGCACTCTTCTCACTGCAAATATATTTCTTGTTCCACAGATATTGACCAATAACAGCAAGTCAATCCTTCACGAATGTTCGTAACACAAGCGAGGTCAAATTACCGTTTTACCCTTAGGTTACATCTTGTGCCTTAAGTACCAGCGCTTCTCTAAGTACATACTGATTTTCTTTCCTTTTTATTCATGTTTAGTCTTGACATAAGAGTTAGATCAATTTTAATGAAATTCACTTGCACAACTTCACCATGACGATTCAATCGTCTTCCGGTGTGTATGAATTTTTATTCCCTTTAATTGGTATAAAAGCCATATGTTGGTTCTTTGTTGTGCACTGTTTATGGATAAAATTAGGTGGGTATTGTGTAAATTTATGTGATAAATTGTTTGTTTGCATAATGGATGTTTACGGTTTTGGCATTAGTATAGATTTACAATTTTATGTGGATGTGATCAATGTATGGGCCATTTGTTTTAAGGCATTTTGATGTAAATCGAGTCTGTAAGTCTCAGTCGTTCGTGGCAAGAGTTACTATGAAGAAATCGGAGCAGAAACGAGCGAAATTCGACGAAGAACAACAAGAGGAGCTTGTCGTTCTGTCCACGGTGTCGAGACGCTGTTCATCTGAAGGGAATCGAAGTCCCGCAGCGGAAGCGATTGCAAATCGCGCGCTCTTGATTTAGTTACAACGGAAAATTCAACATAGATTAAGCATATATAAAAGAATATGGACAGCAAGTATATACCTTTGATGAACCTTTCTTCAAGTGCTCCTCTCTCCACGGTCACGATCTCAGAAACAAGAGCTGGTACGAACACCGACACCACCACCGGATCTTATCCGTTGTTCTCTAGGTGGGGGAGGAAGGTGGGTTCCCTTTAGGAGTGGTGATGTATTTTTTGAGAGAGATTTGTGTTTTGGAGCACTTCCAACAACACAACAAGGAGCCTAGGAATACTTTTTAGAAGTCTTAACCTAGTTGCATCTCATGCAACTATAGATATAGAGGAATGAGATAGAAATGACCATTCTACCCCTTCTTTAATCTCTCTTAAGTATATAGTTTATATATGAATCTAATTTACATTAAAACTATATACTATATCAATTTTATCATATATAATTGATATAATTCCTCATGTATGAAATTGAACACTTCAATTTCACTCCTAACTTTATACCCTCAATATTGCCATGTTGAGCCAACGGAGAGATCTAATGAACCTACAGATCATGAGCTCCAATGATGTGAGATTAACTGATCAAACTTTTTGATCCAGTTAATCAATATTCATTAACTACAAGTCACTCCACTATAGACTTGTAGCTGCACTCTCCTCACTGTAGATATTATTGTGTCCACTGATATAGTGATTACCCATGAGTCGACCCTTCACAGGTTGTTCGTAATCACAGCTGGGTCAAATTACCGTTTTACCCCTGTGATTACCTCTTTGCTCCTTAACCACCACTGATCCTCTAATGAACAACAAGTTTAAGGTCAGTTCTTAAGGGAACAACCTATCTAATTCCTCAGTAGAGGAATGAGTGAATTCCATCTTGCACAGTTAAGTTCCCAGCTACCTACGAGGTTCTGTCCCTGAGAAGGTAGGCTTATTGAGTCAGCTACAGGCCACTCTCACCCATACTAGTCTAAGGAAAGACCCCTATAAACAGGAGTTCTTAACTTGCTCATGATTCATATCAAGTCACTCATGACCATCTATAAATTACTAGTCTTATCCTGTTAACGGTGTTATACTGGTTAGACTAATCATTCGCGATCCAGACTTGTATGAACTCTTCATACAGGATGCCCCCACTCGCATGTCAACTACATGAATGAGTTTGATTACCTCATTTGTACGAATTACCAAATTGGTCGGATCCATGGTGTTACCAGAATGAGATTTCCAACCTTATTCTTATACCATTGACTATTTAGGTTATAATCTTGAACTCAACCTAAATAGTGTCAACTACACTGATTTCAAGATAAATGTTATAACCTTGGAGCTTAGTTTAATGGATTTATAAAAGCAAGACTGTAATCTTATCAAAACAAATAACACTTTTTTTAAATGATCAAAATTACACAAGTTTAGGCCATAAATCCCAACAATCTCCCACTTGACCTAAAGCTTGTGGAGTACTAAACATTACAATAATGTAAATACAATAAACTAGGCCATTTAAACCCCTTTGTACAAAATACTTCCACTTGCCCTAGTTGGGGAAGATTTGCAAACCTAGACATTCTAGGTGACTCTCAAATACTTTAGCCGTGAGAGCCTTTGTAAAAGGATCAGCAATGTTGTGCTTTGAGGGTATCTTCGTGACAACCACATCTCTTATATGCACGATCTCCCGGATGAGATGATACTTCCGCTCTATGTGCTTTCCCCTCTTCTGACTTCGGGGTTCCCTCGAATTTGCCACCGCACCACTGTTATCGCAATACAACGTGATGGGCAAAGTCATATTTGGAACAACTTCCAAATTTAGCATAAATTTCCTTAACCAAACAGCCTCCTTAACTACTTCACAAGCTGCCACATATTAGGCCTCCATGGTGGAATCAGCGATGCATCCTTGCTTGATGCTTCGCCATACTACAACTCCTCGTTAAGAGTGAAAACTGACCCTGATGTAGATTTCCGAGAATCTATATCAGTCTGAAAGTCATAATCCGTGTATCTTGTAAAGATCAAATCCTTAGCCCCATACACAAGCATGTAGTTCCTTGTTCTTTGACGATACTTAAGGATCGTTTTAACCGTTGTCCAAAGTTCAAGTCCTTGATTGGATTGATACCTACTGACCATCCCAACTGCAAAACAGATGTCAGGCCTAGTACACAACATGATGCGTACATCAGGCTCTCAACAGCTGATGCGTAAGGAATCGGTCTCATATCCTCAACTCATTGAGGTGTCTTAGGACACTGTTCCTTAGACAAATGGATTCCATGTCTAAAAGGAAACAAGCCCTTTTTGGAATCTTGCATCTTAAACCTTGACAACACTTTGTCTATATATGATGCTTGAGACAAGGCTAGTGTTCTATTCTTGCGGTTTCGGACAATGTGGATCCCAAGAACAAACTGCGCATCACCCAAATCTTTCATTTCAAATTGCGTTGGTAGCCATTCCTTGATGTCAGTAAGATAACCTACATCATTCCCAATGAGTTGGATATCATCCACATAGAGAATTAGGAATGCGACAGAACTATTGATGATTTCCTTGTAGACACAAGGTTCACCGTTATTCTGGTCAAAACCATAAGATCTGATAGCCTCATCAAATCTTATATTTCAGGACCTAGAAGCTTGTTTCAGTCCATAAATCGACCTTTTAAGCCTGCAAACCTTTTGCTCTTGTCCTGGTTCAATGAAACTTTGGGTTTGTCCATGTAGATTGTTGCCTCAAGATTGCCATTCAAGAAGGCTGTCTTGACATCCATTTGCCATACCTCATAGTCATAATATGCGGCAATGGCAAGAAGGATACGGATAGACTTTACCATAGCAACAGGTGAAAAGGTTTCCTCAAAGTGAACCCCTTCAACCTAGGTATAACCCTTTGTTACTAGTCTAGCTTTAAAGGTTTGCACCTTCCCATCTACACCACTTTTCTCTTGTAGATCCACTTACAACCTATAGGTTTTACCCCATCGGGCTTATCTACAAGATCCCAAAAAGAATTGAAGTGCATAGAATCCATTTCTTGGTCCATGGCTAGGTACTTGTCTTTGTCAATGTCAACCATTGCTTGATTATAAGTCAATGGATCCTCGCAGTTGTCATCTGCTACAACAACTTGGGTCTCAGCTAAACCCATGTAACGGTTAGGTTGCATCACAACCCTCCCACTACGTCGAGGCATACTCAACTCTTGAGATGGACCCTCTTGACTAGACAAACTAGTATCAACAACTCTTGTTGACGTACTAGTGTTTTTACTATCAACCTTTGCTATTGTTCCATCTAACTCACTCAACACTACCTTACTTTTTGGTTTGTGGTCCCTTATGTGGTCCTCCTCCAAGAAAGTAGCATTTGTCAACACAAAGACCTTGTCTTCCTTAGGATCATAGAATAAACCCCCTCTTGTATCTTTTGGGTATCCTACGAATAGGCACAACTTTGAACGTGAATCCAACTTCTTTGGATTTGTCATAAGCACATGTGCTGGACAACCCCATATTCTGAAGTGACATAAACTACCTTTACGTCCTTTCCAGAGTTCAAAAGATGTTTCAGAAACACTATTGGAGGGCACACTATTCAATATGTATACTGCAGTCTCCACTACATAACCGCAAAAGTAACTAGTGAGATGAGCATAACTCATCATTGATCGAACCGTTTTGTTGTGGTGTGCCGAGAGCTGTGAGGTGGGATGTAATTCCATGTTCTATCATATAGTTCTGGAATTTTAAATCCATGTACTCCCCACCTCGATCCGATCGAAGTGTTTTAACTCTTCTACCTAATTGATTTTTAACCTCAATCTTGAATTCCTTGAACTTTTCAAGTGCTTAAGACTTGTGGTGCATTAGGTAAATATGTCCATATCTAGAATAATCATCTATAAAAGAGATGAAATATTCATATCCTCCCCTAGGTTTAACATTCATCGGACCACATAGGTCTGATTATATAACCTCTAGAGTATCTTTGGCTCTATAACCTTTTCTACTAAAAGGACTTTTAGTCATTTTGCCTTATAGGCAGGATTAACATACTGGTGAGCAATTTTCTTCTAACTCGTTTAGAAGTTCGTTCTTTACCAATCTCTCAATCCTATTGAGATTAATGTGACTCAATCTTAGATGCCAAAAATGAGCATTTTCTTTAGGAGAAATTCTTAGTTTGTGCATTTGCAGTTTTAAATAATTCAGTGTTCAAAACCATTTTGACTGAATTAGGCCTTAAAACAAACAATCCATTTCCTAATAAAGGTAAACATATTTATAAACCTTTCTTCAAAATAAACACTTTATTCATAGAAAAGGAAACAAACATACATTGTTCAATAAGGCAAGAAATGGAAATAAGGTTTCTAGTAAACTCTGGTATCACTAATATATTGTCCAACAATACATATTTCTTGCAAAAATAAAGCTTAATGGTGTCTACTGCTACAGCTGAGACGACCTCTCCATTTCCAATCCGGAGCGTTATCTCTCCTTGCTGTAGCTGCTGCCAGGAATCAATTCCCTGAAAAGAACAACAAACGTGATTAGTGGGCCTGAATCAAGTATCCAAGTTGTTTTATCATTATCCACTAAACAAGCTTCTAGGCAAAGTAAATCATATTTACCTTCCTTTTTCTTTTCTGCAATGTACTTCGGACAGTTCTGTTTCCAATGCCCGTCTTCATTGCAGTGGAAACACTTTCCTTTGTCAGCAACGTCTTTGACTTTCTTGCCCTTTTGGGCGGCAGCTTTGTCAACTGTTTCCCTTTACCAACCTTCTTCATGTTCTTCTTACCTCTCAAGTCAGAAGAAGATGAAGCCACTGTTTTTGTCCAGAGGTCGAACCTCTGTGATAACTCGTACTGGCAACATTTGCCTCACCTTTCGATCCCTGAATTTTTATCAAAGACTGAAAGGCCTGGAGTTCATTCAGAAGGGAGGTAAGATTAAAAGTAAGCTTGTTCATAACAACATTACTTCTAAACTGTAGGAAACTATATGGAAGGGTTTCCAGAATGAAGCTGACCTAGCTCGACTCATCGATGGAAGCACCATTCGACTCGGTGATGTTAAAGTGTACCATAGTATCCAGGACATGATCTCGAACAGATGTATCCTCTTGCATCCTTGAGTTGAATATGTACTTCAGGGCATTATGTCGGGCTTGTGTGGACTGTTGTCCAAACATACCCTGCAAAGAATCTATGATTTCCTTGGTGGTAATCATGCCCTCATACTTTTTGGCTAATATGTCAGACATACTTGCCAGCATGTAGACCTTGGCCTTATCATTGGCCTTGATCCATCGATCATATGCATCACGAACATTTCGTGACGCATTCGAGCCTGGCGCTTGAGGACACTACTCAGTTAACACAAACTTTAGATCATCCACTACAAAAATAGTGTTGAGTTTGTTTTTCCATGTCATCATATTCTCTCCTATTAACTTTTCTGCACCCAATAAGGAAATTATAGAGTTAGACATTTTTGCTGAAAATTTACAAACAAACTTGCATGAGTTTCTTGCTATAACTCTAATCCAATCATGTTTTAGCTAATTATCAAATGGTTGCTAAGCCATTTATAATTTGCAATGATACTCCAAAGGTTTAGAATGTATGAAACCGATGGGTAATAAAAAACACTCCTCCTTTTGATCAAGACACTCTTGACCAAAACCTAAACCCTGAATAACTCTTATTCCTATAGGTTTTAGTTACCATTTTTTGGTCTGAATACATACACAACTTCTGTATCCCGTGAGTGTAACCTTTTGTCTTTAGATCCCAGAGTCTCGATCCAATAAAATCCGCCGAAGGGAGGACTAGATTGGAAAATAGTCTAAGGAAATCTTTATCCCTTTCGGGTGTCTACTGTGTTAGATCCCCTATGATCAAGCCCTCCGAAGGGATTGTCTTGTCCAGGCCAAACTAGGAGGTTGACCATAGTGGTCTAACGGTGTTAACCGACAAAAGAGACCGTAGGTTTTGTTTTCACTAAACTTGCTCCCACTAACTATAAGTACCCTCTCCATTCACCTTGGTATTGACTCATACTAACACCATCCGAAGGGGGACGCTCGCGTTTTCGCCACGAGGCCAAGTATGAGTCTCATGGTCTGAACTTCCCGGAGATAGCGTAAGTGAAAAAATATGTATATCATACACTTTTTCCTCCCACTGAATACTTTAAGTCTATAGGAATCTTTCTTAGGCTAAAATCCGGCGAATGGTTTCACCCAACTCTATCAACATAACTCTTATATCGATGATCAATATAACTCTTATATTGATTTTATTCTTAGTTTGTTAATATAACTCCTTATATTAAACTTAGGATTTCTAGTTTATTAACCCCTTAATAAACCCGTTGACGCTACTGTAATTTATAAGACTCTCTAGTTAAATTTCACTCCTGTGTCGATTCAAGGTAGGGGTGTTCTGCTTTTCACAAACTTAAATAACCCAAACCTAGACATAACTTTTCCAGAAATGAGTTCCTCTTTTAACCATAGCTTATAAATTAATTTGTTCCTAATTCTAATCTAACTAGAACTAGATAACCTAAGGTCTATTATTTCCAAGTTCTAAACACATTAAAACTAATAATTAACCTTACGTGACATGCATACTATCTTATATTGCTTGAACATTCATCACATGAATAATAAAACATTCATAGCATATTCATCTCATGAAAAATAATGCATGTCAATGTTGTCCAAAAATTAATATAACAACCTTATATTAATTAATCATGACAACTATATAATATAACTCCTTACATTATAGATGATGCATGAAAATGCTTAACCTAAGGTGTGATTTCTAAAATAAAAGCATACACAATGCATGCCAATAATTACACAACAATTGCATAATTAAAATAGAAAAATTATACCAATTTTGGCACCCTAGAAATAATTTTAATTAATATAATCTAATTATATTAATTAAAATTAAATATATTAAATATATTAAATATAAAATATTTTTATAATCAAATATATTAATAAAAAATACGTTTTATGCTGTTGCTTCTCGTGAAACGTGAAGCGTTTGTAACAGCGATGGCGGCGTTTGTAACGCCGCTTTTGTCATTTTTCACGAGCGTTATGCGAACGCCACAGCATTGCAACGCTGTCGTCTTCTCCAGCCGCGCGCCTGCCATAGTGGCGTTGCAGCGCTGAGGGCAGCGTTGCAACGCCATTCACAGAACATCCATAGGACTCTTCATTCCTTGCTCGTTTTCGCTCCGATCTTCTCAGCAACCGCTTTGCCTCGATCGACACGGACTTACAGACTCGATTTACAATTAAATTTGCCCAAAACACTAGGCTCTTACATTGAACATTTCAATGAAATTGTAAATCTAAGTGCCAAAATTGAAAACATCTAATTTCACAAAAATCATTCATACATCTCATGCACAAAACAGTAATTCCAACCTTGTTCTTGAAAAATCCATAACATAAATCAAGAACGCAATTGGGCTCGGATACAAATTGAAGGGAATCGAAGTCCCCGCAGCGGAAGCGATTGCGAATCGCGCGCTCTTGATTTAGTTACAAGGGGAAATTCAAGAACTTAAACATAAATTAAGCATATATACAAGAATATGGACAGTAAGTATATACCTTTGATGAACCTTTCTTCAAGTGCTCCTCACTCAACGGTCACGATCTAAGCAACAAAAGCTCGTACGAACACCGACACCACCACTGGATCTTCTCCGTTGTTCTCTAGGTGAGGGAGGAAGGTGGGTTCCCTTTAGGAGTGGTGAGGTATTTTGTGAGAGAGATTTGTGTTTTGGAACACTTCAAACAACACAACAAGGAGGCAAGGAATACTTTTTAGAAGTCTTAACCTAGTTACATCTCATGCATCTATATATATAGAGGAATGGGATGGAAATGACCATTCTACCCCTTCTTTAATCTCCTGTTATTATATAGTTTATATATGAATCTAATTCACATTAAAACTATATAGTATATCGATTATATCATATATAATTAATATAATTCCTCATGTATGAAATTGAACACTTCAATTTCACTCCTAACTTTATACCCTCAATATTACCATGTTGAGCCAACGGAGGGATATTATCATGTAAGATTAACTGATCAAACTCTTTGATCCAGTTAATCAATATTCATTAACTACAAGTCAGTCCACTATAGACTTGTAACTGCACTCTCCCCACTGTAGATATGATTGTGTCCACTAATATGGTGATTACCCACGAGTCGACCCTTCACAGGTTATTCGTAATCACAGATGGGTCAAATTACCGTTTTACCCCTACGATTACCTCTTTGCTCCTTAACCACCACTAATCCTCTAATGAACAACAAGTCTCAGGTCCTACCTTAGACTCATACCCTTATAGAGGGCGGAGCCCCGTTGTTCAAGACCTGGAGTCAGTTCTTAAGGGAACAACCTATCTAATTCCTCGGTAGAGGAATGAGTGAATTCCATCTTGCACAGTTAAGTTTCCAGCTACCTACGAGGTTATGTCCCTGAGAAGGTAGGCTTATTGAATCGGCTGCAGGCCACTATCACCCATACTAGTCTAAGGACAAACCCCTATAAGCAGGAGTTGTTAACTTGCTCAGGATTCCGGTCAAGTCACTAATGACCATCTATAAATTACTAGTTTTATCCTGTTAACGGTGTTATACTGGTTAGACTAATAACTCTTGATCCAGTCTTGTACAAACTCATCATACAGGATGCCCCCACTAGCATGTCAACTACATGAATGAGTGGGATTACCTCATTTGTACGAATTACAAAATGGGCAGCATCCATGGTGTTACCAGAATGAGGTTTTCAACCTTATTCTTATACCATAGACTATTTAGGTTATAATCTTGAACTCAACCTAAATAGTGTCCACTACACTGATTTAAAGATAAATGTTATAACACTTTATTTAATTGATCAAAATTACACAAGTTTACGGCATAAATCCCAACATCATCGGCGTCTCAACGTTGTCCTTGCAGTAGGAGGTCTGACTGTAGAGTAGCGTTGCAACGTTAGGCCTAGCGTTGCAACGCCGTGGAATGGAGTGTGCGGTGCTTGACGCTGGACGCTGCAGCGTTGCAACGCTGCGTGCGTAATGGCCGGTTCTAGGGGCTATTTTCGCAAGACGTGGGCAGTTGGACATAATGGGGGCAGTTATTTTCGTATTTTATTTTTAATTTTTTCTTTTCAAAATGTAATTATTATTTAATTTATTTATTTTATTAAATAATATCAATATAAAGGTTATATTAATGCTATTTAATTAAATAAAGTGCTCCTAGGTGCAAAAATCCGTCTATTTTTGCTATTTAATTATTTTGTGCATGTGATGTATGATTTAATTAATTTCTATGTGCATAATGTATGTCATATAGATTTAAAATCTCATCTTAGGTTAAATATTTCATGCATCATTTACATTATAAGAGTTATAATATATAGTTTGCATGATAGGTTATAGTATAAGAGTTATAATGTAATTAAATGCATGTTTTAAATTAATTAAAATAACTATTATATTTTTTTAGATTAAAGTATGGTCTTCCATTTTAATTTCATGAGATGATTTTTTTTTTTTTGTATAGTATATAGTTATTCATGTGATGAATGATCAAGCACTATAACATAGAAATGCATGCAACCTAAGTTAATTATTAGTTTTAAAGTGTTTAGAACATGAATAATTAGACATAGGTTTTCTAGTTCTAATAAGGATAGAATAAGGAAATCAAAGTAAAATCTTTGAATGGTTACTGATTAGTAACTTTGTCTAAGGAAGGTTTTGTCTAAGGCTGGGGCATTTAAGTTCACACTTGTGGAACAGCTACCTTTAAACCGACCTGGGAGTGAATTCGGTCAGAAGATTCTTAGTTTATATTTTTCGTGAGTGGTTAATTAAAAGTGTTTTAATTTACTCATATAGACCTAAGTAATAATGTGATTATAAACTTAGGCTAAGTACCATAGAAGAGTTATATTGGTAGACTTAGGTAAATTTTAGCTGGTTTATCCTGGTCAATCCCGAAAATATTAATGTCCTGAGTGGGAAAAAATATACTGTATGAGGTACATTTAATTTATGACCACAAATCTCTTTAAGTCCGCATTGTGAGATCCATACTCGGACTCGCGGCATTGCAACGCGTCGTTGCTGTAACATGATGAACGGCAGTAAAGTCATTGCTGGTTGCGCTGTTAACGCCTTCTTTGCCATGGCGATGGCGAAATCCAAAAACACAATAGCTTTCAATTGCAATTTCTTCTTCGATTCTCCACCGAATTGCTTGAAACTAGTCCCGAACGACTCGTAACTCGAATACAGACTCGATAATGCACTTTATGCCCAAAATCACAGGGGCCTCTACACACAAATTTATCAAATCAAAGTAAATTAAGGCCAAAGTATTCCTAAACAAGTCTTACAACAAACCAAAGATAAATTCTCATCAAATCAATGCAATTTTGCTTCAAACAAAACAATACAAGCATTGCACTGATACCAATTAATAGAGATCGGATCCCCTTGAGCAGCGAAAACGAATTTGGAAATGTAATTTGCAAGTTTTGTTTTACTATAAATGCAAAAACCCATACATTGATAAAACATAACAAACATGGATTTCTAGTCCTACTAGACATGGATTAATTGCATACAAACATACATAAATTAATTTAACAATTAAACTAATAAAAAGGGAAAAAGTATTACCTTTGTAGTTTTTCCTCGAACAACAACTCCTTGCTCCTAGAGAATCCAGCAACAGAGTACACCCAAAAAAACTCCTCTGTTTTCGCCAACAGGACGCTACCAGTAAGAAAACCTTCTATCCTCTGAGTTCTGCTTAAACGTTTTCCTTTGGTGGGAAGGAATTTCAACAATTTGGAAGAGAGTGAGAGGGAATTATGAGAGAGAGAGAAATTCTTTTTTTTTTTGTGTATCATACAATTGGTCGATGCCCTCTTCAACCACACTCAGTCGAGAGGTTGAATTGAAGAGGTGAACTTCCCACTCCCAATCGATAGGGAGGGAAGTGGGAAAAGGGGCAACGTGTCCTCCTAACACTTTCCCAACAATTAATTAACAAATTAATTAATCCATTAAATTAATTAATTAAATATCATATATTTAATTGATAATTAAGATTAAATCATATTTAATCTTTTTCTCCTCTAACCTATAGTTTTGATGTACATCTTATGAAGATTAACTTTTAACCTATAGTTTTCAAATATGAATCACATTCATATTTGAATTTAATATTTGAACTCTTTCAAATACTTAATTCTCTCATATAATTTAGTATGAATCATATTCACATTAAAATTATAATATATAGTTCAAAAACTATATATTATATCGTATCTATATACATTAAATATATTCCCTAATAAATTTGAACATTTCAAATTCAAATGATCTAAGAACCCTTTACGAGCTAGAAGGTGGACCTAATGGACCTATAGATCAAAAGCTCCAACGACACGGGATTGCTCGGTTAATCTAATTAACCTCACAATCAACATTCGTTAACTACGGAACACTCCACTAAAGAACCGCTGCTGCACTCTTCTCACTGCAAATATATTTCTGTTTCCACGGATATTGACCAATAACAACAAGTCAATCCTTCACGAATGTTCGTAACACCAGCGAGGTCAAATTATTGTTTTACCCCTAGGTTACATCTTGTGCCTTCATTCCAGTGGTTCTCTAATGAACAATTTATTTGTGGTCCTACCACAAAGAGTCCCTCTCGGGCTAATGAGGGGTCGGGACCTTTGTTCAAGTCCCAAAGACACCACTTAAGGGAACATTTCTCTACTTACCCTAGTAGGCGGGAAGGAGTGAATTCCATCTTGCCAAGTTAAGTTCCCATCCACTCACGCGGTCTTGTCCCCAAGAAGGTAGGCATATTGAGTCGGCAAATTTTGTCACTCTCACCCATACTAGTCAAAGGACAATCCCTCACGAACAGGAGTTCGTAACCTGCTCAGGATTGAGATCAAGTTGCCTGGGTCATCCTATTGAAATAGAAACCTAAGTAGTCAACGGAGTTACAGCTAGAGGTTACTATTTTGTAGTCCGGTCTAATGTAATCTCATTACATAGGATATCCCCACTCACATGTCCTCTACACGAACACGTTAGGATCACAGTGTTTGTATCAAATACAAAGTTGGACACATCCATACGTTTACCAGGGTAAAGTACCCAAACCTTATCCCCTAACTATAGACCATTTAGGTTGTATCTCGAACCGAGGTCCTTTATATGTACACTACATTCAGTTAAAGATTCATATAACAACCTTGGATGTTTAGTTTATTGGATTTAGGGTTTGAAAAAAGACAAACTCGTAGGTAACAAACAATAACTATTTATTTAAATAATAACACTTTATTACATTAATTAGAATATAATTACAATCTACGAGTTTTAGGACACAAAACCCAACATACTAGTCTAAGGACAAACCTCTATAAGCAGGAGTTGTTAACTTGCTAAGGGTTCAGGTCGAGTCACTAATGACTATCTATAAATTACCAGTCGTATCCTATTCACAGTGTTATACTTGTTAGACTAACAATTTGCACTCCGGTCTTGTATAAACTCTTCATACAGAATGGCCCCACTCGCATGTCATCAACATGAATGAGTTGGATTACCTCATTTGTACTAATTAAAAGGTGGCTCGCTTCCATGGTGGTACCAGAATAAATTTCCCAACTTCATTCTTATACAATAGAACATTTAGGTTATACTCTTTGACACAATCCAAATATTGTCTACTATAATGATGTTCAAGATTCATTTTAAACTTGGAGCTTAGTTTATTGGATTTATAAAGCGAGAAGGTAATTCTATCAAATCAACTAACTCTTTATTCATTTAACTAAAATTACGCAAGTTTTGGGCACATATCCCAACAATCTCCCACTTGACCTAAAGCTTGTTGAGTATGTAAAGCATTACAATAATGTAGAATACAATTAACTAGGGCATTTAAACCTTGTGTACAATATACTCCCACTTGTCGTAGTTGGAGAAGACTTGTAAACCTAGACCTTCTAGGTGACTCTCAATTACTTTAGCCGTGAGAGCATATGTAAAAGGATGAACAATTTTATGCTCAAAGGATATCTTGGTGATGATCATGTCTCTTCGATGCACGATCTCCTGGATGAGATGATATTTCCACTCAATATGCTTACACCTCTTGTGTCTTCGAGGTTCCCATGAAGTTGCCACGACACCACTGTTATCACAATACAGCGTGATACATAAACTCATATTTGGAACAAGTTCCAAATCTAACAATAATTTCCTTAATCAAACGACCTCCCCAGTTGCTTCACAAGTTGCTACATATTCGACCTATTTCGATATGTTCCCTAAACTTGTGCAATTTTAGTCAACTAAATACAGAGTAGCTAAGCTCCAAGGTTATAATGAATCTTCAACATCAGTGAAGTAGACATTGTTTGGATGTGTTCAAGAGTATAACCTAAATGGTCTATGGTATAAAAATAAACATGGAAACTTCATGTGCATCTATTTGAAATAAATAAAGAGTTATTCATTTCTTCATTTTATGTCTCGCATTTTATACAAACTTTGACCAATAAACTAATCTCTAGGGTCATTGAAAACATGAGAGAATTAGAACTTGACCGGTGTGTAGTGGACACACAAGGAGGATCACGTTCGAGCAAATGACCCGAATGGTCTACTATAGATGGATAGGGTTGGAGACTTAATCCTAGATATGCTTTGGATGCGACCAGCATTGTATTAAGATACAAACGAGGTGATCTGACTCTTTCATGTGGTTGACATGCGACTGGGGGCATCTTGTACAATGGGATTCTACATGACTGGACCGCAAATTTTTAGACCTAGTGATGTAACATCCTTAACAATATGGACTAATAACTTCGTAGGTGACCATTAGTGACTCGACCTGAATTTTGTGCGTGTTACGGACTCCTATCTGCGGGGGTTTGTCCTTTGACTAGTACGGGTAAGGGTGGTCATAGTTACTCGCCCAATATGCCTATCTTCTCAGGGGACGAAGTAGGGAGCTGAGAACTTAATTACACGAGATGTTATTCACTCATCCCCGCCTTGACAGAAACTAGAGGGGTTGTTCCCTTAAGTGCTTTCTCCAGGGCTTGGACAACGGGTGCCCACTCTCTCACTGGCACGAGAGAGTTGTTGTGTATGGTCGGACCATTACAACGTTGTTGTTCATTAGAGGAGCAGTGTGAACTTAAAGATCAAGAAGTAGACATAGGGTTAAAATTGTAATTGACCCAGCAATGTCTACAATCAGCCTGTAAAGGGTCAACTCATGGGCATTGATTATATAAGTGGACACGTAATATTCTTGCACTAACGGGCTTTAGTTGACTGTTACCGTAGCTAATGAATGTTGATTAACCGGGTCAAAGAGTTGGTTTGCCTAATCTAAGATCATTGGAGCTCGTCACTGTAGGTCGCTTAGGTCCCTCGGTTGGCTCAATCTGGGTTAAAAGAAGGGTTAATGTTTTGGTGTGAATTGAAGTGTTCAATTTCACTAAAAGGGCATTTATGACATTTATATGAGATATGAATGATATACTATATAGTTTAATGTGAATGAGATTCATAATAAACTATAGGTTAGCCTAATTGTTGAATTAGGGCTAATTGGAGAAATAAGGTTGAGAGATATTAAATTGGATGTGATTCAATTTAATAAATCCACAATATTGCAAATGTCATTTGTGATATGAGATATGAGATATCATATAATATATGGTAATGCAAATATGATTTCCATAACCTATAGTTGTGGTAAAATGGTAAATAGGTGGAGATTTCAACTCCACCTATCTCCGATTATTTAAACAAGTCTTACAATAAGGGTTGGATTCTAATTCTCTCATTTTTGGAATTCTCACCAAAAGAAGAGAAAGTTCTCTCTCAAAATTCTCTCTACCTTTCTCCTCACAAATAAAAAACAAAAGAAGTTCCCACCAACTTCCTTCTTCCAAAAGAACAACAACTGAGAAGCCGAAAGGTTGTGTTCGATCTTTGTTCGAGGGAAGTGTTCGACATCGTTTGGATAACACGAAGAGTTCGTGAACGGAAAGGAAAAATCGAAGCAAGTCTTTAACAAGTAAGTATATACTGATTTTCTTTCATTTTTATTCCTATTTAGCCTAGATTTAAGAGTTAGATCAATTTTAATGAAATTCAATTGCACAACTTCACCATGACGATTCAATAGTCTTCCGGTGTGTAGGAGTTTTCATTCCCTTCAATTGGTATCAAAGCCATATGTTGGTTCTTTGTTGTGAACTATTTTTCGTTAAAACTTGGTGGGTATTGCTTTAATTTATGTGATAAATTTTTTGTTTGCATAATGGATGTTTACGATTTTGGCATTTGTATAGATTTACAATTTTATGTGGATGTGATCAATGTAAGGGCCATTTGTTTTTTGGCATTTTGATGTAAATCGAGTCTGTATGTCCGAGTCGTTCGTGGCAAGAGTTGCTATGAAGAAATCGGAGCAGAAACGAGCGAAATTCGACGAAGAACAGCAAGAGGAGCTTGTTGTTCTGTCCACAACGTTGAGACGCTGTGATCATTGGCCTCTCGACGTTGTCCTTGCGGTTGGAGGTCTGACTGCAGAGTACCGTTGCAACGTTAGGCCTAGCGTTGCAACGCCATGGCGTGGAGCGCGCGGTGCTTGACATTTGGACGCCGCTGCAGCGCTGCAACGCGCGCGTGCGTAGTGGGCGATTCAGAGGCTATTTTCGCAAGGACGGGCGATTGGACATAATGGGGGCAGTTATTTTCGTATTTTATTTTTATTTTTTGCTTTTCAAAATGTAATTATTATTTAATTTATTTATTTTATTAAGTAATATTAATATAAAAGTTATATTAATGTTATTTAATTAAATAAAGTGCCCCTAGGTGCTAAAATCGGTCCATTTTTGCTACTCAATTATTTTGTGCATGTGATGTGATGACCACAGCCACAGGTACTAGTTATTTATTGTATTTAACGTCCCATCAACCTTTGTGTCTAGTCGGTTTAGTGAATATTATCAAACTCGTTGTGAGTGAACCCTTCATTTCATGTAGACTTATGCAAATTATTTTCTTTGAAAGGAAATTTCTCATAGAATTAGAGGAAGAGGAAGGGGCAATGGCACTTTAGTGATTAATGCATAATTGAGGGTAAGTTGTGATCCTTGGAATTTGACCTAAACCCTAACAATTAGTCTCCTTAGTATTTAATCCAAAAGAAAAACCCTAGCCCTAGATTGTTAAACCTCTCCTTCTTCTCCTCCTTGCCCTAGCCGACAGCCACCTCCCCGTCTTTGTTTCCTACCACGCAAGCAAGCCACTGCTCACATCTACTTGACTATTCTCATTGGCAATTACACAGCGCAGGCAGGTCGCTCCATCCGCCTCGTCTGCAGCCCACGTACGAAGAGCTCGCCGGAGCTTAGCGCGCTCGTTCCAGCCATCCAGCCGTCGCTCACGTCTGCAGCCGAAACCCTCCAGCCGCTCGTCCGTTCACGAGCTTCGTCCCAGCCGTCCGTGACCTCGTCCAGCCGGCCGCCGCAAAGAAGAAGAGCTCCAGTCGTCCGTGACCTCGTCTAGCCGGCCGCCGCGAAGAAGAAGAGCTCCAGCCGTCCTTCCGCGTGCAGTTTCTACCGCCCCGCGACGCGCCGCTTGCGCTGCGAGTGTACGAACGAGGAAGTAGCGCCGTCGATAGCTCGTGGTCGGCGTCGTCGCCGCGCTGTGAGCTCGATCGTCCGGCTATCCACGAGCTCCACTCACCGAGAGCCACGTCGACACTGAACGCCGACCGACACCACTTCTGTACCGTTGAAGTTATAACCCGGTGAGCGATCTTGTTGAGTTTGGATTTTGGATGAGAATTATTCGGGACCTATTGATTATCTAAGCGTATAATTGAAAGCCTAAACTATTATTTCGAACGCTAATTGTAGGGACCAAGTTTGGAGCGGAATTGAGGGTCAAACGTCAAGACGAACTACAGAGTATTAGGTATTCGCATTGAACTTGAGGTAAGCGGGGCATGAAATCTTAAGAACGTAATTTAAGTACCCATACGATCATGGATTTAGTGAATACTTGGAGAATGAACTTGGAATTGTGTTGTGAATCGAGTTCCACTAAAGAAGAGTAATCAAGGAACTCGAGTTAGGTTTTGAGTAGAATTCGAACTAAGGTAAGGGACCTTGTGCGAACTTTTCTAATGGGATTGAAAGAAAATGATTTCTCATTATTTCATGCGAATTTAGTTTATACTCTTATATGAGAATATATTGATATTTTGTGAGAATACTTAATATTTTATGTGAGAATATCCTTGTATTTTACGTAAGAAAAATCCAGTATTTTATGTGAGGATATTACAGTATCTCGTATGAGAATATTTCATGATTACCTACAAAAGTATTATCTCCAAACTGTCTATGAGGAAATGATGATTTGCATATTAATGATGATGTTTGTGGCATGTACACTATTGTTATGTTGAATGATGGGACCTCATGCATGTCATGTATGTCATGAAATGATTTGATAAAAAAATGTGGAAATTGGTCTCCTGAGTGCATTGTGTGCATGGTCAAACATGCATTAGAGACCCTATGGGTCAAATTACAGGGGTCTGTGAGGGACTCAAATCTATCTGAGGGTGCTGTGAGGACTCAAACCATACAGGGAGTGCATGAGGACTCAAATTATTACAGAGTCTGTGAGGACTCAAAATGAAATGACTCAGGATGACCAATTGGCCACTTAAAGAAAAAGGAAGTCATGGTTTATGGTCATGATGATATGAGAAAGTTTTAGGTCCCGCATATGTACAATTCGAACAGGTTTAAAAGTCATGATTGTATGTGTTTGCATATCCCAAACCTCGGTAGCGAGGTCACTTACTGGGTATTGTTTTGCAATACTCACCCATTATTTTAAAAATGTTTTTAGGTAAGGCCAAGGACGTGCAGGGCGAGTGACGGAGACACGTTGCGAGAACCATGGGAATAGTCATGTTTTCCGCATATTTTCTTTGATAACTAATGTCGCGTCGTTTCACGGTTTTAAAGTTAAGTTTAACTTTGGGATTTTAAAGCAGGCCATGTTTAAACCGCTCCTTTTACATTTTGAATGTTTTGTTTTGGGATCCCTAAAGACAATTTATTTTCTATTGGAGATTTAAAGATTGTTTTATATCTTTTGGCCTATAAATGCATGCATGTGTAGTAATGTCCCTAAGAGTTTAGTTATAGAAAAGTAGGGCGTTACGGTTGGTATCGAGCCCTAGGTTTAAGGGTTACGTAGACTTGCTTCTGAGTAAGCCTGCAGAATAGTTCCCATGGTTGAACAACGCGCGTTAGGTCACGCTTGCGATACGTTACGGTATTTTATAAATTAAGCAAATGATTATGATGTAATTCTGCATTGTGAATTTAAATGAATTTAAACCCTATGGGTGATCCTATCTTACTGATTAGAAAGTGATGAAAACTAAGTTAGAAATTCTCTGCATTGTAAATCTTCGACAAAAATGCCACCTAGAGGTCGAGGAGAGGTAGAGGGCGTGGTAGGGTGGGAGGCAAGAAAGCGTTGACACCCAACGGAATTACCAGCTGGAGCAGGGGAAGAGGTTACTCCACCCGCGTGCGGACCTCCCCAGGACCAACGGATCGCGCGGGGAGAATGCACTGCGATCGCTCCAGTGGCGGATCAAGGAAATCTAATGTCATGACTATGATGGTAGAGGCTATCACGGACTGCAGTGCGAGCCTGATAGCCACTCGGTTGGCCCAAGCAAGTCGGGGCGGAATGATGCAACTCTGGAGTCTCGATATCTGAAGGACTTCAGGAAATACGACCCCAGATGTTTTGATGGGTCTTCTAGTGACGCCACCGTGGCTGAATTATGGTTGTCCTCCATCGAGACCATTTTGACAGATGGCGCCACGAAGACCGGGGTGTCTGTGCTACATTCATCTTTGAGAGCGCGCTTATTTATGGTGGAGTCCGCCTGAGGGAACCATAGTCGCTAAGCGGAGAAAGCGATTACACGGAATCTGTTTAAGGAAGCGTTATGGCGGAAATTTTACCCTGCTGCAGCTCGATACAGGAAGCAAGCAGAATTCTTACAACTTAGCCAGAACAGGAGAGCAGTGGAGGTATATGAGAGAGAATTCACCCGCTTGTCACGCTTTGCCCCCGAGCTAGTAGACACAGAGGCGAAGAAAACAGAGCGTTTCATTATGGGACTAGATGAAAATGTTCGAGGTTTCATCCAGGCACTAGCACCTCGATTATGCCTCCGCGTGAGAGTGGCGGAATTGATTTGGAGTGCGAGCACAGGCGCACATCGGTGACGGTTAACCGGGGCGACCCTTGGCAAATCATAAGAGGAAATGGGATCAGCCAAATTCAAGCTCACAGCGTCCCCGGCGCACACCGCATAAACCAGGAAACTTTCGTGCGAGTTGGTCGAAACCACGAGTCAACGGGGCGAGGAACTAACGGTGGAGATAAGCCACAATGCAAAGGCGTAGTAAGCATCATTGGGGTAAGTGTTTGGCGGTCGGAGTGTGTTTGGTGTGGGAAAGAGGGCACTGAGCTAATAGTTTGTCAGAGTCAAACCAGTGCTAGCCAACCTCGAGTTATCAATAGTGGGGTTCTTTGCCAAGCCCGTAATTCACCAAGGAAGAGCTTATGCAAGCACAAGTAAAAGCATCCATGGCACTGAGACTCAGTAGTTACTGGTACACTTCCATTACTTGGACACCTTGCCTATGTACTATTTGATTACGGTTCTACACACTCTTTTATTTCGCATCCTTCGTAAGTCAAGTGAGTTAGAATTAGAACGATTCTGATATGCTTTATCTGTCTCCACTCTGTGAGGATAAATTTGTTAGCCACTATGAAAGTCAAGGATGGTAGTGTGACTATATCATGAGACCATGAGTTAATGATGAAATCTAGTAGTCTTAGACATGATTGACTTTGATGTGATATTGGGTATGGGTGGTTAGCGCAGAACCATGCTTGCATTGATTGCCGGGGAAGGAGGTAGTTTTCACTCCCCTAGCCAACACAGCTCTGAGTTGAGAGACACCCTAACGGGAAGTAGGCCCCAGGTGATTACGGCCCTTAAGGCGCGAAAGTTATTACATCGGGAGCTTGGGGCGTCTTAGCTTGCATACTAGATGCAAGGTGTGCACGGAGATCTCGTGTCATCGGTACGATGGTGAATGAATTTCAGACGTGTTCCCGAGGACCTCCCGGAGTACCTCCGGTCGGGGGAGGTGGATTTTAACATCGGATTGGAGTTAGGGACGACTCAGATATCAAAGGCACCGTCTGAGAATGGCAGCTGGCGAGTTGAAAGAAGCGAAACTACGATTACAAGACTTCTTTGGACAAGGGATTTATACGCCCTAGCGTTTCGCCTTGAGGAGCCCGGTGTTGTTCGTGAAAAAGAAAGAGCGGGTCCATGCGCTTTGTGTATAGATTACGAGGAGTTGAATAAAGTTACGATCAAGAATAAGTACCCTCTTCCTAGGATAGACGACTTGTTCGATTAGTTGCAGGGAGCAACAGTGTTTTCCAAGATTGATCTGAGATCAGGCTACCATCAGTTGAGAATAAGTGAAGAGGATATTCCTAAGACAGCATTCAGATCACGTTATGGGCATTACGAGTTCACAGTAATGCCGTTTGGTTTGACCAACGCCCCTGCCGCTTTCATGGACTTGATGAACCGTTTATTCAAAGAGTTTATTGATACATTCGTGATAGTATTTATTGACGATATACTGATATACTCCAGGTGTGATGAAGATCATGAAAGGCACCTGAGAAAAGTTTTACTCACGCTGAGAGAGAATAAGTTA
Source organism: Trichosanthes cucumerina (assembly GCA_036507285.1). NCBI lineage: Eukaryota > Viridiplantae > Streptophyta > Magnoliopsida > Cucurbitales > Cucurbitaceae > Trichosanthes > Trichosanthes cucumerina. The sequence goes on along the minus strand of CM071843.1, from coordinate 20,738,396 downwards.
TATGCAAAATTTTCCAATTGTGAATTCTGGCTCAGACAGGTATCCTTCTTAGGGCATGTGGTGTCTGAAGCTGGAGTCTCTGTTGACCCAGCGAAAGTGGAGGCCGTCACACGGTGGCCCCGTCAGACCAGATTCTGAGGTGCGTAGTTTTACGGGTCTTGCGGAGTTACTATAGACGTTTCGTGCAGGACTTCGCCAAGATAGCCATGCCCATGACCCAGCTGACGCGCAAAGGTAACCCATTTGTGTGGGATGATAATTGTGAGGCGAGTTTCCAAGAGCTCAAGTGTAGATTGGTGTCGACTCAGATTCTTACGGTCCCCAGGAACGAGGGAGCCGTGGTTTCTGGCGATGCTTCTAAGAAAGGTTTGGGTTGTGTTCTAATGCAACACGGTAAAGTAATAGCCTATGCATCCCGATAACTGAAGACGCACGGGAGAAATTATCCAACCAATGACTTAGAACTAGCAACAGTAGTCTTTGCACTAAAGATCTGGAGACACTACCTTTATGGCGAGAAAATTCAGATTTTTACAGATCATAAAAGTTTGAAGTACTTGTTCACCCAGAAGGAATTGAACATGAGGCGCGTGAGATGGTTGGAATTAGTAAAGGATTACGACATAGATATTCAATGCCACCCGGTAAGGCTAATGTCGTGGCGATGCCCTCGATGAAAGCGAGTTCATACTTGACGAGTTCTTGCGGAGCGAGTTGTTGCGGCGAGTTTGCAGTGAAATTGCAGTACTAGTAGGGAAGACCACGGCACAGTTAGCTCAGTTAACCGTACAACCGACCTTGAGGCAACGCATCGTTGAGTCTCAGCAGGGGGACCCTCAGTTAATGGAGAAGTTTACTGCAGTAACTACAGGTGAATTGGCAGAATTTTCACTATCCACAGATGGAGGATTACTATTTCAGGGACGTTTATGTGTGCCAGACGACGACAAACTGAAAACTGAAATCTTGAGCGAAGCCCATACCTCACCATTTTCTATGCATCCTGGCAGTACCAAGATGTATCGAGATCTGAAACAGTCATTCTGGTGGTGTAACATGAAGCGCGACGTGGCAGAGTTTGTCAGCAAGTGTTTGACTTGTCAGCAGGTGAAGGCACCTAGGCAGAGACCCGCAGGATTACTGCAACCTTTACATGTACCTCAGTGGAAATGGGAGGAGATCTCTATGGACTTTGTAGTTGGATTGCCTACAACCTTACGAGGTTACTCAGTAATTTGGGTCATTGTGGACAGATTAACCAAGTCAGCACATTTCATACCAGGGAAACCCACCTATTCTACGGATAAGTGGGCGCAGCTTTACCTGGAAGAGATAGTCCGTCTGCATGGGATTCCGGTCAGGATTATTTGAGCGAGGATCACGTTTCACCTCCAACTTTTGGGAAGTTTACGTAAAAGCGTTAGGTTCACGGTTGAACTTTAAATCGACTTTTCATCCACAGAGACGGATGGGCGGGCGAGCGTTTGAACCAGATCTTAGAAGACATGTTACGAGCTTGCACTTTAGACTTCCCAGGTAGTTGGGACACACATTTGCATTTGATGGAGTTTGCTTACAATATGATTATCGATCGACCATCGGAATGGCTCCATTTGAAGATCTCTATGGAAAAGCGTTGCGAGAACTCCCATTTTTGCGGAGGAGGTTGGTGAACGCCGATTATTGGGTCGAGAAATAATACTGAGATCACTAATAGTGCAATACAAAAGATTAGGAGTGCGGATGCGAGACCGCCCAAAGCGACAAAAAGAGTTATCTTGGATTCGAGGCGAAGGGACCTAGAATTCGAAGTTGGCGACCACGTATTCCTTAAGGTGGCCCCAATGAAAGGGATTCTAAGGTTGGTCGGAAAAGGAAGTTGAGTCGCGCTTTATAGGGCCATTTGAGATTTTAGAGAGGTTGGTGTGGTGGCCTACTGGTTAGCATTGCCGCCTTCTCTCTCGGTGATTCATAACGTATTCCACGTCTCCATGTTGAGAAAATACGTTTCGGACCGACTCACATCGTGGACTTTGAACCTATTCTGATTAGCGAGAAGATTTGAGTTATGGCGGCGACACATGCATGATTATTGCAAGAGATCAAAAGACCCTCGTGTGCAGTGAGATCAACCTAGTTAAAGTGTTATGGCAAAACCACCACACACGGAAGAAGCTACGGGAGGCGAGAAGAAGAGGTGCGAGCTAAATATCCAGAACTATTCCAAGAATAGGAACTTTCGAGGACGAAAGTTCTTAAGGAGGGAAGATTGTGATGACCACAGCCACAGGTACTAGTTATTTATTGTATTTAACGTCCCATCAATCTTTGTGTCTAGGCGGTTTAGTGAATATTATCAAACTCGTTGTGAGTGAACCCTTCATTTCATGTAGACTTATGCAAATTATTTTCTTTGAAAGGAAATTTCTCATAGAATTAGAGGAAGAGGAAGGGGCAATGGCACTTTAGTGATTAATGCATAATTGAGGGTAAGTTGTGATCCTTGGAATTTGACCTAAACCCTAACAATTAGTCTCCTTAGTATTTAATCCAAAAGAAAAACCCTAGCCCTAGATTGTTAAACCTCTCCTTCTTCTCCTCCTTGCCCTAGCCAAGCGACCCACCTCCCGTGCCGTTCCTACGCGGCAGGCAAGCCACCTGCTCACATCTACTTCAGCTGTTCTCGCTGGCAATTACACAAGCAGAGGCTGCTCCATCCGCCTCGTCTGCAACCCACGTACGAAGAGCTCGCCGGAGCTTAGCGCGCTCGTTCTAGCCATCCAGCCGTCGCTCACGTCTGCAGCCGAAACCCTCCAGCCGCTCGTCCGTTCACGAGCTTCGTCCCAGCCGTCCGTGACCTCGTCCAGCCGGCCGGCGCAAAGAAGAAGAGCTCCAGTCGTCCGTGACCTCGTCTAGCCGGCCGCCGCGAAGAAGAAGAGCTCGGTAGTCCTTCCGCGTGCGATTTCTCTGGTGGCCGCGCTCTTTGCTTTGCGGAGTGTCTGAGCGAGGAAGTAGCGCCGTCGATAGCTCGTGGTCGCGCCGTCGCCGCTTGTGAGCTCGATCGTCCGGCTATCCACGAGCTCCCACTCACCGAGAGCCACGCCGACCCCCACTAACGCCGGCCGACACCACTTTCTGATGCATTGAAGTTATAACCCGGTGGCGATCTTGTTGAGTTTGGATTTTGGATGAGAATTATTCGGGACCTATTGATTATCTAAGCGTATAATTGAAAGCCTAAACTATTATTTGACGCTAATTGTAGGGACCAAGTTTGGAGGCGGAATTGAGGTCAAGCGTCAAGGCGAACTACGGAGTATTAGGTATTCGCATTGAACTTGAGGTAAGCGGGGCATGAAATCTTAGAGCGTAATTTAAGTACCCTTACGATCATGGATTTAGTGAATACTTGGAGAATGAACTTGGAATTGTGTTGTGAATCGGAGTTCCACTAAAGAAGAGTAATCAAGGAACTCGGGTTAGGTTTTGAGTAGAATTCGAACTAAGGTAAGGGACCTTGTGCGAACTTTTCTAATGGGATTGAAGAAAAATGATTTCTCATTATTTCATGCGAATTTAGTTTATACTCTTATATGAGAATATATTGATATTTTGTGAGAATACTTAATATTTTATGTGAGAATATCCTTGTATTTTACGTAAGAAAAATCCGATTATTTTATGTGAGGATATTACGATTATCTCGTATGAGAATATTTCATGATTACCTACAAAAGTATTATCTCCAAAGCTGTCTACATGAGGCGATGATTTGCATATTAATGATGATGTTTGTGGCATGTACACTATTGTTATGTTGAATGATGGGACCTCATGCATGTCATGTATGTCATCAAATGATTTGATAAAAAATGTGGAAATTGGTCTCTGAGTGCATTGTGTGCATGGTCAAACATGCATTAGAGACCCTATGGGTCAAATTACGAGAGAGTGCGTGAGGACTCAAATCTATACAGTGAGTGTGTGAGGACTCAAACCATACAAGGGAGTGCTGTGAGGACTCAAATTATTACTGAGTGTCTGTGAGGGACTCAAAATGAAATGACTCAGGATGACCAATTGGCCACTTAAAGAAAAAGGAAGTCATGGTTTATGGTCATGATGATATGAGAAAGTTTTAGGTCCCCCATATGTACAATTCGAACAGGTTTAAAAGTCATGATTGTATGTGTTTGCATATCCCAAACCCTCGTGGCGAGGTCACTTCACTAGGTATTGTTTTGCAATACTCACCCTTTATTTTAAAAATGTTTTTCAGGTAAGGCCAAGGACGTGCAGGGCGAGTGACGGAGACACGTTGCCAGAACCATGGGAATAGTCATGTTTTCCGCATATTTTCTTTGTAACTAATGTCGTCGTTTTACGGTTTTAAAGTTAAGTTTAACTTTCAGCATTTTAAACAGGCCATGTTTAAACTGCTCCTTTTACCTGTTTTGAATGTTTTGTTTTGGGATCCCTAAAGACAATTTATTTTCTATTGGAGATTTAAAGATTGTTTTATATCTTTTGGCCTATAAATGCATGCATGTGTAGTAATGTCCCTAAGAGTTTAGTTATAGAAATGTAGGGGCGTTACATGTGATGTATGATTTAATTAATTTCTATGTGCATAATGTATGTCATATAGATTTAAAATCCCATCTTAGGTTAAATATTTCATACATGTTTTAATTTAATTAAAATAAAGCATTATATTTTTAGATTAAAGTATGCTCTTCAATTTTAATTTCATGAGATGATTTTTTTTTTTGTCATAGTATATAGTTATTCATGTGATGAATGATCAAGCACTATAACATAGAAATGCGTGCAACCAAAGTTAATTATTAGTTTTAAAGTGTTTAGAACATGAATAATTAGACATAGATTTTCTAGTTCTAATAAGGATAGAATATGAATAATCACGCACTATAACATAGAAATGCGTGCAACCAAAGTTTTTTTTTCATCTCAAAAGGACACTCCCACTGAGGAGAATATACAATAATTAGAATTGAGGATGTATTAGAGAGAGAGAATGCTTCTAAGATTTTTTGCAGTAATTTAACAACTTGAACTATCTGATCGATCAATCCATTTCCAACTTCTCTCTCCCTTCTATATCTATTGTGAGGGAGAGGAATGGGGAAGCTAGTGGAAATGTATCATCGACACATTCCCCTTTCCCCTTTTTTTATTTATTTATTTAATTAATTTAGAACATTTAATCAAAATTAATTAATTATCAATTAATATAATTAAACTAATTTGAGCTTATTATATTAAATCATATTTAATTAAATCAATTGACTAATTCTTAATCAATTGGCTGAATTATATACATATGATTAAATCATATTTAATCAACTTCCGTTTTACCTATAGTTTTATTGTAAATCAAATGCACATTAAATTTTAACATATAGCTTTAAATATGAATCTCATTCACATTGAAATAATATTTTAAGTCTTTCAAATATTCATTTCTCTCAATTCACATGAAGCATATTCAAATTGAATTTACAATAAAACGTTAGAATGCACGAGAAAACTTTATATTATAATGTGTCTATATACATCATGCTTATTCCCTAATTGATTTTGAACATATCAAACTCAAATGATCTCATATCCCTTTACGAGTTAGGAAGTGGACCTAATGAACCTAGAGTTTAGACGTTCCAATGATAGAAGATTATTTAGTTAATATCATTAACCTCGTAATCAACATTCGGTAACTGCGGGATCACACCACTAAAGTTCAACAGTCGCACACTTCTCACTGCATATGTATTTCTGTGTCTATGGATATCGACCAATAATGACAAGTCAATAAAATGTTCGTAACACCAGTTAGGTAAAATTATCGTTTTACCCTTGGGTTACATCTTTTACCTTAAGTCCTAGTGCTCCTCTAATGAACGACTTATTTATGGTCCTACCAATAAACTGAACTTCCTCTCAGGCCAATGAGAGAGTCTGGCCCTTTGTTCTAGTCTCGAATATATCGTTTAAGGGAACATTCAACTACTTACCATAAAAGTCGAGAAGGAATAAATTCCTTCTTGTTAGGTTAAGTCCCCAACCGCCTGCTCATTCATGTCCCCGAGAAGGTAGGCATATTGAGTCGGCGTCTCAGGCCACTTTCACAACTACTAGTCAAAGGACAATCCCTCGCAAACAGGAGTTCGTAACCTGCTCAGGATTAAGATCAAGTTGCCCAGGTCATCCTATTGAAATAGAAACCTAAGTAGTTAACGGATTTACATCTAGTGATTACTATTTCATGGTCCGGTCTTATGCGATCTCAACGCAAAGGATATCCCCACTCACATGTCGTCTACACGAACACATTATGATCACTGTATTTGTATCAAATACAAACTGGGTGATATCCGTAGTATTACAAGAATGAGGTACCAAACCTTATCCCCTTTACTATAGACCCTTTAGGTTGTATCTTGACTGAGATTCTTATATATCGACTACAATCAGTTCGAGAGATATACAACAACCTTGGATGTTAGTTTATTGGATTTATGGTTAACTTAAGGCAATATATAAAATAATGAATTAAACAATAACACTTTATTTATTTAATTAGAACATTATTACAAACTAAAAGTTTTAGGGCATAAAACCCAAAAACTTTCACTATGGATAAACATGCTAAGTTATATATTGACAGGATCGTAAGTCCTAATTAGAAAGGACCATCCAGACTCTCGAGGGTTGGTTGGGTCTATGCCCTAATTTCGTGAAGATTTTAATATTCATTGTTTTAATAAATAAAAGTTATTTATTTGTCAAACTTTGTGTTTCACATTTGTATAAACTTAATCCAATAATCTAAGCTACAAGGTCAAATCCTTTGATGGAACTAAGACTTGAACGTTGTGCAGTGGACAGACGGGGAGGATCATGTTCGAGTTAATGACCCAAATGTTGTACAGTATACGGTTGGGGTTGGAAACCTCATCCTTGTTACACTGAGGATGTGTCCGCTTTGTATTAGATACGAACGATGTGATCCAGCTCGTTCATGTAGTTGACATGCTAGTGGGGGAATCTTGTGAAATGAGATTGTATAAGACCAGTACGTGAATTATTAGAGCTCCTGATGTAACACCATTAACAGTATATGACTAACAACTTCATATATGACAATTAGTGACTTGTCCTTAATCCTAAGTATGTTACGGGCTTATTTCTTGAAGTGCATCGTTTGTCTATGCCGGGTGAGGGTGGGAGCGATTGCGCACCCAATATGCCTACATTCGTAGAGCGAGGACCTCGTGGGAGCTGAAAACTTAACTACGCAAGATGGAATTCACTCGTTTCCGAACTAGTGAGACAAAAGGGGTTGTTCCCTTAAGTGTTGTCTCTAGGGCTTCAACAACGGATGCCCATCCTCTCACAGGCTCAAGAGGAACGTTGTTAATGGTTGGACCATGCAACAAAGTGGTTCATTACAGGAGAAGTGGGACTCAAGGAAGAAGAAGTAGACACAAGGGTAAAATGATAATTTTATACAATTGTGACTACGAAAAAGAAGTGAAGGGTCGAATCAGGGCCATTGGTTATATCGATGGAAACAACTTGTCCTACATTGATGGGAGTGCAGCTACGGACGTTAGTGGATTGTTATCGTAGATAATGAATGTTGATTAACCAGGTCAAAGAGTTTGCCAGGTTAATCTCATATCATTAGAGCTCGTTATTTGTAGGTCTATTAGGTTCCTCGGTTGGCTCAAATTTGACAAATTGAGGTTTTTGAGTTTGGGGTGGATTTGAAGTGTTCAAATTCATTAAATGGGTATTTATGACATTTATATTAGATATAATAGACATAATATATAGTTTGATGTGAATGAGATTCATAATAAACTATAGTATAGCCTAATTGGAACATTAGTGCTAACTTGGAGAAAATGAATTGATAGGAATTAAATTGAACATGATTCAATTTAAAATTCCACAATTATGAAGGTGAGATTTGAATAATAAGGTATGAGATACCTTAAATTATGTGATATGCAAATATGATTTGCATATCATATGATTAATAGTAAATTAAGTAAATGGTGGAGATTTTAACTCCACCATTCTACATTATAAAATGATGGGATGTGAGACATTCCATAGAGCTCTAACTCTCATTTTGTTTTTTTGGCATCCAAAGAGATAGAAACTCCCTCAAAAGTAATCACTCTCTCAATTCTCTATAATTCTCTCCAACCCAATCCAAAGGGAGTTCCACCACTTTCCGTCAACCTCCTGCGAACAATCACGAAGAAAATTTAGAAGTGTCTTGTTTTTTCGTTCGATGTTCGTTCAAGGATCGAGTTCGTGATTCCATTGGACCGAGAGAGATCGAGGAGGAAATTGAAGAAATGTTCTTCAATAGGTCAGTATGGTTTTCTACTTACTGTTTTCCTTCTAATTATGGCATGTTTAGCCTAGAATATATATGATGTGCAAAATTTTAAGAAATAGAATCACAACGAATCAATGACGTTTCACAACGTCTTCCATTGCGAAAAATCCATTCCCTTCAAGGGCATGCTTTAAGCATGTGTATTGCAGTGTAAGGGGAGTTTAGAGACTCACCTACCGTTTACGGAGATTGCATACAATAACTACTATCATTCTAGCATCAGAATACCACCATACGAATCGTTGTATGGAAGAAGATGTAGAGCCCCAATTTTGGAGGACAATGTGGAGAAAGAAAGCTGATAGGACCAGAGTTAGTCCGGGTTACGTCGAAGAATGTTATGTTGATCAGAGAATAGTTGAAGACAACTCGAGTAAGACAAAAGAAGTACGTTTACAAGTGAATGAGAGATCTAGAATTCAAAATTGGAGACAGGGTTTTTCATGAGGATGCTCCCGTGGAAAGGAATTTTGCAGATCGAAAGAAAGGACAAGCTAAGCCCGAGATATATAAAGCCTTACGATATTCTATAATGTGTAAAGCCATTAGCTTGAAGACTTGCTTACTTATGGAGTTGTTGTGGGTACATGATGTGTTCCAGGTATTAGCAATGAAATACGTTCTCAACCCGCCCCATGTGCTCAAGGCACAACCAGTGCAACTGAAGGAGAATTTAACTTATGTGAGGGACCTATGTAAATACTTGATATGAAGGAGCAGATACTCAGAAAAAATATGGTATTGTTGGTGAAGGTGTTGTGGAGAAATCACGGGGTCGAAGATGCCACATGTGAGAGTGAAGACTAAATGAAAGAAAAATACCCATGGCTATTCCCGAGTTAATGTCATTGTTGAATTCGAGGACTAAATTCTTGTTATGGGAAGTAAATTGTATGCCCTGACCTCTCTTTTGATCTTATTGCACTTATTCATGAAGTTTGACCCATGTTAATTGATATAGGTTGCTTTAAAGGATGTGGTGGTAGAATTTTGGAATCTCATAAGATATGGAGTATAACGTGCACAAAGCATCATAAGTAGTCAGGTTAGGCATTGAAATAAGCGTATTAAACGTTGAGTTGAAGTAAGTTGAGGTCATCGGCAAGTTGGGTATACATTAGGTGTGTTATTTATTCAATCTAAAAGTTTTAATTTGAAATTAAAGTAGTCAAAGTTTGTTTCATTGATTAGGTGATTTTGTTTAATTGTTTTTGGTGGATTTTAGGAGTTAAAGGGTAATGGAGGAAGTAGGAGCTAGTCAAATCTCATGAAATCACGACATGGCGCATGGGAAGTATGTGTTGCCCATTTCTTGTAATTTCAACAACAAGCAGAATGCTCTACAAAATGGGTAAGCTTTAAATGGTCATATCTCTCAATCTATTTAATAAAATTCAATGATTATTGAGTAAAAATCTATGAAATTCAAAGAAGAACAATGCTATAGGCGGTTGTCAGAAAATATAAAGAGGAAGGTCGTTCAAATTGTAGAAAACCAAAAGGTTTTCCAAGTTTCTCGAGCAAGAAAACAAGGCGAATAAATCTTGAGAATTTGAGCTCTTGAGGAGAAATTAGAATCTCAATGTTTGCGGTAGTTATGCACAAACATTTTATTTAAGGTTTATTAAATAAATTACTTTGTTTTGTTTCTAAATTTTAAGAAACTTTGGCTCGAATGTGAATTAAGAATTTTTATCCAAAGATAAGGGATAAAGACATGAAGGACCTTGTGCTTCCATCTTGTTTTACCCTATGGCCAAGTCAATCTCATATCATATGAGTTATGTAAAAGAAAAAGGGATTAATATTATGAAACTCATTTCAAGGGCAAACAGAAATAGGAGAGGCTTATAAGCCTTGGGCGTCTTCCGGTTGTTGTGAAGGTTTATTGAATAAAATTGCTTGGTTTTGTTTATGAATTTTGAAAAACTTAGGTTGGAATGTGAATTATGAAGGTGTCGATTCTTTCACTAATTTCTTCTTCTCTCCTTCGTCGTCTCTTCTCCAGCTAGCCTCCAACGATTCCCATCGTCGACAAAAACCATAGCTTAGCGATACGTTCTTCTCAAGGACTCCTTTGTAAGCCCTAAACTCTATTTTCTTTTATCATTTTGCACTCGTTCGTGATGTTTTGAAATATGCAAAATCGTATAGGTTGCACTAAATGATGTCGTGATCGGATTTTGGAATCTATTGAATTTGGGGCTACAATGTGTCTAAGCTTCATAAGGAGATAGGTAAGCCATTGAAATAAGCATATTAAAAGTTGCATTGATGTAAGTTAAAATCATTAGCAAATTGGAGAAGTTTTAGGTTCATCATGTATTGAATGAGATATCTTATATCTCACAAACTTAGGATAAGTTGGCTAAATGGTTAGGGTTTATTTACACACTTATTTTGGTGTTTTAAAAATGTGATTAGGATGTAAATATTGAATTAGGAGCTGGGCAAAAGAGGTGAAGCCTCTGAGTTAAACATGGCAAGTAGGTGCTGTCAAATTCGCAGAAAAACAGCAAGCAGCTGAAAAATAGGTCATCTTCAAACGATCATATCTCTCAATTTACTGAGTTAAATTCGTTGATTTTTTAGTCAAAATCTCATAAATTGAGTGTAGAATACGAAACTTGTGAACTTGTGAAAAAATACAAAAAGGACAAAGGAGAAAAGTATAGATCAGTGAGAGGTGTTCAAAATTCTCCGGTAGCAGAACAGTGTGAGGAGTTCAGTCTGTTTTGAGCTCATCAGGAGCTGCAATTTTGAGGTAAGTAAGCTAAGATGTTGTCCTTGAGGTTTATCAAAAACTATTTGGTGGTTGTGTTGATAAATTTTGAGGAACCCAAGTTGAAAGTTGAACCTGTAATTTTAGGTGCAAGGGAAAAAACTACTAGCAAGGGATTGAACGAGATTCTCTTCCATTTCTATATACCTTACAACCAATTGTGTATATGGCTATTCTTAAATGAGTTATGGGACTGAATTAGATCTGTTTCTAAGGTTCATATGGAGCAGAAATTGATGTTACTAATTTCATTTTGGAGCCAAGCGGAGATAGGAAAAGCGTATAACCCTTGGAACCCTTTTGGTGATTGTGAGTGCCTCTATTTTAGAATTATGCTTGACCTATGTTTTCTTCAAAAACATAATTGTTGATCATTGAATTCTGTTTGAACTAATTATGTAGAGCTTCATGGAGTTTCTAACATAAAGTTCATGATGGAACCTAAGCATGTTTTGAATTAGTTTGTAACTATAAATCCAAGTATGGAAACTAAATTATGAAAGTATGATTTCCTTTAGAGAATGTTTTGTGTAAATCCAATTGGGAACATGTTTAGAAGATAATTTGAAAATGTCGAGAAGTTGTTGTATGTGTATATAAAGACATGATTTCCATGGTAAACAAATTATGCCCTTGTTTGTGGTTAACCCCTAATCTTTGAAGGACATTCGAGAAGGTACTTAGGGGAATGAATCATAATTTCCGATCTTGAAGGACAATGAGAAGGTATTCGGGTAGTAAATGGTCTTACCTTAATCTTTGAAGGACATAGAGAAGGTATTAGGGAAAACCAAAGGGCCAAAGGTATTCCACGTGCACGTGAGAGAGGTATGAACCCTATTGGTATAAATGTAACTCTACCACCTCTATGGTTCGAAAGTGGTATCATGCCATGTGTTTTATTGTTATGAGTTTCTACATTATTGAGCTATCTACCCCCAATATAATACTACATTATGAGTTGTGTGCTATGCATAAGTGGTGACTTAAACAGTAAATTGGCGGCATGGTTTGTTTATGTTTACAAGCGGATGTTAAGCTATTTTCTACTTATAGTTTGCCATTATCATGCTTTACTTGTGAGCTTATAATAGACACCCACTGGGCTTCCTAGCTCACGTTTTCATTATGTCTACTCTTTCCAGGTAGCAGACGAGTTTTCAGTGCTTAGCCTTGAGAAGACCTATTTTCCACCACGCCATTTAGCTCCTCGTATATACACTTTGTTTTGTATATAGTTTGTAGTGAGAACATATTAGATGGGTTGTAATAAACTTGGAAGCTTTATGATTACCTAAAGAACATATTAATGGAAGTGAATGTGTTTCATTTATAAGTGTATATCAGTGCTTAATTTTTCTTGTTCAAACATGTTGTGTTACGTTTAATTTAAGTTATGTCTTGGATTAGTCAAGGAACGACAACAAGAGGTTTAGTTATCTTTGTCTTTGCATCTCTTCCTAGGTTAGGTAAGTAAGCTTTGTGAGTGTGACATCCTTTGATTTTTTGTTCGTTTGGTTCACTGGATTTTAGTCTGGTTCTCTTGATTTAGATGTTGGTTTTGAATAGATCGGGTCACGGGCATCCCATATTTTTTCTCCACGTGTTTCCAATCGCCAGAAGCCACGACTGGTCACCGGAAGCCGCCGCCGATTATGTTTAGTAAGTCGCTCCCGTTTTCTCAATTTCGTTTTAGTCCCCCATGTGTTCGTTTGATTATTTTAGTCAAGTTTGTTCAATTTAAGTATTTGGAATGAGATTTTTTTTTGTAAGATTCTTTGTTAGTGACTTAGGGGCAAACGATTAAGAAAGTGCGTTGAACTCGGGATAGAACTCCCGATTCTTGGTTATCCATGTAAGTAGCCATTTTGATTTAAGCCCATTAACTTATTATTTGCATTGATTATGTGAGAACATTTGTCATTTGTGATAGTATGCTTGAAATTTGTGCCTTATGACATGTTTGTTTGTTGGAGGGATTGTATGGGGGTTGTTTAAGCTAGAAGGCTTAAAAGTACATGGCTAATATGAAACTAGGGGCTTAATGTTTTACGCTAGCATGTTACCTTAAGAGATTGTCTATGATAGAGGGTTGGTTAAGGATGGGTTATGTCGCCGGTGATTTGGATTTTCGCATACTTACTTAATATGGGTGTGTGGGGTACGGTGAAGTTGACTAAATCGAGTAGAGGATATTCGCATGACTCATATAACATATCAACACATTAGACATGCTATGAATACTTATCTCAATAACACAATACTAGACTACTATTCACATTTTGGCCCTAACTGGACTTACTCTTATCCTGTCTTGGACCATACTCTACTAGTTTGATATGAACTAACTCAATAACTTGTTATGACTTTTTAGTTTCCTCTCAGAGCTAACCTGCCCTGTCTCATTCCCCATGAAGCTAACTGCTCTGATACCAAGTTGTCACACCCCCTCCCGAACCACCGGCTAACTTAGCCGGAAGAGGAATGAAGCCAAGCGGGCATTGGTCACCTCTTAACAATACACGATGAATACTGTTCTACGATAAACATACTATGCTCGTATATGGTAAACTTTAACATAACACAACGGAAATTTGATAACTACTAAACATACATAGGGAGAAACATTTCTTAAGTCTCTCATTTGAAAACTTAAACGAGCAATAGCATCACAACTCATAACATGCCAACCCACTGTTTTTACAACCTCTTATGCACAAACCACTATAACTACATAACGACTTGCTATACAACACACACGCCCGCGTACAAACTATCAACTTATGAAACTTCCAGTGGACTATGGAAGGATGTCAGTACCAGGAGCTCGATCTCTACCTGAAAAAGTTTGAAAACATTGAAAGAATGAGCTAAAAAGGTCAGTGAGTGTCTATCATTAAAACAGTATAAGCTCACAGGTGAATCATAATAATGGAAGATTATAAGTAGAAAATAGCTTAACATCTGTTTGTAAACATAAACAAACCATGCTTCCAATTGACAGTTTTAAGACACCACTTGTGCATAGCACACAACTCGAAAATGTACTATCATATCGAGGGTATATAGATCAATAATATAGAAGCTCATAACAATAAAACACATGACATGATACCACATCAAACCATAGACGTGGTAGAGTTACATTTATACCAATAAGGTTCATACCTCTCTCTCTCACGTGCACATGGAATACCTTTGGTCGTTTGGTTTTCCCTAATACCTTCTCTATGTCCTTCAGTATTAAGGTAAAACCATTTACTACCCGAACACCTTCTCATTGTCCTTCAGTATTAAAATAAAACCATTTACTACCCGAATACCTTCTCACTGTCCTTCAGTACTAAGGTAAAACCATTTACTACCCCAACACCTTCTCATTGTCCTTCAGTATCGAGATATCATGATTCATTCCCCCCCTTAAGTACCTTCTCGAATGTCCTTCAGTATTGGTGGTTAACCACAAACAAGGGCATCATTTGTGTACCATGGAAATCATGTCTGTATAACACATACAACAATTTCTTGACATTTTCACATTATCATCTAAACATGTTTCCCAAGTGGATTTACACAAAACATTCTCTAAAGGAAAGCATACTTTCATAATTTAGTTTCCATACTTGGATTTATAGTTATAACTAATTCAAAGCATGCTTAGGTTCCATCATGAACTTTATGTTAGAAACTCCATTAAGCTATACATAATTAGTTCAAACTGGATTCTATGTTCAACAATTATGTTTTTGAATAAAAACATAGGTCAAGCATAATTCTATAATAGAGTCACTCACAGTATTAGAATTAGAACCTTGGCTTGTAAACTTGACCTATTTGCTCTTGGCCTGTCAAACAAACACACTCAACCATTAGAACATCGAGCTCATGATTTTTTACCTTCAAACTACAAGAAAACACACTTTCCAATTTCAAGCATTTTTAGATTTTTCTGCCCTATTTTCCGACAACCATAACTTCTTCATTACGTATACAAAAATAATGTAATTTATACCAAACTCTTACTTTGTGACCCTCTAAAAATCATATGAAGACATAAAATTAAAATTACAAACGGATTTGTGCAAAAATACCTCGAAAGCTACTTTCCTCAAAACAGACTTCTATTGTTTCCTGATTCGGATTTCCTGCTGCACAACAAATTTAACCTCATGATTAATACATCTTCTAGACATTTTCTACTCACGATTGTTTCACGAATGTTGTAGGAAATTCAATAAGCTTATGAACCATACCAATTAGACCTTCTAACTCCAAGTATACATATCATAACAACCAAAACATCAGAGACTTCTCAGATTTGACAACAAATTTTGTCTTCTGCCTTCCTCTTCACAAAATAGTAAGTTAACTTCAGTATTAGCTCGAGCTTCCTTCACAAACTTTGTTCCAAATTGAGTTAGCTTTCATGTATCAAAAACCCAACTCTTACCTCTTCTTGGTAAGATTGAAAAGATCAAAATATCAGAACTGGGACGAAATGGTTTCCTTCCTGGTACTTTGAGTTCTTCTCCTTTTTTCTGGAACTTCAACCCCAAAACCAGGTTCTTCTTCTTCCTTGAACTCCACCTCACGAGGCCTCAGCTTTCTTTTGTGAAAAATGAGTTTTAAAAATTGTTTTTAAAATAACTTAAAGAAAAGGAATCGATGGAGGCAATCTTTGTCTTTTTCCCTTTTGCTTTTTCTTTTCTTTTTCATTTTCTTTTTCCTTTCCTTTATCTATTTCTTTCTTTTCTTTTCTTTTCTATTCTTTTCGTAACAAAACAAAACTTAATATATTAAACATTTGTTTCATTTCCTTTTCTTCTTTTGTTTTTAAAGCAATCCAAACCAAAATGGTTTAAACTTTCCTTCCTTGTTTTCCTTTTGTCTTTCACTTCATTTCTTTACTTTTTAAAACATGGAAAACCAAGTTTTAAACATTCATTTCTTCTTTCTTTTTGTTTTTTGTTAATAAGGAAGTTTCAAAGAGATTGGGTTTACAACTTACCTCCCTTTAAGAAATTTCGTCCTCGAAATTGAGTAGTCTTTAAGTGAAAATCATCAGGTACTTCCTCCTCATTAGGTCCTCTAACTCCTAGGTATCCTCCTCCACTCCGTGATGTCTCCAACGAACCTTCATGAGTGAGATCGTCTTATTTCTCAAAACTTGTTCTTTCTTGTCGAGGATTTGAACTGCATCCTCTATGTAACTCATGTCTTCTTTCAACTTAACTGGTTGTGTTTGCAACACATGTGTTGGATCTGGAATATACTTCCTCAACATGGACACATGAAAAACATCATGTACTCGAGATAGTTCTGCTGGAAACTCCAGTCTGTAGGCTGCTGGCCCAACTCGTCCCGTTATCTAGGGCTTAGTTTACCTTTCTTGCCAAAATGAAGGACACCTCTCCACGGAGATAACATCAAGAAAACTTGATCTCCGGACTGGAATTCTAAGTTCTTTCGTCGCTTATCTGCATAACTCTTCTGACGGTCTTGTGCTACCTTGATTTACATGCGATTACCTTAATATTATGCATGCCGTAATTTGTACCAACTCAGGACCGAATAGCTTCCGCTCTCCTACTTCATTCCAACATACGGGCGTTCTACATCGTCTCCATACAGAGCCACAAATGGTGCCATGCCAATACTTGACTAATAACTGTTATTATAAGCGAATTCCATAAGTGATAGGTGTGTATCACAACTACCCTTAAATTGAAGGACACGTGCTCTCAACATATCCTCTAGGGTCTGGATGGTCCACTCTGACTGCCCATCTGTCTAAGGATGGAATGTTGTACTATAATTCAACTATGTCCCACTAGCTTTCTGTAAGCTAGGCCAAAACTTAGAAATAAATCGTGGATCTCTATCTGAAACTATGGACACTGGCACTCCGTATTGACTCACAATTCAGTCGACGTATAGCTTAGCAAGCTGATCAAGCGTAGACGTCGCATTAATCGGTATAAACCGTGATGTCTTAGTTAGTCTATCCACTATTACACAAATACCATCATGTCCACTAGAAGTACGTGGTAATCCAAACAGAAAATCCACAGTGATATGCTCTTATTTCCATTCCAGCACTGCCAATGGATTAAGGAGTCCTCCTGGTCTCTGTCTAACTGGTTTAACCTGTTGGCAGATCAAACGTTATCAACATATTCAGCTACCTCCCACTTCATCCCAGGCCACCAATATGTTCCCTTTCAATGTCTTATACATCTCGGTGCTTCCTGGATGCATAGCGTAAGCTGAACTGTGAGCTTCTTCTAGAATAGCATCTTTAAGCTCACTAACACTCGGAACACATAGTCTTCCTTGCCCCTCTATGGCTCCATCTGATCTTATTTTAAATTATGCCTCTGGTCTCTGTTTGGACTTCCCAAACATTTTCTGCAAGTTACTATCATCTGGTTGTCTTCTTACAACCTCTGATACGTTTAAGACCTGACCTGGAACTGAGCTAAAAGACTCCCTGAACTCTCTGCAATTACAACTGCCTAAGAATCCCTTAGAGTACTTACAAAAAATATCGCTCGAATACAACACAGGGCGTTCTTAGGAAGTCTTGACTTCCTACTTAATGCATCTGCTACCACATTCGCCTTACCTGGATGGTATTCTATGGTACAATCATAATCTTTAATCAGTCTAACCATCTTCTTTGTCTCATATTCAACTCCTTCTGATCAAAGATATATTTCAGACTCTTATGATCTGTGTAAATGTGACACCTTTCACCAAACCAGTAGTGTCTCCAGATCTTTAGTGCTAAAACAACTGCTGCTAGCTCGAGATCATGGGTAGGGTAATTACATTCGTGTTTTTTCAATTGTCTTGACGTATAAGCTATTACTTTTCCTTCTTGCATCAGAACACACCCTAAACCTTGTCTCGAGGCATCACGGTAAATCACATACTCTTTTCCAAGATTCTGAGGAAGTGTCATAATAGGTGTTGTAACTAATCTCTTTTTTGACTCACGAAAACTACATTCACACTTATCTGACCATTCAAACTTAACATTCTATCTTGTTAAAGCTGTTAAGGGTAATGCTAATCGTCAGAAATCCTCAACAAATCGTATGTAGTATCCTGCCAAGCCTAGGAAACTACGTACCTCTGTCGCACTAACTAGTCTCTCCAAGTTGACCACAACATTCACTTTATTTGGATCCATACTAACACCATTTGTTGATACAACATGCCCCAAAAATACTACATGATTCAACCAAAACTCACATTTGGTGAATTTAGCATACAACTGTTTATCTCGTAGTGTTTGCAAAATAATCCTCAAATGTTCCTCATGAGCTTTCCTATCAATTGAGCAAACTAGTATATCGTCAATAAATACTATCACGAAATGATCCAAATACTGGTGGAATATCCTGTTCATGAGGTCCATGAAAACTGCTGGTGCATTCGTCAAACCGAACGACATTACTAAAAGCTCATAATGCCCATACCTCTTTCTGAATGATGTTTTAGGAATATCTGTTGCCCTTACCTTTACTGATGGTATCCTGATCTCAAATCAATCTTAGAAAACACTGATGCTTCTCGTAACTGGTCAAACAAGTCATCTATACGGGGTAAAGGATACTTATTACGTATCGTGACTTGTTTAACAATCTATAATCAATGCATAATCTAAGGGTACCATCTTTCTTCTTTACAAATAACAGTGGAGCTCCCCAGGGTGATACACTAAGTCGGATGTATCCTTTATCAACTAGTTCTTGTAACTGCATCTTCAACTCCTTCAGCTCACTTGGGCCATTCTATACGACGCATGCGAAATAGGTGCTGTTCCTGGTAGCAATTCAATAGTGAACTCAACTTCCTATCGGTGGCAACCACAGCGGATCTCTTTGGAAAAACATCAAGAAACTCGTTTACAACAAGAAAAGCTTCTGGGTTTAGCTTTTCTTCTTGCCCCTCCACTACGTGTGCAAGAAATGCCATGCAACCTTTCCTCAACAACTTTTCAGCTTTTAATGCTGAAATCAAGCTCGTAGGGATAATCTTCCTTTCACCCCTGAAAACTACTTCAGCTAATCATGGTTTCTTTAAAACAACTCCCTTTCTATTTAGCACCACTGGTGCCCTCTCTTGCAGCTACTAGAACTCTTGGTTGCTCAACTGTCTGGACCCAACTCCCTGGTCCGTCTGTGTGGCTGCTCTCAGTTGTGGACAATCCCTATTGAAATGCCCTGGTTGCCCACATTGGTAACACACATTGACACCAACCAGACATTGGCCTCGGTGATTCATACCACAATTTGTACATAGAGTTCTCCTTGTTGCACTTGCAACAGACTCCTGTATTGTCGGTGGTTTGTGGATCTGATAGATTGACTAGGTGCTCTTTGGCTCTGCCTCTGATAGGCACCACTAACATGCGTTTGCCTCGATGTCTGGCCGCCAGCTCGACTTTTAAAGTCCTGACGACCCAAAACATTCACTCTAGGTGTGAATCGTCGCTGCTCACGACCATGGAAACTGCTCGTCGTTGAAGGCCCTCAAGTAGGCTTCACCACTGTTTGTGCCTCTGTTATACTATGCTCAACACGTAGAGCACTCTCTACCAGCAGGGAAAAGTCAACCCACTTTGCAATGCCTGTGACTGGGGTTCGCATCTCAGGACGTAACCTTCTTTCAAATCTTTGACACTGTCACTCTCAGATGCCACAATCACATCAGCATACTGTGAAAGCTCGGTATACCTTCTCTCATACTCAGCCACTGAAAGTGGCCCTTGCTTCAGTTCTAAAAATTCATTCCTCGTCGCCTCGCGATATGTGCTAGGGTAATACTTATCTTCAAATATGCCACTGAAAGATTGCCAATCTAAAGTGCGTGCATCACTGCGCCTAGCTCGTATTTACTTCCACCATCCCTCTGCTTCTTTCGCTAGTAGGAATGTGGCTAGCTTGACTTTGCTCCTTAGAGCAACTGATTACATCAAAACATTTTGTAGCATATTGGCCAAACCTGCTGCATCAATTTGGATCTATGGAACCTCAAAATTTGTGACTCCTAATTTCTTTAGACGTTCTATTCCATACGTCTTCTCTGGGTCACTTGGCCCTGCTCTCTCTGGCCTGCCTGCCTCCTGTGAGAAACTAACATGTTGCTCATCTCTAGCCTCAGTTTGGACTCTCGGGGCACTAAATCCCCTCTCAGATTGACCTTGGGTAGGATCCTGCGTCCGTCCCTTATCCTTTCTGCGTCGTCTGCTAGTACGTGGTGGACTGACTCCTATAACATATCAACACATTAGGCATGCTATGAATACTTAACTCGATAACACAATACTAGACTACTATTCACATTTTGGCCCTAACTGGACTTATTCTTATCCTGTCTTGGACCATACTCTACTAGTTTGATCTGAACTAACTCAATAACTTCTTATGACTTTTTAGTTTCCTCTCAGAGCTAACCTGCCCTGTCTCATTCCCCATGAAGCTAACTGCTCTGATACCAAGTTGTCACACCCCCTCCCGAACCACCGGCTAACTTAGCCCGGAAAGAGGAATGAAGCCAACAAACATTGCTCACCTCTTAACAATACTTGATGACCCTGTTCTACCTGATAAACATACTATGCTCGTATATGGTAAATTTTAACATAACACAACGGAAACTTGATAACTACTAAACATAAATAGAGAGAAACATTTTTTAAGTCTCTCATTTGAAAACTTAAACGAGCAATAGCATCACAACTCAGAACGTGCCAACCCACTGTTTATACAACCTCTTATGCACAAACCACTATAACTACATAACGACTTGCTATACAACACCAGCCACGTATAAACTATGAACTTATGAAACTTGCAGCAGGCTATGGCAGGATGTCAGGTACTAGGAGCTCGATCTCTACCTGAAAAGGTTTGAAAACATTGAAAGAATGAGCTAAAAAGCTCAATGAGTGTCTATCTTTAAAACATTATAAGCTCACAGGTGAATCATAATAATGGCACATTATAAGTAGAAAATAGCTTAACATCTGTTTGTAAACATAAACAAATCATGCTTCCAATTGACAGGTTTAAGTCACCACTTGTGCGTAGCACACAACTCGAAATGTACTATCATATCGAGGGTATATAGATCAATAATATAGAAGCTCATAACAATAAAACACATGACATGATACCACATCAAACCATAGAGGTGGTAGAGTTACATTTATACCAATAAGGTTCATACCTCTCTCTCTCACGTGCACGTGGAATACCTTTGGTCGTTTGATTTTCCCTAATACATTCTCTCTGTCCTTTAGTATTAAGGTAAAACCATTTACTACCCGAACACCTTCCCATTGTCCTTCAGTATTAAGGTAAAACCATTTACTACCCGATTACCTTCTCACTGTCCTTCATGTATTAAGGCAAAACCATTTACTACCCTAATACCTTCTTATTGTCCTTCAGTATCGGGATATCATGATTCATTCCCCCACTAAGTACCTTCTCGAATGTCCTTCAGTATTAGGGGTTAACCACAAACAAGGGCATAATTTGTGTACCATGGAAATCATGTCTTTATAACACATACAACAATTTCTTGACATTTTCACATTATCATCTAAACATGTTCCCAAGTGGATTTACACAAATCATTCTCTAAAGGAAAGCATATTTTCATAATTTAGTTTCCATACTTGGATTTATAGTTACAACTAATTCAAAGCATGCTTAGGTTCCATCATGAACATTATGTTAGAAACTCCATGAAGCTATACATAATTAGTTCAAACTGGATTCTATGTTCAACAATTATGTTTTTTACGAAAAACATAAGTCAAGCATAATTTTAGAATAGAGTCACTCACAGTATTAGAATTTGAACCTTAGCTTGTAAACTTGACCTATTTGCTCTTGGTCTGTCAAACAAACAAACTCAACCATTAGAACCTTGAGCTCATGATTTTTAACCTTAAAACTACAAGAAAACACACTTTCCAATTTCAAGCATTTTGATTTTACGCCTATTTTGAGATGACCATAACTTCTTCATTATTTATCTAAAAATAATGTCATTTATATCAAACTCTGCCTTTTTGAATCCTCTAAAAAACATATGAAGACATAAAATTGAAATTCAAAATGGATTTGTACAGAAATACCTCGAAATCTACTTTCCTCAAAACAAACTTCTGTTGTTTCCAGATTCGGATTTCCTGTTGCACAACAAATTTAACCTGATATTTAAAACATCTTCTAGATATTATCTACTCACAATTTCTTCACGAGCGTTGTAGGAAATTCAATAAGCTTTCGAACCATACCAATTAGAGCTTCTAACTCCAAGTATACAGATCAGAACAACCAAAACATCAGAGACTTCTCAGATTTGACAACAAATTCTGTCTTCTGTCTTCCTCTTCACAAAACAGTAAGTTAACTTCAGTATTAGCTCGAGCTTCCGGCACGAACATTGTTCCAAATTGAGTTAACTTTCATGTATCAAAAACTCAACTCTTACCTCTTCTTGTTGAGCTCAAAAAGATCAAAATATCAGAACTGGGATGAAATAGTTTCCTTGCTGCTACATTGAGTTCTTCTCCTTTCTTCGGCAACTTCAATCCCAAAACCAAGTTCTTCTTCTTCCTTGAACTTCACCTCACGAGGCCCAGCTTTCTTTTCTGAAAAATGAGTCTTAAAAATGATTTTTAAAATAACTTAAAGAAAAGCAATCGGTGGAGGCAATCTTTGTCTTTTTCCCTTTTGCCTTTTCTTTTCTTTTTCCTTTTCTTTTTCCTTTCCTTTATCCCTTTCTTTCTTTTCTTTTCTTTTATTTTCTTTTCTTAACAAAACAAAACTTAATATATTAAACATTTGTTTCATTTCCTTTTCTTCTTTTGTCTTTAAAGCAATCCAAACTAAAATGGTTTAAATTTTCCTTCCTTGTTTTCCTTTTGTCTTTCACTTCATTTATTTTCTTTTTAAAACATGGAAAACCAAGTTTTAAACATTCATTTCTTCTTTCTTTTTGTTGTTTGGTAATAAGGAAGTTCCAAAGAGATTGGGTTTACAACTAATTAGTAACTCGATCTAAGGAAGGGTTTTGTCTGAGGCTGGGGTATTTAAGCTGACGCATACTTGTGAACCGACTTGGGAGTGAATTTGGTCCAGAGATTCATAGGTTATATTCTCGTGAGTGCCATTAAATAAAAGTTAATTAGTATACTCACATAGACCTAAATTAATAATGTGATTATAGACGTAGGCTAATCCAATATAAGAGTTATATTGGTAGACTTAGGTAAATATTAGCCGATTTATCTAGGCAATCCTGAGTTGGCTACTGCACCACTGTTTTCACAGAACAGTGTGACCTGCAAGTTCATACGTGGAATAACTTCCAAATCTGTCATGAACTTCCTAAGCCAAACAGCTTCTTATGCAGCTTCACAAGCCGCAACGTACTCTGCTTCCATAGTAGAATCAGAAATGCATCCCTGCTTAATACTTCGCCATACTACAGCTCCTTCATTCAGAATGAAGGCTGACCCCGAAGTGGATTTCCTAGAATCCTTATCGGTCTAAAAATTAGAATCCGCGTATCCCGTAAGGATAAAATCTCCACTTCCATACACTAAGTTGTAGTTCCTCGTTCTCCTAAGATACTTGAGGATTGCCTTGACGGCTGTCCAGTGATCTAATCCTAGATTGGATTGATATCTACTGACAATTCCTACTGCATAACAGATGTCAGGCCTAGTACACAACATGGCATACATCAGGCTCCCTACAACTAAAGCATATGGAATCCGTCTCATATCCTCAACATCTTGAGGAGTCTTAGGATACTGATCCTTAGACAAGTGAACCCCATGCCTGAAAGGAAGCAAGCCCTTCTTGGAGTTATGCATCTTATATATAGACAACATCTTGTCAATATAAGACGTCTGAGACAAGGCTAGCGTTGTGTTCTTCCGGTTCTGGACTATCTGGATACCTAGAACATACTGAGATTCTCCCAAATCTTTCATTTGGAATTGCGAAGTTAGCCACTTCTTAACGTCAATAAGAAATTCTACCTCATTCCCAATGAGAAGAATATTGTCCACATACAACACAAAAAATGCGACAATTTTGTCAACGATTTTCTTGTAGACACAAGGCTCGTCGACATTTTGATCAAAGCCATAAGATTTGATCGCCTCATCAAACGTTATATTCCAAGACCTCGAAGCTTGTTTCAGCCCATAAATGGACCTTTGAAGCCGGCAAACCTTTCGCTCATCGCCTTTGGCAATGAACCCTTCGGGCTGGTCCATGTAGATGGTCTCATCAAGTTTTCCATTCAGAAAGGTTGTCTTGACGTCCATCAGCCATACCTCGTAGTCATAATACGCGGCAATGGCCAGAATGATCCTTATCGATTTTGTCACTAGTCGGGGTTTGAAGGTCTGCATCTTCCCATCTACGCCACGTTTACGCTAGTAGATCCATTTGCAACCAATAGGTTTTACCCCATCTGGTTGATCCACAAGCTCCCATACAGAATTAAAGTACATAGACTTCATTTCCTGGTCCATAGCATTAATCAACTCGTCTTTGTCAACATCAACTATTGCCTGATCATAGGTCAGTGGATCCTCACAATCATCACCAGGAGCGACAACTGAGGTTTCAGCTAAACCCATGTAGCGATCGGACTGTCTCACAGTCCTCCCACTACGTCGAGCCATTCCACACTATTGGGAATGGATTTGACTAAACGTGCTAGGATCAACAACATTTGTTGACGTATTAGCCCCATCAGCAACTTTTGTTGATGTACTGTCCATTTCATTAAACACAATTTTACTCCTTGGTAAATGATCCTTGATGTGGTATTCCTCTAGGAAAGTGGCGTTTATCGACACAAGCACCCTATTTTCCTTAGGATCGTAAAATAGACCACCCCTAGTCTTTTTAGGGTAACCTACGAATAGGCACAATTTTGAACGGGGTTCAAACTTTTTCGGGTTTGACACCAACACGTGGATCGGGCATCACCAAATCCTGAAGTTATGTAAGCTGCCTTTATGTCTACTCCAGAGCTCGAAAGGTGTTTCACAAACACTCTTCGACGGAACATTGTTCAAAATATAAACATCAGTCTCTCCTGCGTACCCCCAAAAAGAATCAGTGAGACGAGCATAGCTCATCATCGACCGAACCATGTCCAACAAGGTTCTGTTTCTCCTCTCCGATACACCATTCTCTTTGTGGCATACCGGTATTGAGAGTTGGGACGTAATTTTGTGTTCTATCATATAGTCCTGGAATTCAGTGTCCATGTACTCTCCACCTCGATCCGATCGAAGTGTTTTAAGCGACTTACCTAAGAGGTTCTCAACCTCAGTCTTGTACTCCTTTAACTTTTCAAAAGTTTCAGACTTCTTGTGCATTAGGTAAATATACCCATACTTGGAGTAATCGTCTATGAAAGACACGGAATACTCATAACCGCCCCGAGCTTTAACACTCATCGGACCATAGAGGTCAAAATATACTAACTCAAGAGGCTCTTTGGGTCTATATCCTTTTCCACTAAAAGGACGTTTGGTCATTTTGCCTTCAGGGCATGACTCACACACCAGCAAAGAGTTTTCTTCCAACTCGTTTACAAGTCCACTTTTCACTAGGTTTTCAATCCTATTGAGATTAATGTGGCCTACCCGTAGATGCCAAAGATGGGCATTTTCTTTTATAGAAACTTTTGCTTTCGTAGTTCGTGTTTCTGCAGTTTTCAACTGTTCAGTATTCAAAACACTTTTGACCGAATTAGGTTTCAAAACATACAGATTATGTTCAAGTGAAGCTGAACAAATACATTGCCTTTGTAAGAAATAAACGCTTTATTTGATTCAAAAGAAACAGATATACAATGCTCAATTAGGCAGGAAATGGAAACAAGGTTTCTAGTAAACCCTGGAACTATGTATAAATTTTCAAACAATAAGTACTTCCCACCAAAGTGTAGATTCACCGTGCCGATCGCTGTAGCAGAGACAAGTTCCCCGGATCCAACACGTAGAGTCACCTCACCGTCTCGCAGCGGCTGCCAGGAATCAATCCCCTGAAAAGAAGAACAAACGTGGTTAGTGGTGCCCGAATCCAATATCCAGACAGAGTCACTACTCTCCACTAAACATGTTTTTGTCACAAGTAAATCACATTTACCTTGATTCTTCTTCTCGGCAAGGAATTTGGGATAGTTCCTCTTCCAGTGTCTGCCTCCATTGTAGTGGAAACACTTTCCTTTCTCTGCAACGTCCTTGACCTTCTTGCCCTTCTGGGCGGCAGCTCGGTCAATTTTACCCCTCTTCATCCTCTTCTTCCCTTTCGGGCGTTAAGGAGCAACAGGTTTCGTCTCAGAGGTCGAACCCCTGTGATAAGACCTGTAAGCAACATTTGCCTAAGATTCCTTGACCCTGTTCTAGGATTGGAAATTTTGTAGCTCATTGAGGAGGGTAGTCAGAGTGTAGCTAATTTTGTTCATAACAGCATTGCTACGAAACTGAAGGAAACTCTTCGGAAGAGTCTCCAAAATAAAATTGACCTCGCTCGACGCATCGATCGAAGCCCCATTCATCTCGGCCAGATTAAAGTGGGTCATAATGTCTAGAACATGTTCACGGACAAACGACCCCTCCTTCATCCGTGCGTTGAAGACATATTTGAGTGAGTCATCTTGGGACTGAAGAAAATTTGTTGTCCAAACATTTCCTGCAAGGACTCCATGATCTCCTTGGCAGAGACCATCTGCTCATGCTTCTTTGCCAAGACATCAGACATGTTGGAAATTATGTAGACCTTGGCCTTTTCATTGAACTTGATCCACCGATCGTACCCATCGCGAACACTTCGCGACGCTGTCGAGCCCGGCATCTAAGGACACTCCTCAGACAGCACGAACTTTATGTCGTCAGTTACCAAAATTGTGTTATTGTTGTTTTTCCAACTTTGGTAATTATCTCCCACTAACTTATCGGACGCGAGTAATGCTATTATTGCGCTATTCATTTTTAGCTGAAAAATAAGAAAAACATTGTATTAGTCTCGCAAAAAACTTTTGAAAATACCAATCAAGTTTTAGCAAAATTGTTTCATGATTCCTAGGTCATTCAAAATGTTGCAATAATACCCTGAAGGTTTAGAATGACCGCCACCGAAGGGTGAACAGAACACTCATCCTCTAGAACGAGACTTTCTCGATCAGACCCTAATACCATAATAACTCTTATTCCATTAGGCGTCCAATTACCATTGTTCGGTCTAATCCATTAACATAACGAGTGCACCGTGAGTGTCACTCCCCTCAATCTTTAAGTTTCCAAGCATCCGTCCAAATAATAGCCACCGAAGGGTGAACAAAGAAGGAAAACCAACCAGGAAACTGTATCCCTTTCGGGAATTCACGGTGTTCCAACTCCCATGATCAAGCCCTCTGAAAGGATTGTCTTGTCTAGGCCAAACTAGCAGGCAGATCATAGGCGTCTCACGCTGTGAATCGAAAGAAGAGATCGTGGGTCTCGTTTTCACAAGTCCCGCTCCCACTCACTATAAGTACTCTCTCCATCCACGATGATATTGACCTATACAAATGCCTCATTTGCGCCACGGGCTGAGTATAGATCTCACGGTGCGGACTTAAAGGAGATTTGTGGTTGGAAATTGAAATGTATCTCATACACTATATTTCTTCCCACTCAACACTTTAGTTTTATTAGGGATTGACATAGATAAACTGGCTAAAATTTACCTAAGTCTACCAATATAACTCTTATATGGTATTAACCTAAGTTTATTATCACATTATTAACTTAGGTCTATGTGAGTAAATTAATTAACTTTTAATTAACGGCACTCACAAGAATATAACCTATGAATCTGCGGACCGAATTCACTCCCAGGTCGGTTTCCAGGTACGGGTGTTTCGCAAGTGTCAACTTAAATACCCCAACCTTAGACAAAACTTTCTTTAGACAGAGTTACTTATCAGTCTCCATTCAAAGGTTATATTTCATTTCCTAATTTTTAATCTCATTAGAAAATATAAAACTACTAATTAACTTAGGTTGCATGCATTTTTATGTTATAGTGCTTGATCATTCATCACATGAATAACTATATACTATAACATAATATAATTCATCACATGAATAAAATGCATGAGCATGCTTTTAATTTAAAAAATATAACACTTATATTTAAATAAATTAAAACATGCAAACATTATATTATAACTCTTATAATATAATCCTATCATGCATACTATATATTATAACTCTTATAATATAAATATGATGCATGAAATGTTTAACCTAATGTGGGATTTTAAATCTATATGACATACATTATGGACATATAAATTAATTAAAATATAAATCTCATGCATAAAATAATTAAACAGCAAAAATGAATCGGTTTTTGGCACCTAGGGGCAATTATTTAATTAAATAACATTAATATAACATTTATATTAATATTATTTAATAAATAATTAAATTACATTTTATAAACCATAAAATAAAAATAAAACGAAATTAACTGCCCACTATGAAGAAAAAAGCCTCCCACGTTTCCGAAACTACCTCCAGCAACTGCTCCTCAGCGGCGTGCGGCGTTGCTGCGTTATCGCCTCGTCATTTGCGTTCTCAGCGCTAGCGGTATGCTGTATTTGCTCTGTTGTAGGGCCCCTGTCGCAAGAAGCGACATTGAGGCGCCAAAGGGCGCGTCTCAGCGCCATCGGCAGAACAACAAAATCTTTGATGTTCTCCCCCGAATTTCTGCTTGTTACCGCTCTGATTTCTTCACAGCAACTCTTTCCACGAACGACCTGGACTTACAGACTCGATTTACAACAAAATTCCCAAAAACAATGATCTAACACTAGATATAGGCTAAACATGCTGAAAAGGAAGAAATTTACAGCAAGAAGCAGTTTACTTACTTGTTGTAGACAAACTTCAAGAATTTTTTCCTCGGATCACGAACTCTTCGTGCTTCTCGATCTCAACGAACTCTTACCGCGAACGGTGCCCGAACACCACAACTTGGAGTCTCGGTTGTTCTCTTTTGGAGAAGGAATGTTTGTGGGAACTATTTTGTGTTTTGGAGAGGGAATTGAGAGAATTCTTCTTCTCTTCTTTGATGAAAATCAAAAAATGAGAGAATGAGATGCCAATCCCTTCTTGCAAAGGGTTTATATAGTGGAATTGATGGAGTTAAAATCTCAACATTATTAGCACTTTAACACAACTATAGGTTATGCAAATCTCATTTGCATAACCACATAATATAAGATATCTCATATGTTCTATTGTAAATCTCATTTGCAATAATTGTGGATTAATTAAATTGAATCACATCCAATTTAATTGCTCTCAATTAAATTCTCCAATTAGCCCTAATTCAACAATTAGGCTAACCTATAGTTTATTATTAATCTCATTCACATTAAACTATATATTATATCATTCATATCTCATATAAATGACATAAATGCCCTTAAAGTTAAATTGAACACTTCAATTTCATACCAAAACATTAACCCTTCTTTCAACCCAGATTCAGCCAACCGAGGGACCTAATAGACCTAAAGTGACGGGCTCCAATGATCCGAGATTAACCTGTTAAACTCTTTGATCCGGTTAATCAACATTCATTAGCTACGGTAACACTCCACTATAGTCCGTAGCTCCACTCCCGTCAGTGCAGAATATTACGTGTCCACTAATATAACCAATTCCCATGAGTCGACCCTTCACAGGTTGTTCGTAGACACGGCTGAGTGAAATTATCGTTTTACCCCTGTGTCTACCTCTTGTTCCTTAAGTCCCCACTGCTCCTGTAATGAACAACATTTTGTGATGGTCCAACCATACACAACACCCTTATCGAACCAGTGAGAAGATGGGCGCCCGTTGTCCAAGCCCTGGAGACAGCACTTAAGGGAACAACCCCTCTAGTTTCCCAAAAGACGGGACCGAGTGAATTCCATCTCACTTAGTTAAGTTCCTGACTCCCTACTTGGTCATGTCCCTGAGAAGATAGGCATATTGGGCGAGTAACTGTGACCACCCTCACCCGTACTAGTCAAAGGACAGACCCCCGCAGACAGGAGTCCGTAACACGCTCAGGATTCAGGTCGAGTCACTTATGGTCATCTATGAAGTTATTAGTCCTTACTGTCAACTGTGTTACATCAGTAGGTCTAATAATTCACGATCCGGTCTTGTACAATCTCATTGCACAGGATGCCCCCACTCGCATGTCAACTACACGAACGAGACAGATCACCTCGTTTGTATCTAATACAAACCAGGCCCCATCCCCAGTATATCTACGATTAGGTCTCCAACCCTATCCATATATTGTAGACCGTTCGGGTCATTAACTTGAACGTGATCCTCCCTGTGTGTCCACTACACACCATTCAAGTTCTAGTTCTCTCATAAATTCAATGACCCTGGAGCATAGTTTAATGGAAAAGTTGATAAATATTGCAGACTAAAAGTGATGAAATGAATAACTCTTATTAATTTCAAACAATATATTACAAACACGAGATTAGGAAAAAAATCCCAACAACAAACATATACGATATTAGGACATACATCCCAACACTCTATTAACTAATTAGATTTCTATTTCAATAGGATGACATAGGCAACATGATCGTTCTGAGAAGGTTACGAACTCTGTTTGCTAGGGGTTGTCCTTTGACTAGTGCAGGCGGGAGTGGCCGTCACGCCAGACTCAATATGTCTACCTTCTTGGAGACAAGACAAGAAGCGGACAACAAGGACTTAACCTATCAAGATGAAATTCACTCCTTCCCGCCTATTATGGTAAGTAGATGAATGTTTCCTTAAATTGTGTCTTCGTGAATTCTTCAAAGGGCTTGTAACACCCTTAACTTTTATGAGCTCACTTCCTATGAGCGTTACTACTCATCCGGGCATTTTAGGCCATTAAAAACGATTCAAATAATTTACTTCAAAACACAGTCGAAAATTTACTTTTAGTGATCTCAAACAACAAAATCAAAACTTTTAAAATATGTAGTTAACCTGTAGCCTCAGTTTAAAACATAAAAACGATGCAAGCGGAAAAAACGTTTAATATCAAAATAAACAAACTTAATCAAATGTGGAAACATGACTTCTTAACTTTCAATGGCTTTGTAACTTTCGTCTGTCACTGCATACTGTATGTCTTTGCATGTAACTCGTCCTGTCACTCGCCTTATTCCACTTTCCATTCAAATTATTTAACAATCGAACCTCTAAATCAAATTCGCTAATTCCTTATTTAAATCCTCCATACCTTGCTTATTTTTTCAATCCAACCATTAGTAAGTCGAATTACCACTAACGTGTTGAAGACGAACTTGAGGAAGTGAAACTGATGGAATCGAACAAAGTCCGATAAGAAAGCTGCGCGTTGGAGTTTATCTTTGGAAAGCTTATGGTCCGATCTGTTGGGATTTGTGCCCTAAAACTAGTAGTTTGTAATTATGTTCTAATTAATTTAATAAAGTGTTATAATTTCAATAAAGTGTTATTGTTCATTATCTACGAGTTGCCTTTATTTAAAACCCTAAATCCAATAAACTAAACATCCAAGGCTATTAAATGAATCTTTAACTGAATGTAGTCTACATAAAAAGGATCTCGGTTCGAGATACAGCCTAAAGAGTCTATAGTTAGGGGATAAGGTTTGGGTACCTTACGTTGGTTAAACTATGGATGTGGCCCACTTTGTATTTGATACAAACACTTTGATCCTAACGTGTTCGTGTAGATGACATGTGAGTGGGGATATCCTATGTAATGAGATTATATAAGACCGGACCACGAAATAGTAACCTCTCGCCTGAACTCCGTTGACTACTTAGGTTTCTATTTCACTAGGATGACATAGGCAACTTGATCTCAATCACGAGCGAGATTCACGAACTCTGTTTGCGAGGGATTGTCCTTTGACTAGTATGGGTGAGAGTGGCTAGATTCGCCGACTCAATATGCCTACCTTCTTGGGGGCAAGACCGAGTGAGCGGCTGGAAACTTAACTTAGCAAGATGGAATTCACTCTTTCCCGCCTACTAGGGTAAGTAGAGCAATGTTCCCTTAAGTGGTGTCTATGGGACTTGAACAACGGGCCCGACCCTCTTATTGGCCCGAGAGGGACTTTGTTTGTTGGTACGACCACAAACAAATTGTTCATTAGAGGAGCACTGGTACTTAAGGCACGAGATGTAACCCAGGGGTAAAACGCTAATTTGACCCAGCTGGCATTACGAACATTCGTGAAGGATTGACTTGCTGTTATTGGTCAATATCCATGGACACATAAATATATCTACAGTGAGAAGAGTGCAGCTGTGGGACTTTAGTGGAGTGTTCCCGTAGTTAACGAATGTTCATTGGGAGGTTAATGAGATTAGCAGAAATCTCGAATCGTTGGAGCTTCTGATCTGTAGGTCCATTAGGACCACCTTCTAGCTCATAAAGGGTTCTTAGATCATTTGAATTTTAAATGGTAAAATTCTTTATGGGATATATTTAATGTATCTAGATACGATATAATATATAGTTTTGGAACTATATATTATAAATTTAGTGTGAATATGATTCATATTAAATTATATGAGAGAATTGAATATTTGAAAGAGTTCAAATATTATATTAAATGTCAATGTGATTCACATTTGCAAACTATAGGATAAAATTTAATGTGCACTGGATGTACATTAAAATTATATGTTAATGATTAAATGTGATTTAATCATATACATATAATCTATTTCATATACAAGATATTAAAATTAATTAATTGAGAATTAATTAATTATTTAATAGGTTATATATGTTTTAATTAATTACAAGTGGGGAACGTGTAGATGACACGTTCCCCACTCACTAGTTTCTTCTCCACTCCCTATCGTTAAGTGTAGGGAGTTGGAAGAAGTAGGTCATCGATCTTTTCTCTGCAATTGGTGAATTGCTGCAAGAAAACTCTCTCTCTTTCACTCTCATTCACAATAAACTCTTCCAATTGTTGGGTCCTTCCCACTAAGGAAAATCTAAGTATTCAGAGACATAGAGAGTTTTCCAATTGGTGGTGTCCTACTTGGAAAATATAGAGGAGTGCATGTGTTACTCCTTTGCTAATATCTCTAGGAGCAAGGAGTTGTTGTTATGCGAATCTACAAAGGTATTCTTTAGTTTAGTTGTTAAACTTAAAGTATGTTTGCATGTATGCTATTAATCCATGTCTAATAGGATTAGACTTCCATTCTTGTTACGTATTTTTGAAACAAAATTGGATTGATTTGGTGGGAAATGCATTGGGTTTTGCTATAAAATTGTTTAGGAGTATTTGTCCATAGTTTACTTCTTTTGATTTGATCAATTTGTATGTAAAGGCCACTGCGGTTTTTGGCAAAAGTGCAAAATTGAATCTGTAATTGAGTTACGAGTCGTTCGGGACAAGTTTCATGCAATTCGGTTGAGAATCGAAGGAGAAATTGAAGATTGAAGCTGCTGTGTTCATGAAAGAAAGCTGGAACCGAAGCAACAACGTTGCAACGCCATTCATCATCGTTGCAACGGTGAAGCACGGCGTCGCAACGCCAGCGTTCCCTATCGACGTGGGCGTTCAAGGGGTCAGCAGCGTTGCAACACTGCCCCCAGCGTTTCAACGCTA
This sequence comes from Trichosanthes cucumerina, assembly GCA_036507285.1. Taxonomy (NCBI): domain Eukaryota; kingdom Viridiplantae; phylum Streptophyta; class Magnoliopsida; order Cucurbitales; family Cucurbitaceae; genus Trichosanthes; species Trichosanthes cucumerina. The sequence continues at coordinate 20,704,435 of CM071843.1, read as the reverse complement.
CCCCGATACCAAGCGCGCAAGACGACAAAGCAGGCGTTGCAACGCTGGCCTCAGCGTTGCAATGCCGTGGGCCATTCCAGCAGCTGCATACCGGTTCGACGGGTTCAGTGGTGTTGGTCCGGTTCGAGCGGTTGAAGGCCGGTTCAAGGTGTTTTTTGACCGGTTTCTTGAAATAAATTAATGTAATTTTTTTTTCCACTTTAGGGGCAAAATTATTTCGGTTTTACAGCTACTTATCTTTATGAATGTAATTTAGATTATTCCCACCTTAGGATAAGCATGAACTTGCATTTTATTTATATAATTTTTATATGAATATGGTTGAAAATGCATGATTAATTTATTTTTCGTGAGTAATTAATTATAAGTGTTATGATTAGATTATATGGAAAATAAATTGCATGAAGCATAAAATTACTTAGTTTAAAATAAATGTTATTTTGTTTACGTAATTTTATAATTAAATTAGTTGAATTCCTTTTATAATTCCAATTTGAATATTGATTGTTGGATTTATAATATAGTTTATTTATCATAGGGTAATTATTAAAATTTATAAAAGTTATAAATTGAAGGGGTTTTAGAAACCATAACCTATAATAAAGAATTGCATGCAAACATAGGAACTTGGGTTAAAATTTAAACTAGTTTTAAATCGTTTAAAATTAATTTATACCTAAGTTTTATTTTCTAAGAGGATTAGAAATTAGTCTTACGTAGTATTTTAAATAGTTTAAAACACAGTAGGACTTTGGGGCTTTGGTTATAAGGGAACTCTACCGGTGAAGTTCTGTCTGAAATTTGGGGGTACTTAAGGTGCCAGTTGCTGAAACACACTCCTACTGAGGCGACCAGAACACGAGTTGAATTAACCTTAGTTATGTTTTATCTCTAGGTAATTAAAATGTTTATACACGTAGACATAAGGTTATAAGACCTAGTTATAATAGTTATAATAGGCATAGACGTAGATCGATTCTTTTAGCGAATCTGACTAACTTAAATCTATACCCTAATCTTAGGAAATTTAGTGGGAGAAAATGAGATGTTAGCGCATCGAGTTTACTCTCACGTCCTCAAGTTCTGCTTTGTGAGTTCCATGCTCGGCTACATGGCGTCAATAAGGCGTCCCCCTACGGTATGTGTTTGCATGGTTAAATACCAAGGTGAATGGGGAAGTATCCATCGTAAATGGGAGCAGGACGCGTGTCAACATATCCTCTGAGTGCTGCTCCATTAGGTCGCATGCAGTGAGATTTCTATAGTCACTTTGCTAGGTTGTCTTGGAACAACCAAACCCTACGGAGGGCGACTATAGGGATCGGAACACCATAAACTCCTTGAATGGTAGGGTCTCTTAGGGTTTTGCCATCGGTTGTCTTTCTTAATAGTAGCATGTTGGCTCGGGCCTATTGGATCGAAAATGGTAGGGTCACATTTACTGAGGATGAGTTAAGCTAGTTAACAAATCCTTGACCAAACAAGCGGTAGCTAAAGACCATTGGGACATGAGTTGTTCAGTTTGTGAGAATTGGTGAGAAAGTCTCAATTCAAGGGAGGAATGGTGTGCTTTGTGAAGGCTTTTGTTCTAAACCCTTCAAGTATCATTGAAAAATTAAAGGTTTAACTTAAAGAGTGAGTTTAGTTTAAACACTAGGGTTCTTTAATAATTTTGCTAAATTTGATTGGTTTATTTACAATGGGTTTAAAAGGCATAACTAATTAGAACTATTTTGGATTTTCAACATGTCGTCCTCAATAATAACCTTACTTAAAAGCGACCGTTTAACTGGTGAGAATTTTACTACGTGGAAGTCAAACTTGAATACGATTCTCGTTGTTGACGACCTACGGTTTGTACTAACTGAGGAATGTCCTCAGATCCATACTCAAGCGCTCGTTAATCATTAGCGGCGATCGACCATTTGGATCAAGGCCAATGATAAGGCCAAGGTCTACATTTTTGCCAGTGTTTTTGAAATTCTGGCCAAAAAGCACGAGGGCATGGTCTCAGCTCGTGAGATCATGAGTTCACTTCAGGAAATGTTTGGACAACCGTCTGGACAGATTCGACACGAATCCCTCAAATACGTTTATAACTCCCGTATATTAAATAAATTAAAAAATGCATACTTTATATCATAACTCTTATAATATAAATGATGCATGAAATGTTTAACCTAAGGTGGGATTTTAATCTATATGACATACATTATGCACATAAAAAATTATTTTAAACAACTCATGCATAAAATAAATAAATAACATTATTGGACCGATTTTTTGGCATCCTATGGACATAAAATTAAGTTAATTAATATTAATATAATAATTATATTAATATTATTTAAAATAATTAATTAAATACGTTCAATAAAACAATTTTACAAAGAAAATAAAATTAAAATAAATAATTGTTGCTTCTGGGCTTGAAACCACTCCCTCCATGTCCCTTAATGCCACTAGCCACTCACGTCCCACACAACCGCTGGAAACCGCCCACTACGCGGCAGGGTTGCAACGTCGTGGCCAGCTTGCAACGCTGCTGCGTTTAGCATTGCACAATGCATTCTCAACGCTTGAGCGTTGCAACGCCGCGCCTGGCGTCGCAATGTTGTGCCTGCAGAACGCATCCTTCAGCATGGATGGCTTCGCAACGCTGAAGAACAACGTCGCGACGCTGATGAATTTCTAGCAAACAACCTTTGCTTTTTTTCACCGAAATCGCCCGTTTTGGCTCCGTTTTCTTCAAAACAAGTCTTGTCACGAACGACACAGACTTACAGACTCGATTTACATTAAAAAATGCCCAAAACACTAGGCCTTTACATTGATCTCATCAACTTTAATGCAAATCTAAACTAAGTGCCAGAAACATAAAAGATCCAAAATTGCAAACCATTAACATTCATCTCATGAAAATTAATGCTACCGACCTAATTTTAAGAATTAACAGAATACACAACGAAGAGCAACTTGACTCTGAGACCAAATGAACAACTACGTTGCATGGTCCAACCATAAACAACAACCCTCTCAGACCAATGAGTGAGTGGGGCCCGTTGTTGAAGCCCTAGAGACAACACTTAAGGAAACAACCCCTCTAACTTCCCTAAGTGGGGAACGAGTGAATTCCTTCTTGCGTAGTCAAGTTCCCAGCTCCCCACGTGGCCACCCTCACGCGTACTAGTCAAAGGACAGACTCCCACAGACAGTAGTCTGTAACATCCTCAAGATTAAGGTCGAGTCACTAATGGTCATCTACGAATTTATTAGCCCTATACTGTTAATGGTGTTAAATCAGTAAGTCTAATGATTCATGCTCCGGTCTTGTACAATCTCATTGAACAGGATGCCCCCACTCGCATGTAAACCACATGAACGAGTCAGATCACCTCAATTGTATCTTAATACAAAGCGGGTCGCATCCCGAGCATATCCAGGATTAGGTCTCCAACCCTATCCATATACTGTAGACCGTTCGGGCCATTAACTCAAACGTGATCCTCCCTGTGTGTTCACTACACACCGTTCAAGTTCTAGTTCTGTCATTAATACAATGACCCTGGAGCTTACTTTTTGTATTAAGTTTATGAAATATGCGAAACATCAATTTCAAATAAACAACTCTTATTTATATCAAAAGGCTCAAATAAATAACTCTTATTTATTTACAACTTGGAATATTACAAACTACATGAGATGAGGACATACATCCCAACAGTCAACGATCTCTTCTTCTCTACAATATAATTAACGAACACCAACAAAATGACTTCTTAGTTGTTCTTTAGTGAAGGGAGAGATGTTGGATCTTCTTTTTTATTACGGAAGTTTGTAGAGATTTTTTGGAGAGAACTCTTGTGTTTAACTAAGATGCAAAACCACACAAATTGTTCAAGTGTTACAAAATGCATCCAAAAGGATGCTTTTTTAGGTAATGTGAGTGGACTCAAATTCTCCACCTATTTGTCACTAATTCAACATATTATGAACAAATGCATAATATAAGCTGTCAAACACCTTATTATCTCAATCATATTCACATAATGTGGACAAAATGGATTTAATCAAATCCAATTTCATCTCTCCAAAATTTTATCAATAGTTATGTCGTAATTCCATAATTAGACACAATTAAGTTCAATATGAATCATATTCACATTGAACTATATGTTATATCAATCATATCATATATAATTGATACAATCCCTAAATATGAACTTGAACATTTAAAATTCATTCAATAACATTATTCCCTCTATTAATTCCATGTTTAGCCAACTGAGGGACCTAATGGACAAACAGATCATGTGCTCCAACGATACGAGATTAACTAATAAAACTGATCGATTCCGTCAATCAACATTCGTCAACTATGAGTCACTCCACTAAAGGCTCGTAGGTGCACTCTCTTCACTATAGGAAAAGTGGTGTCCATTGATTTAACCAATGTCGGTGAATCAACCCTTCACAGGTCGTTCGTAGTCACAAATGGCTAAAATTAGCGTTCTACCCTAGTGACTACTTTTTGCACCTTAAGCACCACTAATCCTCTAATCAACAACATGTTTATGGTCCAACCATAAACATTAACCCTCTCGGGCCATCAAGAGGGATGGGGCCCGATGTTTCAAGATCTAGATTCAATGCTTAACGGAAAAACCTATCTTGTTGCAATAGAACATGAACGAGTGAATTCCTTCTTGCAAAGTTGAGTCCTCGGCTCCCTACAATGTTTCATCCCTAGGAAGGTAGGCATACTGAGTGGGCAATCCTGGCCACTCTCACCCGTACTAGTCAACGAACAATTCGTGGAAGACAAGAGTCAACTCGCTCAAGATTAAGGTTGAATCACTACTATACATCGTTTTAATTATTAGCCCTAGCCTATCAATGGTGTTACTATATTAGTCTAAGCATGTTTCAACACAAAGCTAATCAAATTTACACTTGAGGACAATCCTCAGCGAGTACGAACTTCAGGTCGTCCACAACTAAAATCATATTAATGTTATTTTTCCATGTTTGCTTATTGTTTCCAATGAGTTTTTTCGGCAGCCAAAAGAAAAATAATTGAACTCGACATATTTGCGAAAATATAAGAAAAAAACCTTGTATTATTTTCTCCCATTAAACCTATGTATAATTCAATCATGTTTTAACAAAATTAATCTATGATCCCTAGGTCACTTAATTTGCAATGATACCCCACAAGTTTAGAATGACCGCCACCGAAGGGTAGTCGAATCACTCCTCCTATGGGACGGTACAAGCTCGACAAGACCTCATTACCGGAATAACTCTTATTCCTTATAAGTTATGGCTACCATTTTTTTCTGGATCAATTAACTATTAATGTATCTCGTGAGTGTCACGATCTAACTTCCAATCCAAGAGTCCCGATCCAATAAAATCCGACGAAGGGAGGAGTGAGTTGGAAAACAAACTAAGGTAACCCAATCCCTTTCGGGAGATTGCTTTGTTTCGACACCTATGACCAGGCCCTCCGAAGGGATTGTCTAGTCCAGGCCAAAGTAGCAGGTATATCATAAGAATCTCACGGTGGAAACCATTAAAAGAGACCATGGGACCGGTTTGCCCAAGTCTCGCTCCCATTCACTATAAGTACTCTCTCCATTCACCTTGCTTTTGACCCATACAAACACCATTCGAACTCCCATTTGCGCCACACGACCAAGTATGGATCTCACGGTGTGCACTTAACGAAGAGGCGTAGGTGGAAATTAATGTATCATATACACACATTTCCGCCCACAAAGAACTTTAGAATTAATGTGATGACCTAGATAAATCCGGCTATAATTTACCTAGGTCTACCAAAATAAGATTTATATTGGAATTACCTAAGTTTATAAACAATTTATTGAAACTTATGTCTATCGTTTATTAACATTTTAATAAACATCGTTCACGTAAACATAACCCCAGGAGGAAATTATGCCCCAAATAGGTTAGGGTAGGGGTGTTCAGATTACCATCACCACTAATACCTGACCTAGCGGAACCTTTATTATACAAAGTTACAAATCGGTCACCATTCATAAGTCATATTACATTTTGCGTAATTCTAATCTTAATAGAACTAGATAACCTAAGTCTAATTAATAACTTGGGTTTCTAAAAATTTTAAAACTTGTTAATTAATAATTAGGTTGCATGCATTTCTATGTTATAGTGCTTGATCATTCATCGCATGAATAAATTAAAACATATAACATAAATCATCACATGAAATAAATGCATGATGATGCTTTCAAAACAATGAACATAACTCTTATATTAATTAAATGTGCATACCATATAGTATAATAACTTATATTATAAAATGATGCTTGAATATTGTTTACCTAAGGTAGAATTTTAATCTAAATGGCATACATTATGCACATGAATTATAGAAAATAATTGCATAATTAAAATAGCAAAATTGAACCATGATTTGGCATCCTAAACATTATTTAATATTAATATAATGAAATTATATCAATAAAAAATAAATAAATAAATAAATAAATGAAAATAAATAAAAAAGGTAAAATATGCCCATCATCGCCATTTCCCACGAGCTGCACGCGCGCATACTCCCACAAACGCAGCAGCGTTGCAATGTTGTCACCCTTAACGCCCGTCTGGCATTTTCACGTTAAGCAATGTTACAATGTTGCTCCTAGCGTTGCAACGTTGCCGCTGCATGAGGTGTTCTTTCGCATGGCAGGCATTGCAACGCTGATGAACATCGTTGCAATGCCATCATCTGGACAACAAGAACAATCCCTTTTTTTCGCACAATTTCGCCCCCTTTCTTCACAACAACGCTTTGCCACAAACAACACGGACTTACAGCCTCGATTTACAATACATTTTGCCTTAAACACCGGACCCTCACATTGAACTTTTCAATTGAATTGGACGTCTAAATGCCAAAACATGCAAATATCCAACTTTTCAAAACCACATGCAATTTCTCTAAATTGAATGTTGTACCCACTTAATTTTTTAGCAATTTCTAAGACAATTAAGAGCAAGATTATGTTCTGATACCAATTGAAGAAAAATTAATTCCATGAGGAAGCGATTGATCGCATTTGCCCTCATTTGTGTGAAAAAGAAAGTACCAAAAAAAGAGAAAATTTATCGCTAAGCATGCATCTTGAAAGCATAAAACGAATTAGTGTTTTACCTTTGAATAAATTTTTTTCGCATTGTTCCACGTCGTCATTGATCTCTTTTTCTCTACGATCGAATTCACAAACACCACCAAAAGGACTTCTCAGTTGTTCTCTAGGAGAGAGAGAGATGTGGGATCTCCTTTTTTATTACGTATGTTTGTAACGATTTTTTGGAGACAACTCTCGTGTTTGCCTAATATGCAAAACCACACAAATTGTTCAAGTGTTACAGAATGCATCCAAAATGATACATTTATAGGCAATGTGGGTGGAGACAAATTCTCTACTCATTTTGCCACTAATTCCACATATTGTGCATAAGTACATAATATAAGGTGTCAAACACCTTATTATATGAATCATATTCACATAATGTGGAGAAATTAGATTGAATCAAATGGAATTTCATCCGTACAAAATTCTATCATTAATTATGCCCTAATCCCATAACTAGACACAATTAAGTTCAATATGAGTCATATTCACATTGAAATATATATTATATCAATCATATTATATATAATTGATATAATCCCTAAATATGAACTTGAACATTTTAAATTCATTCCATAACTTTATACCCTCTATTAGTTACATGTTGAGCGAACCGAGGGACGTAATGGACCTACAAATCATGATCATCCACGATACGAGATTGACTAATCAAACTCATTGATCCCGTCAATCAACATTCGTTAACTACGAGTCACTCCACTAAGGACTCATAGCTGCACTCTCCTTACTGCATAGGTTGTTCGTAGTCACAGCTGGACAAATTACCGTTTTACCCTTGTGACTACTTCTTGAGCCTTAAGCACCACTGATCATCTAATGAAGAACAAGTTTATGGTCTTACCATAAACATTATCACTCTCAGGCAAGAAATAGGGATGGGGTATCGTTCTTCAAGACACGGATTCGACTCTTAAGTGAACAACCTATCTATTTACCCTAGAGCGAGCAGAGTGAATTCCTTTTTGTGAAGTCGAGTCCCCAACTCCTACAAGGTTTAGGATGGAGATCTGATCTCCATGAGCAGCGGAAACGTGTTTGGGATCGTAAATTGCTTAATTGTTTTAATTGAAACAAAAACAAGTACATTGACAATAACATACAGAACAAGCATGTTAATTCTAATCTAATTAGGCATGGATTAGTTACATACAAACATACATATGTTTAACAATTAAACTAAAGGGAAGAAGAAGAATACCTTTGTAGTGTCCAATTCTCCATTAGCAACTCCTTGCTTCAAAACGTAGTAACACAGCAACTTTCTCAGGTTTCTTCCAGCAAGAACACAACCACCAAAGATCACCTTCTATATCTCTGAATCCTTAGATCCTACTTGGTGGGAAGGATTTCAACTTTTTGAAGATTTTTTGGGAATTAGAGAATGAGAGAGAGAGAATTCTTGCAAAGAGAACTCTTCACAAAAACTTCCAGATCGATCAGCCTCCTCTCCTCAATTGGAGATGAATAAAACGAGGGATCACCTCCCCACTCCCTATCGATGGGGAACAAGGTGGGGAACGTGTCCTTCTGACACGTTCCCATTCATTTAATATTAAATTAAATTAAACATTAATTACATCATATTTAATTAACAAAATTAAATATCTTATATTTAATTAAGATTAAATCATATTTAATAATATCTTTCCCCCTAACCTATAGTTTTAATGCACATCTAATGCACATTAAATTTTAACCTATTGTTTTCAAAGGTGAATCACATTCACATTTAATATAATATTTAAATTCTTTAAAATATTCAATTCTCTCATATAATTTAATATGAATCATATTCACATTAAATTTATAATATATAGTTCCAAAACTATATCTTATATCGTATCTAAATACATTAAATATATTCCCTAATGAATTTGAACATTTCAAATTCAAATGATCTAAGAACCCTTTACGAGCTAGAAGGTGGATCTAATGGACCTACAGATAAGAAGCTCCAACGATACGAGAGTGCTCGGTTAATCTCATTAACCTTCCAATCAACATTCGTTAACTGCAGCAACACTCCACTAAAGTCCCATAGCTACACTCTTCTCACTGCAGATAGATTTCTGTGTCCACGGATAATGACCAATAACAGCATGTCAATCCATCACTAATGTTGGTAACACCGGTGGGTCAAATTATCGTTTACCCACAGGTTACATCTTGTGCCTTAAGTACCAGTGCTCCTCTAATGAACAATTTATTTGTGGTCCTACCAACAAAGCAGAGTCCTCTCGGGCCAATGAGAGGGTCGAGCCCTTTGTTCAAGTCCTGAGACACCACTTAAGGGAACATTAATCTACTTACCCTAGAAGGCGGGAAGGAGTGAATTCCATCTTTCTAAGTTAAGTTCCCAGTTGCTCACTCGATCTTGTCCCCAAGAAGGTAGGCATATTGAGTCGCTTCCATCCGCCACTCTTACCTATACTAGCCAAAGGACAATCCCTCGCGAATAGGAGTTAAGTAACACTGCTCGAGATTGAGATCATGTTGCCTAGGTCATCATAGTGAAATAGAAACCTAACTAGTCAACGGAGTTACAACTAGAGATTACTATTTCGTGGTATGGTCTTATGTAATCTCCACATCCATATGTCATCTACACAAACATGTTAGAATCACAGTGTTTGTATCAAATAAAAAGTGGGTCACATCCATAGTTTTACCAGGGTAAGGTACCCAAACCTTATCCTCTAACTATAGACCCTTTAGGTTGTATCTCGAACCGAGATCCTTTATATGTACACTACATTCAGTTAAAGATTCATACAACAACCGTGGGGTACATCATAATCTAAAACAATGGTTATATGAAATAAACTAGGGCATCCATATACCCCATTACATATCTCCCACTTGCCCTAGATTAGCCTACGTACATATCTCGTTGACCCAGACTTTCCAGATGTCCCTCGAACAGTTTAGACGTGAGAGTCTTTGTAAACAGATCAACAATATTGTATTCCGAAGGGATCTTTGTGATTGTCACATCTCCTCGTTTCACTATTTCTCGTATCAGGTAATACTTTCTCTCAATGTGGTTGCCTCGCTTATGGCTGCGAGGTTCCTTCGAATTGGCTACCGCACCACTGTTGTCAAAGTATAAGGTGATGGGAGATTCCATATTTGGAACAACTTCCAAATCAATAAGGAATTTTTCTGGCCAAACACCCTCTTTAGGTGTTTCACAAGCAGCGACATACCCAGCCTCCATCGTGGAGTCAGCGATGCATCCTTGCTTGATGCTTCGCCATACTATAGCTCCCCCGTTAAGATTTAAAACTGATCTCAATGTGGATTTCTGAGAATCCTTATCGGTCTGAAAATCAGAATCAGTGTATCCAGTAAGGATCAAATCCTTAGACCCATACACAAGCGTATAGTCCCTCGTTCTCCATAGATACTTAGGATATTTTTAACTGTTGTCCAGTGGTCTAACCTTGGATTGGACTGGTACCTACTTACTTTTCCCACTGCAGAACAAATGTCCGGCCACGTGCACAGCATAACATACATTAAGCTACCTACTGCAGAGGCATAAGGAATATGTCTCATATCCTCAACTTCTTGAGGTGTCTTGGGACACTGTTCCCTAGACAGATGAACTCCATGCCTAAAGGGTAATAAGCCCCTCTTGGAATTTTGCATCGAATATCTGGACAACATTATGTCGATATAAGACGCTTGAGATAGTGCTAGCGTTATGTTCTTGCGATTCCTGAAGATCTGAATCCCAAGAACATATTGCGCCTCTCCCAAATCTTTCATTGGGAATTGGGTCACCGGCCAATTCATTATGTCAATAAGGTCTCTTACATCATTCCCAATGAGTAGGATATCATCCACATAAAGTACCAATAAAGCTACTTTGACGCTGATGATCCTCTTGTAAACACAAGGCTCATCAACGTTTTGTTCAAAGCCGTAAGACATGATCGCAGTATCAAATCTTATATTCCAAGATCTTGACACTTGTTTCAACCCATAAATGGATCGATTGAGCTTCCAAACTTTTTGCTCCTGGCCTTGGGCTATGAACCTTTCGAGCTGAGACATATAGATGATCTCGTCAAGATTACAATTAAAAAAGGCAGTCTAGACGTCCATTTGCCAAATTTCATAATCATAAAATGCGGCTATGGACAAGAGTATCCTTATAGACTTCAGCATAGCAACAGGGGAAAAAGTTTCTTCATAGTAAACTCCTTCCCTTTGGGTAAAACCCTTTGCTACAAGTCTAGCTTTAAAGGTATGTACCTTTCCGACTGCATCTCTCTCTCTCTTATAGATCCCTTTACACCCTATGGGTGTAACCCCTTCAGGTTGGTCTACAAGTTTCCATACTTAATTGAAGTTCATTGCCTGTTTATAAGGTATGACAACTTGAGTTTCAGCTAAACCCAAGTAGCAGTAAGGTTGGGAAAACACCATCCCACTGCGTCGAGGCATTCCCAATGATTGAGAAGGACGAGACTGACTTGAGGTACTGACTCTTCCATCAACTCTTGATGAAGGTCCAACTTGATCAACAATTCTTGTTGGTTCATGTGTAGCTTCATTTAATACTAATTTACTAAGCAGTTTGTGGTTCCTCATGTGATCTTCCTCCAAGAACGTGGCGTTTGTTGATACAATCACCTTGTTTTCTTGTGGATCGTAGAAAAGACCACTTATCGTTTCTTTGGGATAGCCAAAAAACTGGCACAATCTTGAACGAGGTTCAGTTTCTTTGAGTTTGTCACGAGCACGTGTCTTGGACAACCTCGTGAGATCTGAAGTGTTGTAAACTAGGTTTACACCCTTCCTGATTCAAAAGGTGTTTCTAAAACACTTTTTGATAGAACACTGTTCAAGATTTGAACTGTAGTCTCTGCTGCGTATCCCCAAACCGAGGCAGGCAATTGAGCATAGCCCATCATAGAACGAACCATGTCCAACAAGGTTCTATTTCTCCTTTATGACACACCGTTTTGTTGTATTGTATTGTATTAGGTCTTTGAGAGTTGAGATTTAATTAAAGTGTTCTATCATATAGTCTTGGAATCTCAAATCCATATACTCTCCACCTCGATCCGATCAAAGTGTTTTAATGGTTTTCCCTAATCAATTCTATACTTCAGCCTTATACTCTTTGAACTTTTCAAGAGCCTCAGACTTGTGATGCATTACATATAGATAACCATACCTCGAATAATCATCTATGAAAAAGATAAAATATTCGTACCCACTGCGAGCTTTAACATTCACCAGACCACAAAGATCCGAATGTACAAGTTCTAAAGGGCTCTATGGCTCTGTAACCTTTTCCAGTAAAAGGTCACTTGGTCATTTTACCTTCCAAGAAAGACTCGCAAGGCGGTAAAGATTCATCTTCTAACTTGTTTAGAAGTCCATTCTTAGAGAGTCTCTCAATTCGGTTGAGATTAATATGACCAAATCTAAGATGCCATAGATAGGTATTATTATTTGGAGAAATTATTTGCCTTTTACTTTGAGTTTAGCATTCTTAAACATCTCATGATTTAAAATTGCTTTAGTTTGTTTCGGTTTAAATACATACAAGTCGTTTTCTAACATAGCACAATAAATATTGACACCTTTCTTTGAAATGAATGCTTCATTAAATGAAAAGGTAATAGAGTAGCCAAGTTCTATTAAACAAGAGATATAAATTAAGTTCCTCTTAATTTTAGGAACTATATCTGATTTTCTAAAAAAAAATCTACCTCTAAAAATATCTTGTCATCTCCCACTGCACGATCTGAGACAACGTCCCCGATTCCGACCCTCAGCGTCATCTCACCCTCTTCAAGCTCCCTGAAGGAACTAGTTTCCTGAAATAAAGAGCAAACATGATTAGTGCCTCCTGAATCAAGTATCCAGGTAAAATTATCATTTTCCACTAAACAAGTTTCTAGAACAAGTAAATCTTATTTACCTTTCTTCTGTTTGAGCTCAGCAAGGTATTTTGGGCAGTTTCGCTTCCAATGGCCATCCACGTTTCAGTGGAAACATTTTCCTTTATCTGCAACCTTGGCTTTTCCCTTGCCTTTGTCACCAGCAGGTGCCTTCCCTTTCCCTCCTATTTTCTTTCTTCTTGGTCTTCTTAAGCCCAGAAGATGTGCTACAAGGCTTAGTCCAGAGGATTAACCCTTTTGGAACCTTCTGGAATGGGCAAAAAGATTTGTCTCTCCATCCGCCTGTCCCTTATTCTTCATAAGAGACTGGAAAGTTTGTAGTTCATTTAGGAGAGTAGTCAGGTTATACTCTATCTTGTTCATCACCGCATTGCTGCGAAATTGTAGGAAACACTTCGGAAGAGATTCAAAGATGAACGATACCTGACTTTGTTCGTCAATGACCGCTCCTTTCATCTCAACCACGTTGAAGTGGACAATCAGATCGAGAACCTGTTCTCTCACCGATGACCCCTCCTTCATACGGGAGTTATAAACGTATTTGACGGATTTGTGTCGAATCTGTCCAGACGGTTGTCCCAACATTTCCTCCAACGAACTCATGATCTCACGAGCTGAGACCATACCCTCGTGCTTTTTGGCCAGAACTTCATAACCACTAGCCAAAATGTAGACCTTGGCCTTATCAATCGCCTTGATCCAGCGGTCGTATGCCTCCTTAACAGATTGAGGAGCGTTACGAGCAGGGACCTGAGGACATTCCTCAGTCAGTACAAATCATAGGTCGTCAACAACGAGAATCGTATTCAAGTTTGACTTCCACGCAGTAAAATTCTCACCAGTTAAACGATCGATTTTGAGTAAGGCTATTATTGAGGACGATATGCTAAAAATCCAAAATAGTTCTAATTAGTTATGCCTTTTAACCCATTGTAAAACCAATCATATTTAGCAAAATTATTAAAGAACCCTAGTGTTTAAACTAAACCCAATGTTTAAATTATGCCTTTAATTTTGCAACGATACTTCAAGGGTTTAAAACAAAAGCCTCCATCGGAGGTCAGTCATTCCTCCCTTGAATCGAGACTTTCTCAACCAATTCTCACTACTAGAAAATCTCATGTCCCAATGGTCCTTAGCTACCATTTGTTTTGTCAAAGACTTGTTAACTAGCTTAACTCATCCCGTAAATGTGACCCTACCATTTTCAGATCCAATAGGTCCGAGCCAATAGGCTACTATTAAAAAGATAACTGTTGGCAAATTACCTAAGATACCCTATCTATTTCTGGAGTTCGCGGTGTTCTGATCCCTATAGTCAGGCCCTCCGTAGGGTTTGGTTGTTCTAGGACAACCTATAGAAATCTCACGGTGCGACCTAATGGAGGAGACCATAGGATACGTTGACACGCGCGCTGCTCCATTTACTATGGATACTTCCCTCATTCGCCTTGGTATTGAACCATGCAAACACATACCATAGGGGACGCCCTATTGACGCCACGTAGCCGAGCATGGAACTCACGATGTGAACTCTTGAGGACGTGTAAGCCCTAAACCCTATTCTCTTTTATCATTGAGCACTTGTTCATGATGTTTTGAAATATGCAAAATCGTATAGGTTGCACTAAACGATGTCGTGATCGAATTTGGGAATCTATTGAATTTGGAGCTACAATGTGTCTAAACTTCATAAGGGGATAGGTAAACCATTGAAATAAGCATATTAAAAGTTGCATTGAAGTATGTTCAACTCATTAGCAAATTGGAGGAGTTTTAGGTGCATCAAGTATTGAATGGAAGATCATATGTCTTACAAACTTAGGATAAGTTGGCTAAATGCTTAAGGTTTATTTACACACTTATTTTGTTGTTTTAAAAAGGTGATTAAGATGTAAAAATTGAAGGAGGAGCTGGCAAAGGGAGGTGAAGCTTCGGAGTTAAACAAGGCAAGTAGGTGCTGTCAAATTGCAGAAAAACAGCAAGCAGCTGAAAAAGGGGTCATCTTCAATCGAGCATATCTCTCTATCTACTGAACCAAATTCGATGATTTTTGTGTCAAAATCTCAGAAATTGAGTGTAGAATACGAAACTGGTCGGCTTTGCAGAAAACACCAAGAGGACGAAGGAGAAAAGAGCAGAAAAGTGAAGGGTGTTCAAGTTTCTCGGGTAGCAGAACAGTATTAGGAGATCAGTCTGTTTTGAGCTCTTGAGGAGGAATTAGAAGCTGAAATTTTGAGGTAAGTAAGCTAAGATGTTGTCCTTAAGGTTTATCAAAAAATATTTGGTGGTTGTGTTGATAACTTTTGAGGAACCCAAGCTGCAATTTGAACCTGTAGTTTTAGGTGAAAGGGAAAAACTTCTAGCAAGAGATTGAGGGAGATTTTCTTTCATTCCTATATACCTTACAATCAATTGTGTGTGTGGTTATTCTGAATTGAGTTATGGGACTGAGTTAGACCTGTTTCTAAGGTGCAAGGAAAGGAATTGTTGCTACTGTTTTGAAGAGGAAGGCAGAAGACAGAAGTATGCTGTCAAATCCGGGAAGTCTCTGATGTTTTGGTTGTTCTGACCTGCATACTTGGAGTTAGAAGCTCTAATTGGTATGGTTCGAAAGCTTATTGAATTTACTACAACTTTCGTGAAGAAATCGTGAGTAGAAAATGTCTAGAAGATGTCGTAAATATCGGATTACATTTGTTGTGCAGCAGGAATCCGAAACTGAAAACAGCAGAAATCTATTTTGAGGAAAGTAGCTTTCGAGGTATTTCTGAACAAATCCGTTTGGAATTTCAATTTCATGTCTTCATATGATTTTTAGAGGATTCAAAAAGGAAGAGTTTGGTATAAATTACATTATTTTTGGATAAGTAATGAAGAAGTTATGGCTGTCTGAAAACAGGGCAGAAAATCTGAAAATGCTGGAAAATTTAAAAGTGTGTTTTCTTGCAAGTTTTAAGGTTAAAAAGCATGAGCTAGGGGTTCTAATGTTTGAGTTGGTTTGTTTGACAGGCCAAGAGCAGATAGGTCAAGTTTACAAGCCAAGGTTCTAATTCTAATACTGTGAGTGACTCTATCTTAGAACTATGCTTGGCCTATGTTTTTCTTAAAAAAACATAATTGTTGATCATTGAATCTTGTTTGAACTAATTATGTATAGCTTCATGGAGTTCCTAACATGAAGTTCATGATAGAACCTAAGCATGCTTTGAATTAGTTGTAACTATAAATCCTAGTATGGAAACTAAGTTATGGAAGTATGCTTTCCTTTAGAGAATGTTTTGTGTAAGTCCACTTGAGAACATGCTTAGATGATATTATGAAATTGTCAAGAAATTGTTGTATGTGTTATAAAGACATGATTTCCATGGTAACAAGTTAGGCCTTGATCTTGGTTAACCCCTAATCTTTGAAGGACATTCGAGAAGGTACTTAGGGGCAATGAATCATAATTTCCGATCTTTGAAGGACAATGAGAAGGCATTCGGGTAGTAAATGGTCTTACCTTAATACTGAAGGACATAGAGAAGGTATTAGGGAAAAACCAAAGGGCCAAAGGTATTCCACGTGCACGTGAGAGAGGTATGAACCTTATGGGTACAAATGTAACTCTACCACCTCTATGGTTCGGAAGTGGTATCATGCTATGTGTTTTATTGTTATGAGCTCCTACATTATTGATCTGTCTACACTCAATATAATACTATATTATGAGTTATGTACTGTGCATAAGTGGTGACTTGTGTAGATTAGAAGCATGGTTTGTTTATGTTAAGCTATTTTCTACTTATAATCTGCCATTATTATGCTTCACCTTTAAGCTTATAATAGACACTCACTGAGCTTCCTAGCTCACGTTTTCTCTATGTCTACTCTTCCCAGGTAGCAGACGAGTTCCCAATGCTTAGCCTCCACAAGACCCATTTGCCACCACGCCATTTAGCTCCTTGTATATACACTTCCATTTGTATATGGTTTGTAGTGAGAACATATTAGATGGGTTGTAATAAACATGGAAACTTTATGTCTACCTAAAGAACATAGTAAAGGAAGTGAATGTGTTTCATATTATAGTGTATATCAGTGCTTAACTTTACTTATTCAAACGTGATGTGTTATGTCTATTTTAAGTTAAGTCTTGGGTTAGTCAAGGGAAGCCAACAAGAGGTTTTGTTATCTTTGTCTTTGCATCTCTTCCTAGGTTAGGCAAGTAAGCTGGGACGGGGTGTGACAATCTTGGTATCAGAGCAAAAGGTTTTGGGAAGGGAACTAGGTTCATGCGTTAAATTAGGAGCTTGTTGTCTTACTTATTTTAATAAGTTTGTATAATTTAGGACCATGGCTCGAGGTGGCAAACGAGGCAGGCAAGTGGAAACTGGAACTCAAGAAGCTACTGGTGATAGAGGAAGAGAGGTATCAGAGGGAGAATCTAGTCATCCTCAGCAAGAGGTGAACATGGAGGAACAGATCTTTACGCGGATAACTCAAAGATTTAGCGAAAGTGTTGGATCGGCTGCAAGCGAGATCCGTAAAAGAAGTATGGCATTGAAAGACCGAAAGCCTTGGGTGCAACAACATTTGAAGGCACGCATGCAGATCCTTACGATCTTTGAAGTTTGGTTAATCGATTGAGAAGTGCTTTAGGGTCATGCGATGCCCCAAGACGGGAAGGTCGATCTAGCAAAGCATTCTTACTCCGAAAGGAGCGGATGATTGGTGGAAGATAAAGAGAGAGCGAGAAAAGTAGATGCTTGAGTGGAAAGAGTTTGAAAGGCCTTTGAAGATAAGTATTACCCGAGCTCATATCGTGATGCGAAGAGGAACGAGTTTCTTGGACTTGTTCAGGATCGATGTCGAATGAGAATATGAGAAGAAGTTCACAGAATTATCAAAGTATGCTAGCACTATTGTTGCAAAAGCAGAGACGGATCGATGCAAGAGGTTCGAGGACGGTCCACGAACAGAGATCGTAACGCTCGTGATGCAAGTTCGGAGTGGTGAGTTCTCCAAGCTTGTGGAGGCGGCATTACGAGTAGAGCGAAGCTGGTAGAAGACAGAATGGGAAAAGGGCGTGGGTGGTGGTCATACCACTTATTCTCGTTGGTTTACCACGAGACCGATTCCAACGAGGAGATAGTAGGAGATTCACTCCGGTATCTCTCGAAAAGGAAGCTTTAAACCCCATCGTGGTGGGCAAACTACTCCAAGGACGTGCAGGTGGGCGTGGGGAAAGACAGAGGCGCGAGGATCAAGTTTTACGATAGGATCGCAAGGGACTCCGTCTGTGGCAACCCGAGTGAGTCGATAGCTAGTTCAAAGAAGGAAACCTTTGTGCAAACACTTGTGGAAAGTATCATTGGGGTCGATGTTTGAGTGGCGGAAATGTATGTTTCAACTGTGGGCAAGGTGGTCACTTCAAAAGGGAATGCCCCAATTAATGCAAGAAGGCATGGTGGGACAGAGAACTACATCAAAGATCTGTGAACCAAAGAAAAAAAATCTGGGGCGGTGGAGGAGAAGGCACTAGTAGTGCTAAGCAAAAAAAAGGCAAGGTGGGTCGACCCCGACAACAGGGGAAGATTTACGCCATGACACAAAGAGAGGCGGATGATGCACCGAAGTTGTTACGGGTACACTTTCTATCTGTAATAAACTCGCACATGCATTACTAGATCCAGAGCTACACATTCTTTTATCTCTAAAATGTTTTTTTGCTAGCATTGTTATGAAGTTAGAACCTTTATCTCGAGGAATTGTGTATTTATACTCCTATTGGTGATATGTCGATAGTTTGTAGTGTTTATACTAATTGTATGGTTGAAGTGAATGGTATGACCATGACAACTGAACTGATTCCTTTAGATCTCCAAGAGTTCGACGTTATTTTGGGGATGGATTTCTTATCTAGGTATCATGCCTTAATGGACTGTCATAGGAAGGAAGTTGTGTTGAGGAAATCAGTGACCGAGGTTGTGTTTAAGGGACATAGGAAGATATTGCCTACTTGTATGATATCAACTATTAAAGCTGGAAATTATTGAAGAAAGGTTGTACAACATATCTTGCATATGTAGTTTGTGCACCAGTGAGTAAATTGAAACCTGAAGACATTCCAGTGGTATGTGAGTATTTAGATGTCTTCCCAGAAGAGCTAACGGGGTTGCCACCTGATAGAGAGGTGGAGTTTACCATTGACTTGATGCCGAGAGCAGCGCCAATATCTCAAGCCCCGTATAGGATGGCACCAAGGAATCAAGGAATTGAAAACTCGATTGCAGGAGTTGGTGGATAAGGGTTATATTCGACCAAGTGTATCTCTCGTGGGGAGCACACTGTGTTGTTTGTTAAAAAGAAGGATGGGACATTACGATTATGTATTGATTACCGACAACCGAATAAGGTAACAATACGTAACAAATATCCTTTGCCCCGCATAGACGACACATTCGATCAACTAAAGGGTGCCTCGGTGTTTTCCAAAATTGATTTACGATCAAAGTTACCATCATTTGAAGATCAATGATTACGATGTGCCAAAAAAAACTTTCGAGGACAAGGTATGGGCATTATGAATTCTTGGTAATGCCATTGGGTTAACTAATGCCCCAAAGAAGCATTCATGGATCTCATGAATCGGGTATTCCATCCTTATCTTGATCGGTTTGTGATAGTATTCATTGATGACATCTTGGTATACTCGAGAAAGTAGAGAGAAGCATGCGAGAACATCTCGAATAGTGCTACGAGACATTACGAGATCGGAAGTTGTATGCTAAATTTAGTAAATGTGAGTTTTGTTTGGAACAGTTTGTGTTTTTGGGACACGTAGTGTCAAGAAGAAACTGGGTTCAAGTGGATCCTCGTAAGACGGAAGCTATAGTTAAGTGGGAACAACCAACTTCAATAACTAAGTCCGTAGTTTTTGGGACTTGCAGGATACTATCGACGCGTTTTGTTGAGGGATTTTCGAAGATAGCTCTTCCATTAACCATTTGACAAAGAAGAATACGAAATCGAGTGGAGTGAAAAGTGTGGAAAAAGTTTTCAAGAGTTAAAGAACAGACTTGTCACAAGACTCCAGTACTAACTCTACCCACCACGGGAAAAGAGTTTGAGGTTTTCTTGTGATGCCTCACATCGGGCCTTGGATGTGTACTTATGCAGGATGGGAAAGTGATTGCTTATGCCTCAAGACAGTTAAAAAAACATGAATGTAATTATCCTACTCATGATCTGGAGCTCGCAGCAGTTGTGTTAGCTTTAAAGATTTGGAGGCATTATCTGTTTGGTGAGAAGTGTTGTATTTACACAGATCATAAAAGTTTAAAATACATCTTTGAACAGAAAGAATTGAATTTGAGACAACGGCGGTGGCTTGAATTGATAAAAGATTATGACTGCACGATTGAATACCACCCCGGGAAGACTAATGTTGTAGCTGATGCACTGAGTAGAAAGTCTAAGCAACGTAGGGGTTCACTTAATGCTGTTAGAGTGACTCTATTTGAGGAACTCAAGAGTTCTAATGCAAAGATGTATGTTGGTGACAAAGGGAACTTGTTAGCTCATTTTCAGGTAAGACCTACCTTGATTAATGATGTTATCTCAAGTCAAGCTAAAGACCCTACCTCAAGAAATTGATAGAAGAGGTAAACTTGAATCAAAGAACAGACACTGAAGTAGGGCGTGATGGAGCATTGATGAAGTGTGGTAGATTTTGTGTGTCTAAAGATGAAACTTTGAGAAATGCGATACTAGAAGAAGCACATAGTTCAAACCTATGCGATGCATCCGGGAGGTACAAAGATGTATCGGACCTTAAAGAACCATTATTGGTGGCGGGAATGAAACGAGAAATAGCAGCAGAGTATGTCTCTAAATGTTTAATTTGTCACAGTGAAACCCGAACGACAAAAACCAGGAGGGCTTCTAAATCCACTCCCAATACACAATGGAAGTGGGAGCATGTAACCATGGATTTCTTATTTGGACTTCCCGAACACCGAGTGGTTATGACGGGATTTGGGTGATAGTAGACAGATTGACTAAGACCCGCTCGATTCTTACCCGTCAAGGTAACTTTTACTCTGGATAAACTTGCTAAATTATATGTTGATGTGGATTGTAAGCCAACACGGAGCCCCAGTGTCTATTGTGTCGGATAGGGATTCGAGATTTACTTCCAAATTCGCCGAGTCTCCAAGAGGCCTTGGGAACTAAGTTGCACTTTAGTACAAAGATTTCATCCACAAACCGATGGTCATCGGAAAGAACCATTCGAGATCCTCGAAGACATGCTTCGAGCATGCGCATCGCAATATAAAGGAAGTCGGGAGACTCACCTATCATTGATGGAGTTTGCATACAATAATAGTTATCATTCTAGCATCGGAATGGCACCGCATTTAAGCGTTATATGGAAGGAAATGTAGAACCCCTATTTCTTTGGGGAGGTAGGAGAAAGGAAGCCGATAGGGCGTGAGTTGGTCCAAGTTACCTCGGAGAATGTTAAACTTATCGGGAAAGATCAAGACAAAGACAAGATAGACAAAAGAGCTACGCTGACAAACGAAGAAGAGATTTAGAATTCGAAATCGGAGACAAAGTTTTCCTGAAACTATCCCCATGGAAGAGTATTTTGCGGTTCGGAAGGAAGGGGAAACCGAGCGAGAGATATAGGGCCTTACGAGATTAGCGGAGCGTGTAGGGCCATCACCATACTGATTAGCTCTACCAATAGAATTGTCTCGGGTACATAATGTTTTCCATGTATCAATGTTGAGGAAATACGTTTCTGATCCATCACATGTGCTCAAGGTAGAACCAATACAACTTAAGGAGAATCTAACATATGAGGAAGAACCTCTACAAGTACTGGATCGGAAAGAACAGGTGCTTAGAAACAAGTCAATACCACTGGTAAAGGTCTTGTGGAGAAATCACGACGTCGAGGAAGCAACGTGGGAAAGCGAAGACACAATGAAAGAAAAGTACCCACAACTTTTTTTCGTCTTTGAATTTCGAGGCGAAATTCCTCTTAAGGGGGTAGTAAATTGTAAGCCCTAAACCCTATTCTCTTTTATCATTGAGCACTTGTTCATGATGTTTTGAAATATGCAAAATCGTATAGGTTGCACTAAACGATGTCGTGATCGAATTTGGGAATCTATTGAATTTGGAGCTACAATGTGTCTAAACTTCATAAGGGGATAGGTAAACCATTGAAATAAGCATATTAAAAGTTGCATTGAAGTAAGTTCAACTCATTAGCAAATTGGAGGAGTTTTAGGTGCATCAAGTATTGAATGGAAGATCATATGTCTTACAAACTTAGGATAAGTTGGCTAAATGCTTAAGGTTTATTTACACACTTATTTTGTTGTTTTAAAAAGGTGATTAAGATGTAAAAATTGAAGGAGGAGCTGGCAAAGGAGGTGAAGCTTGGAGTTAAACAAGGCAAGTAGGTGCTGTCAAATTGCAGAAAAACAGCAAGCAGCTGAAAAAGGGGTCATCTTCAATCGAGCATATCTCTCTATCTACTGAACCAAATTCGATGATTTTTGTGTCAAAATCTCAGAAATTGAGTGTAGAATACGAAACTGGTCGGCTTTGCAGAAAACACCAAGAGGACGAAGGAGAAAAGAGCAGAAAAGTGAAGGGTGTTCAAGTTTCTCAGGTAGCAGAACAGTATTAGGAGATCAGTCTGTTTTGAGCTCTTGAGGAGGAATTAGAAGCTGAAATTTTGAGGTAAGTAAGCTAAGATGTTGTCCTTAAGGTTTATCAAAAATATTTGGTGGTTGTGTTGATAAATTTTGAGGAACCCAAGCTGCAATTTGAACCTGTAGTTTTAGGTGAAAGGGAAAACTTCTAGCAAGAGATTGAGGGAGATTTTCTTTCATTCCTATATACCTTACAATCAATTGTGTGTGTGGTTATTCTGAATTGAGTTATGGGACTGAGTTAGACCTGTTTCTAAGGTGCAAGGAAAGGAATTGTTGCTACTGTTTTGAAGAGGAAGGCAGAAGACAGAAGTATGCTGTCAAATCCGGGAAGTCTCTGATGTTTTGGTTGTTCTGACCTGCATACTTGGAGTTAGAAGCTCTAATTGGTATGGTTCGAAAGCTTATTGAATTTACTACAACTTTCGTGAAGAAATCGTGAGTAGAAAATGTCTAGAAGATGTCGTAAATATCGGATTACATTTGTTGTGCAGCAGGAATCCGAAACTGAAAACAACAGAAATCTATTTTGAGGAAAGTAGCTTTCGAGGTATTTCTGAACAAATCCGTTTGGAATTTCAATTTCATGTCTTCATATGATTTTTAGAGGATTCAAAAAGGAAGAGTTTGGTATAAATTACATTATTTTTGGATAAGTAATGAAGAAGTTATGGCTGTCTGAAAACAGGGCAGAAAATCTGAAAATGCTGGAAAATTTAAAAGTGTGTTTTCTTGCAAGTTTTAAGGTTAAAAAGCATGAGCTAGGGGTTCTAATGTTTGAGTTGGTTTGTTTGATGTGCCAAGAGCAGATAGGTCAAGTTTACAAGCCAAGGTTCTAATTCTAATACTGTGAGTGACTCTATCTTAGAACTATGCTTGGCCTATGTTTTTCTTAAAAAAACATAATTGTTGATCATTGAATCTTGTTTGAACTAATTATGTATAGCTTCATGGAGTTCCTAACATGAAGTTCATGATAGAACCTAAGCATGCTTTGAATTAGTTGTAACTATAAATCCTAGTATGGAAACTAAGTTATGGAAGTATGCTTTCCTTTAGAGAATGTTTTGTGTAAGTCCACTTGAGAACATGCTTAGATGATATTATGAAATTGTCAAGAAATTGTTGTATGTGTTATAAAGACATGATTTCCATGGTAACAAGTTAGGCCTTGATCTTGGTTAACCCCTAATACTGAAGGACATTCGAGAAGGTACTTAGGGGCAATGAATCATAATTTCCGATCATGAAGGACAATGAGAAGGTATTCGGGTAGTAAATGGTCTTACCTTAATACTGAAGGACAAAGAGAAGGTATTAGGGAAAAACCAAAGGGCCAAAGGTATTCCACGTGCACGTGAGAGAGGTATGAACCTTATGGGTACAAATGTAACTCTACCACCTCTATGGTTCGGAAGTGGTATCATGCTATGTGTTTTATTGTTATGAGCTCCTACATTATTGATCTGTCTACACTCAATATAATACTATATTATGAGTTATGTACTGTGCATAAGTGGTGACTTGTGTAGATTAGAAGCATGGTTTGTTTATGTTAAGCTATTTTCTACTTATAATCTGCCATTATTATGCTTCACCTTTAAGCTTATAATAGACACTCACTGAGCTTCCTAGCTCACGTTTTCTCTATGTCTACTCTTCCCAGTGCAGCGCATTTGAGTTCCCAAAGTGCTTAGCCTCCACAAGACCCATTTGCCACCACGCCATTTAGCTCCTTGTATATACACTTCCATTTGTATATGGTTTGTAGTGAGAACATATTAGATGGGTTGTAATAAACATGGAAACTTTATGTCTACCTAAAGAACATAGTAAAGGAAGTGAATGTGTTTCATATTATAGTGTATATCAGTGCTTAACTTTACTTATTCAAACGTGATGTGTTATGTCTATTTTAAGTTAAGTCTTGGGTTAGTCAAGGGAAGCCAACAAGAGGTTTTGTTATCTTTGTCTTTGCATCTCTTCCTAGGTTAGGCAAGTAAGCTGGGACGGGGTGTGACAGGACGTGAAAGTAAACTCGATGCGAACATCTCGTTTTCTCCCAGTGAAGTTCATAAAAATAGGGTATAGGTTTAACTTAGTGTGATTCCGGCCAAAAGAATCTATCTAAGTCTATGCCTATTATAACTGTTATAACTATGTCTTTTAACCTTATGTCTAGGTGAATAAACATTTTAATTACCTATAGATAAAATAGAACTAAGGTTAATTCAACTAAGGCTCTGGGTCAGTTCCCAGGTAGGAGGTGTTCCGTTAACTGTCAGCTTAAGTACCCCCAACCTTAGACAAAACTTCACCGGTAGAGTTCCCTTATAACCAAAGTCCTAAGGTCCTACTATATTTTAAACTATTTAAAATACTACGTGAGACTAATTTCTAATCCTATCAAAAATTAAAACTTTGATCTAAATTAATTTTAAACGATTTAAAACTAATTTTAAATTTTAACCGAAGTTCCTATGTTTGCATGCAATTCTTAAATATATGTTATGGTTTCTAAAACCCCTTTAATTTATAACTTTTATAAATTTAAATATTAACCTATGATAAAGAAACTATATTATAAATCCAACAATTAATATTTCAAATTTGAATTATAAAAAAATTCTCAACTAATTGAATAATTAAAATTACTTAAATAAAATAGCATTTATTTTAAACTATGTAATTTCATGCTCCATGTAATTTACTTTTCATATAATATAATTATAACACTTATAATTAATTACTCATGAAAATAAACTAATCATGCATTTTTAACCATATTCATATAACATTTATACAAATAAAATGCATGAACATGCTTATCCTAAGGTGAAATAATCTAAATGACATTCATAAAGACATGAACTTTAAAACCGGAATACTTTTGCTCCTAAAGTGTAAAAAAAAAAATTACATTAATTTTATTACAAAGAACCGGTCCAAAAACACCTTCAACCGGGCTTCAACCACTTTGGAATTTTCGTGGAATTTCCTAAAAAAAAAATAAAATAAAATAAAAGAAGTAAAGAAAATGAAGGAAATGTTTTGTTTTTCTTTTCTTTTAAAAATAAAAGAAAAAGGTAAGAAAAGAAAAGAAAAAGGGAAAAAGACATAGAAGAATAAAAAAAAAAAAGAAGAATGTGGTGGTGGGAACTCCACCACCATTTGGAGTTTTTTTTAAGCAAATTTAATCCATTTACATCCCATTTTGCTTTCATTTTCATCAAAGAGAAGATAGAGCTTCGTGAGGTGAAGTTTAAGGAAGAAGAAGAAGGTGATTTTTGGGTTGAAGTTGCACAAGAGAGGGATAGAACTTAAAGGATGTTAATATAGCAATAAGGAAATCATTCTGCCATGTTCTAATGTTTTGAACTTTACGAGCTCCACAAGAACAGGTAAGTGTTTAAATCTGCTTTTGCTGAAAGCTAACTCATTTTTCAACAAAGTTCATGAAGGAAGCTCGAGCAAATTCTTAACTTAAGTTACTGTTTTGTGTAGAGGAAGAAAGAAGAAGGAATTTGCCGTCAAATGCGAGAAGTCTTTGGTTTTTTTGTTGTCCTTATCTGTAGTGTTTAACAAGCTCTATTAGGTATGGTTGGAAAGCTTATTGAATTTCCTACAACATTTGTTATGAAACCGTGAGTAGAAAATGATTGAAATATATCTTAAATCGTAGGACAAATTTCTTGTGCTGCAGGAATTTTATTCTGGAAACAACAGTAGGTGGATTTTAGGGAAGAGGCTGTTGATGTATTTCCGAACCAATCTGTGGAGAATCACAATTTCACGTCTTCATAGGATTTTTAGAGGGTTCAAAAAGGAAAAATTTGCTATAAAGTACATTCTTTTTGGATTAGTAATGAAGAAGTTATGACTATTTGAAGACAGGGTATAAAATCTGTAGAATGCTGGAAAATTGGTTGGAGTGTTTTCTTGTAGTTTTAAGGTTAAAATTAATGAGCTCGAGGTTCTAATACATGGATTTGGTCTATTTGACAGGCCAAGAGGAGACAGGTCGAGTGTACGGGCCAAAGTTCTAGCTCTAACACTGTGAGTGACAAAATGAACTTCCAAAATGAACCATAAGCTTGAAATATGTTTTAAGAAATGCAAGTTTTGCTAGAATGAAAGATTTCAATACTTTATGTTTTATCTTTGAACACATGATTATGAGTATAATTATTTTCCTAGAAATGGTTTCAAGTATTCATTGTGACCTTAAATTTCTTGAAGAAATTTAAACATGAGCATATGTCTAATGATTGCCGAAATTTATGGAAATGTTATGATTTCTAGCAAGTATGTACTAGCAACTATGTTTTAAAGATTTTACAATTTTATGAACAAGCTGAGTAAGCTTGAGTTTTATGAAAGAAAAGATAAACAGACATGTACAAATGTTTTTATGTTGTTTTCTGAGGTATTGAGATCGAGGGCTTTACTGCATGCAGTGTGCTGCAGTGTCTTATTCTGTTGTCGACGTTAAGTGTACTCCGTGACAACAATGTTGTCGTGAGTGCTGGGCGGGCCCCACTACATCGTAGAGTAAACGTTGGTTGTACTGGTCGTGCCCTACACAACGTGGATTGGGGCATGTTTTAAAAAGTGTTTATATCACTTATATGCCTTACGAGATTTTAATGACATACTTGTTGGTTTTCTGAAAATCTATTATGATTCCACGTTTACTTTGAACGCTTGAATACAAATGCATATGCTCATAAATTTCAGGTGACATGTCTTGCAAGTTATAGATTTTGAACACAGTCACTCACTGAGCTTCATAGCTCATTTTTTCAATGTTTTCAAACTTTTCAGGTAGAGATCGAGCTCTTGGTACCTGATATCCTACCATAGCCTACTGGACACTCGTTAAGTCTTGATACTTTGTACGTGGATGGTGTTGTATATCAAGTCCTTATGTGTTATAGTTTATTTTGATAGGACTATGTAAACTCCTCAAGTATTGATACAATGTCTGTTGGCTTCACGCAGCCTTTCGGGCTAAGTTAGCAGGTAGCTCGGGAGGGGGTGTCACAGTTTTACAGCAAACCCAATGCATTTCCTACCAAATCAATGCAATTTTGTTTAAAAACAAAACAATACAAGCATTGCTCTGATACCAATTGATGGAGATCTGATCTCCTTGAGCAGCGGAAACGTGTTTCGGATCTTAAATTGCTTGATTGTTTTAATTGAAACAAAAACCAGTACATTGACAAAAACATACAGAACAAGCATGCTAATTCTAATCTAATTAGGCATGGATTAGTTACATACAAACATACATATATTTTACAATTAAACAAAAGGGAAGTAGAAGAATACCTTTGTAGTTTCCAATTCTCTGATATAATTTAAATAGAAAACTAAAGGGAAGTAGAAACTTCTTGGTTCAAAACGAAGAAACACAACAACTTTCTCTGTTTTCTTCAGGCAAGAACACAACCACCTGAGATCACCTTCTATATCTCTGAATCCTCAGATCCTCCTTGGTGGGAAGGATTCCAACTTTTGGAAGAGTTTTTGGGAATTAGAGAATGAGAGAGAGAGAATTCTTTCAAAGAGAACTATTCACAAAAACTTCGAGATCGATCAACCTCCTCTCCTTCATTGGAGAGGAATAAAACGAGGGATCACCTCCCCACTCCCTATCGATGGGAAGGGAGGTGGGGAACGTGTCCTTCTGACACGTTCCCATTAATTTAATATTAAATTGAATTAAAGATTAATTAAATCACATTTAATTAATAAAATTAAATATCTTATATTTAAATAAGATTAAATCATATTTAATCATATTATTCCCTCTAACCTATAGTTTCAATGCACATGTAATGCACATTAAATTTTAACCTATAGTTTTCCAATGTGAATCACATTCACGTTTAACATAATATTTGAAATATTTCAAATATTAAATTCTCTCATGTAATTTAATATGAATCATATTCACATTAAATTTATAATATATAGTTCCAAAACTATATATTATATTGTATCTAAATAAATTAAATATATTCCCTAATGAATTTGAACATTTCAAATTTAAATGATCTAAGAACCCTTTACGAGCTAGAAGGTGGACCTAATGGACCTATACATCAGAAGCTCCAACGATACGAGATTACTCGGTTAATCTCATTAACCTACCAATCAACATTCGTTAACAATAGGAACACCCCACTAAAGTCCCACAGCTGCACTCTTCTCACTGCATATATATTTATGTGTCCAATGATAATAACAAAAAACAGCAAGTCAATCCTTCAATAATGTTCGTAACACAAGCTGGGTCAAATTACAGTTTTACCTCTGGGTTACATCTTGTGCCTTAAGTACCAGTGCTCCTCTAATGAAAAATTTGCTTGTGGTCCTACCAACAAAAAGAGTCCCTCTCGAGCCAATGAGAGGGTCGGGCCCTTTGTTCAAGTCTCGGAGACACCACTTACAGTAACATTACTCTACTTACCCTAATAGGCGGGAAAAAGTGAATTCCATCCTGCTAAGTTAAGTTCCCAGCTGCTCACTCGGTCTTGTCCCCAAGAAGGTAGGCATATTGAGTCGAAGAATCTGGTCACTCTCACCATACTAGTCAAAGGACAATCCTCGCGAATGTAAGTTCGTGAACACCTTTCAGATTGAGATCAAGTTGCCTAGGTTATCCTAGTGAAATAGAAACCTAACTAGTCATGAGTTACAACTAGAGATTACTATTTCGTGGTGGGTCTTATGTAATCTCATTACATAGGATATCCTAACTAACATGTCATCTACACTAAGCAGTTAGGATCACATTGTTTGTATCAAATAAAAAGTGGGCCACATCCATAACTCGTTATTGAAATAATAACACTTTATTACATTAATTATAACATAATTACAAACTACGAGTTTTAAGGCACAAACCCCAACAGTTTCATCCCTGAGAAGCTAGGCATATTGAGTCGACAACTCTGGCAACTCTCACCTGCACTAGTCAAAGGACAATCCCGATGTGATAGGAGTTCGCAACTCTCTCGTAATTCAAAGTTCAATCACTATTGGTCATCGATTGATTTATTAGCCCTAACCTATCAGCGGTATTTACAGAATAGTTTAACAATATTTGGTCCAGTCTTGTACAAACTAGTTGCACAGGATGCCCCCACTTGCATGTGAAGTACATGTACGAGTTCGATCGCCTCGTTTTTATCAAATACAAACTGAAAGGCATCCTTATTCTTAATTGGAAAAGGTTCCCAACCTTATCCATCTACTATAGACCATTCGGGCGTCACTCTAAACATGACCCTATAGCTTGGTTTATTGGATTAATGTTTGTAATTACGAGAATACAAGTTTAATGAAAAAATATCTACTTTATTCATTTCCTCAACTAATTACAAATACAAAAGATTAGGGCATATATTCCAACAGATCTATCCAAATTTGGTCTTTACACATTGAAAATCGATAAAAAATCCCTCCAAAAGCTCGAAACAAGGCCCAAACCGACGATTTCCCAAACATGACTCCAATAACTCGATCCATAGCGTTGGCGTAGCTCGATCCATGACTCAAGTAACTCCAGTAACTTGATCTATGGGTCCAGTAACTCGATCCCTCCAAAAGCTCGATCCAAGGCCCAAACCGGCGATGGCATGATGGCTTTGGACTAGCGAGGATAGCGGAAGCAACAACTCGATAAGATTCGACAATTTGCGACTTTTGTAAATCATAAAGGAGTTTAGACCAACGACGACTCTTACATTCGACTTCAGTCTGACGGGGTGAGAGGTTCTTGTTGCATAATACACAGCAGGTGGCGAGGAGTCTTGTCAGATGAGGTTGGGGCATTGAAGCTCGTTCAAGTGTGTTGGGTAACGAAAAGGTGGGGAGGATGAGGAAGGAGATGAGCCCAAATATTGTGCACAAGATGAGTATAAGAACGATCCGCTAATTGAAGAGTGATGGTAGTGGGTCTTGCTTCTCCAATTCCATGCTTTTTAAACACGAACATAGGCATCAAGTTTATGTTTGCTCACAAATCACATAAAGCCCTTCTATTATTTGTCTTTCCACTAGAGAGTGGAATAGTGAAAGTACCAGGATCCTTTAATTTAGGAGGAAACATACTTTGAAAGACTGAATTACAATATTTTGTAAGAGCTACTATTTCAAATTCTACAAGTCTCCATTTGTTCTTCCCCGTATCTTTCATGAACTTGGCATAATTGGACATTTGCTTAAAAGATTCAACAAGTGGAATATTAATGTGCAATTCCTTCGATATTTCTTGAAATTTTTCAAAGTGCTTGTCTTGTTCCTTCTTTATAAATCTTTGAGGAAAAGGAGGTGGTGATGTCGTATTCACTTGATCGGTTGGGTGTTGTTGTGGCAATGCTATAACATTTTCCTGTTCTGTCTTTTGATGTTTTGATAATTCTACAACATTGCCTTGGTCATTCTCCTAATGAAGAGGCAGTGATACAACATTATTCTGAACATTTTCCTGATGTTGAGGAGTTGCTACAACATTTTCCTCGTTATTCCAACATCTTGCTTTATTTTTAATGCCCTCAACCTTCTTTTGGATTGAAGTGAGCCTTTTCACCTTAGGAGCCTTAGTTTTTAGATTCTCTAACTCTTTCCCACTTCGAAGTTGGATTGCTTTACATGATTCCTTACCTTTGCTTCTTAGTTTTTCAGTATCACATGGCAAGGTGCCTTAAGCTCTATTATTTAAGGGTGAAGCTAGTTGACCCACTTGTGTTTCAAAGTTTCTAAAAGCAGTGGCTTTGCTTTGGACTATGGCATCAGTCTTGGCCACGTGTTCTTTCAACAAGGTCTCAAGTGAAGATGTATAGTCATGAGTTTGTACCTTAAGAGGCTGAAAATTCTGCTGCAGATAACCTTGTTGCTTACATCATGGAGGTATAGGAGGTCTCATCTGTTGACTATAAGGCCCAATCATTGATTGATCCATGAAAAGTTTGGATGAGGTCTCTAACCTTGGTTATATGTGTTCGAGTAGGGATTAAAATTCTTTTTCTACCCCATATATTTCACAGACGACAGATTTGATGGGCATAATTTCAAACTGTTGTTAGGAGTAGCAATTTGTGCTACCAGAGTCGCTACACTTGTATCTTACACCCCTTCTGCCTGGCGAGTCGGGTTAAGGCGTGTGGTACGCCACTAATAGTTATTCTTTGCAATATTCTCTAAATATTATAGGCATCATTGTATGTCTTCGACATTAATGCTCCTCCAGCTGAGACATCCACTACAATGATGGAAATCTGATCTTCTTGAGTAGTGGAAACATGTTTGGGATCGTAATTTGCTTCATTGTTTTAATTGAAACAAAAACCAATACATTGACAAAAACATACAGAACAAGCATACTTTTTAATCTAATTAAACATGGAAGTTTACATGCAAACATGCTTAAATTTATTTAACAATTAGACTAATAAAAAGATAAAGAGATTACCTTTGTAATTTCGCGGAACAACAACTCCTTGCTCCAATGTTCAGCAACTCAGGAACTTCCAAAAGTTCTCTGTTTTTCACCTACAGAACACCACCAAAAGAGAACACCTTCTATATCTCTGGGTTTTGAGATCTTCCTTGGTGGGAAGGATTCCAACAATTGGAAGTTTTTAGGAATTAGAGAGTGAGAGAGAGAATTCCAACAGAGAGAACTCTACCCAAAGTTACAGATCGTTCAACCGATTAACTCACCTCCTCGGGGCCAAGGTAACGCCAACGCATGATTCCATATTTGATATGCGCCTAGGGTACAGCGTTGCAACGCTACACCGATTCCTTCTATAAATATATCCTTATGATTTCATTAGAGGGGAGCCGAATTTGGTAGACAATCCACCCTAATTTCGAAATACACTTTGTAAAAAGAGAGAAAATAGCATTTTTAGGAGCCAAAGCACTTGTGGAGGTTCGAGATCGAAGACGAGAGCTCAGAGACGAAGGACCGACATCGACACATATGTTTAATTTCTCTTTCTTTCAATTTGTAATAGCGTTCTAAGACGTTTCCTACATGTTTAGCTTGGTTTTCATGTGATTTAGAGTAGCTAAATGTTGTAGTTAGGATTTGATTTGCTTATCAAGACTTCTTTGCCATGTATTGACGTATGTCTTGATCTTTATTTTTGGCAATTCATTCTTAATTTCATTTATATCTTTGGTTTAAGTGGACTCGAGAGAAAAAACTTAAATTAGAACAAGGTTGTCAAAACCCTTAGAATTCTGGCATGAGAATGACTTGGAAGTTTAAGGGGAACACATAAAGAAGTTACTTAATGTCGTGCATGCATAGATTTTATATGGAGACTATAGGATATATTGTATGTGCGAGGCTCTTTAGAGATCGAGAGACTTTCTTGAGTAATTTACTTCTTGTTTATAAATTCATCTCATTTATTCATTACATGTGTAATTAAGAGTTGAGTTGCAAGGTCAATTTCCTTTAAATCTATCAATTCGTGTCTCGACATGTTTGTTTGTCTTTAATTCTTGTCTGACCACCCATCCATGTCATGTTTCTTTAGCTAAAGTTGAGAAAAAGTATCTTGATAATTAATTAATCTAGAAAACCCATTCCTGAGGACGATACTCTGTACTCAAATCACTATACTAAAACTTGACCCGTACACTAGCAGTATTGCAATATAATTTTACACAACACGTAGTCAAGTTCCCAGCTCCCCACGTGGTCCTGTCCACTTAAGAAGATAGGCATATTGGGCGAGCAACACTCGTCACCCTCACCCGTACTAGTCAAAGTACCGATCTCTGCAGACAAGAGATTAAGAGTTAATGAATTCATACCGAAAAATAGTAATTGGATGCCTAATGGAATTAGAGTTATTTTGGGATTAGGGTCTTGTCGAGAAAGTCTCGACCCAAAGGAGGAGTGGGTTTGTCTACCCTACGTGGCGGTCATTCTAAACGTTTGGGGTATCATTGCTAATTTTGAATGACATAGGGATCATAGGATAAAAAATTTTGTAAAAGGTTATTGGATTTTGCAAAATTTTTTTTGCGAGACTGATACATAGTTTTTCATTTTTTCAGCAACAAAATATCAAACGCTTTTAACGCTCCTTTAGCTTCAGTTAAGTTAGTCGGCAATAATTTTTCGTGGAAAAATAATATTAACACGATTTTGCTAAATGACGACCAAGAGTTTGCGCTCACTAAGGAGGGTCCAACACTCCTATTTAACGACCTTCAAACCTTTCAGCCCTTGATGCAAACTAGGGAACAAGAAGCTGAGTCAAGTGTTTCCTTTAGTCCATTCCACATGGGTTTGACCTCTGTGAAAAAGTTTGTAGACTCTTCAAGCCCGAAAGGGAAGAAGGAGGAAAAGTTGAAGGAGATTAGTGTTGACCATCATACGCTGCCGCTCTAAAGGCAAAGAGATCAATGAATATGCCAGAAAGTGTTTATACTTCAACGGGGACGGACACCTGAAAAGGAGTTGCCCCAAGTTCCTTGACGTAAAGAAGATGACAGGTAAATGTGATTTACTTGTCACAAAAACTTGTTTAGTGAATAGTATAGACTCTGTCTGGATACTGTCTTCAGGCGGCACTAACCATGTTTGCTTTTCTTTTCAATGATTAAGTTCTTGGCAGCAGCTGCATGAGGGTGAAGTTGGCACGGTGAAGTTGTTCTTTGGCGGAAAGTACCTCTTATTTGATAATATGTACAGAGTTCCTTGGTTTACTAGAAACCTTGTTTCAAATACCTGCCTATTAGAATAACATATTTTTGTTTAATTGAAGAGTAATAAAGCGTTTATTTCTCGAAATGGAAATTTTATTTGTTCAGATTCTCTGGAAAACAATGTATATGTTTTGAACCATAATTCGGTAAAAACTGTTTTGAATACCAAATTGTTTAAAACGGTTGAAACAAGAACTAAGAGATTAAATGATTCTCCAAAAGATAGCGTCCATCTTTGGCTTCTAAGGATAGGCCACATAAATCTCAATAGGATTGAGAGACTAGTGAAGAGTGGACTTCTAAGAGAGTTGGAAGAAAACTCTTTACCAATTTGTGAGTCATGCCTTGAAGGCAAAATAACCAAACATTCATTTAGTGGAAAAGGATATAGCCGCTTGAGCTTATACATTCTGACCACTATGGGTACATTTAACTAATGTATAGGAAGTCTGAAACTATTGGAAAGTACAAGGAGTTTTAAACTGAGGTTGATAAGCTGTTACGTAAAACTATAAAAACACTTCGATCGGATCGAGGTGAAGAGCACATGGACAATAAATTCCAGGACTATACGATAGAACATGGAATTACGTCCCAACTCTCAGCACCTGGTATGGCACAACATAATGGTTTGTTGGACATGGTTCGGTCGATGATGAGCTATGTTCGTCTCCCTAATTGTTTTTGGGGTTACGCAGTTGAGACTGCGGTATACATTTTGAACACAATTTCGTCCAAAAGTGTTTGTGAAAAAACCTTTCGAACTCAGCATGGTTGTAAAAAAAGTTTACGTCATTTCAAAATTTATGGATGTCCAACCCATGTGTTGGTTTCTAACCCAAAAACGTTGGAACCCCGTTGAAAGTTGTGCCTCTTTGTAGGTTACCAAAAAGAGACTAGGGGTGGTTTCTTTAACGATCCTAAGGATAATAGGGTGCTTGTCTCGACAAATGTCACATTCCTTGAGGAAGATCACATCATGGATCACATCATGGCATTACTAAAACCTCATAATGCCCGTACCTCGTTGTGAATGTTGTCTTAGGAATATCTGATTCCCTTACCTTTAACTGAAGGTATCCTGATCTTAAATCAATCTTAGAAAACACTGATGCTCCTCGTAACTGATCAAACAAGTCATCTATACGTGGTAAAGGATACTTCTTACGTATCGCGACATTGTTTAACTGCTTGTAATCAATGCATAATCTAAGGGTACCATCTTTCTTCTTTACAAATAACACTGGTGGTCCCTAAGGCGATACACTAGGTCTGATGTATCCTTATCCCTTTGGTTCTTGTAACTGCATCTTCACTCTCTGAGCTCACTTGGAGCCATTCTATACGGCACGATTGCGAAATAGGTGTTGTTCCTGGTAGCAATTCAATAGTGAACTCTACTTCCCTATCAGGTGGCAACCCTGACAGATCTGCTGGAAAAACATCTAGAAAATCATTCACAATAAGAACATTTTCTGGTTTTAGCTTTTCCTCCTGTACCTCTACTACCTCTGCAAGAAACGCCGTGCAACCTTTCCTTAATAACTTCTCAGCTTTTAATGCTGAAATCAAACTCGTAGGAATAATATTCTTTTCACCCTCGAAAACTACTTCACCAATCATGGTTTCCACAAAACAACTTCCTTTCTATGACAATCCATGGAAGCACAATGAGTGAATAAGAAATCCATCCCTAAGATTGCATCTAACACTTCCAACTCTAAAGGAAGAAGATCGACTAACATATTGAGACCATTTACTAAGACCTCACAATCTCGCAACACTGCATCGACTAGTAAAGCATCACCAACTGGAGTGTATATAACTAAGCTCTCAAATAAAGGCTCTAACTTTCTATTCAGCTTAGTTAGGAACATACTAGAAACAAAGGAATGCGTAGCACCTAGATCTATCAAAACACGTTCAGGTACATTACAAATAAGAACCGTACCAGTAATCACATATGGTGCATCCTCCGCTTCTTGCTAAGTCATAGAGTAGACCTTTCCCTGTTGCCTAGGTCTCCCTACAATTCCCTCCTGTCTTGCACCACTGGTGCCCTCTCTTGCAGCTATTGGAACTCTTGGCTGCTCAACTGTCTGGGACCCAACTCCCTGGTCCCTCTGTGTGGCTGCTCTCAAATGTGGACAATCCCTCTTAAAATTCCCTGACTGTCCACACTGATAACACACACCGACACCAACAAGACATTGGCCTCGATGATTCTTGCCACAATTTGCACATGGAGTTCTCCTTTCTACACTTGCAACAGACTCCTACATTGTATGTGGTCTTGATGTAGATCTGGCAGACCGACTAGGTGCTCTTTGACTTTGCCTCTGATAGGCACCACTAACATTCATTTGCCTCGATGTCTGGCCTCCAGCTCGATTCTTAAAGTCCTGACAACTTGAAACATTCACTCCGGGTGTGAATCTTCGCAGTTCGAGACCCCGAAAACTACTCGTTGTTGAAGGCCCACGAGTTGGCTCCACTACTGACTGCGCCTCTGCTATACTCGGCTCAACATGTAGATAAGTCTCTACCAGCTGGGAAAAATCAGTGCACTTAGCAATGGCTGTGTAAGCCCTAAACCCTATTCTCTTTTATCATTGAGCACTCCTTCATGATGTTTTGAAATATGCAAAATGGTATAGGTTGCACTAAACGATGTCGTGATCGAATTTGGGAATCTATTGAATTTGGAGCTACAATGTGTCTAAACTTCATAAGGGGATAGGTAAACCATTGAAATATGTATATTCAAAGTTGCATTGAAGTAAGTTCAACTCATTAGCAAATTGGAGGAGCTTTAGGTGCATCAAGTATTGAATGGAAGATCATATGTCTTACAAACTTAGGATAAGTTGGCTAAATGCTTAAGGTTTATTTACACACTTATTTTGTTGTTTTAAAAGGTGATTAAGATGTAAAAACTGAAGGTGGAGCTGGCAAAGGGAGGTGAAGCTTCGGAGTTAAACAAGGCAAGTAGGTGTTGTCAAATTCGCAGAAAAATAGCAAGCAGCTGGAAAAAGGGTCATCTTCCATCGACCATATCTCTCTATCTACTGAACCAAATTCGATGATTTTTGTGTCAAAATCTCATAAATTGAGTGTAGAATAGGAAACGGGTCGGCCTTGCAGAAAATACCAAGAGGACGAAAGCGAAAAGTGCAGAACAGTGAAGGGTGTTCAAGTTTCTCGGGTAGCAGAACAGTATGAGGAGATCAGTCTGTTTTGAGCTCTTGAGGAGGAACTAGAAGCTAAAATGTTGAGGTAAGTAAGCTAAGATGTTTTCCTTGAGGTTTATCAAAAAATATTTGGTGGTTGTGTTGATAAATTTTGAGGAACCCAAGCTGAAATTTGAACCTGTAGTTTTAGGTGAAAGGGAAAAACTTCTAGCAAGAGATTGAGGGAGATTTTCTTTCATTTCTATATACCTTACAATCAATTGTGTGTATGGTTATTCTGAATTGAGTTATGGGACTGAGTTAGACCTGTTTCTAAGGTGCAAGGAAAGGAGTTGATGCTACTGTTTTGAAGAGGAAGGCAGAAGACAGAAGTATGCTGTCAAATCCGGGAAGTCTCTGATGTTTTGGTTGTTCTGATTTTCATACTTGGAGTTAGAAGCTCTAATTGGTATGGTTCGAAAGCTTATTGAATTTCCTACAACGTTCGTGAAGAAACCGTGAGTAGAAAATGTCTAGAAGATGTCTTAGATATCAGATTAAATTTGTTGTGCAGCAGGATATCCGAATCTGAAAACAGCAGAAGTCCGTTTTGAGGAAAGTAGCTTTCGAGGTATTTCTGAACAAATCCGTATGGAATTTCAATTTCATGTCTTCATATGGTTTTTAGAGGGTTCAAAAAGGAAGTGTTTGGTATAAATTACATTATTTTTGGATAAGTAATGAAGAAGTTATGGCTGTCTGAAAACAGGGCGAAAAATCTAAAAATGCTGAAAAATTTAAAAGTGTGTTTTCTTGCAAGTTTTAAGGTTAAAAATCATGAGCTAGAGGTTCTAATGTTTGAGTTGGTTTGTTTGACCGGCCAAGAGCAAATAGGTCAAGTTTACAAGCCAAGGTTCTAATTCTAATACTGTGAGTGACTCTATCTTAGAACTATGCTTGGCCTATGTTTTTCTTAAGAAACATAATTGTTGATCATTGAATCTTGTTTGAACTAATTATGTATAGCTTCATGGAGTTCCTAACATAAAGTTCATGATGGAACCTAAGCATGCTTTGAATTAGTTGTAACTATAAATCCAAGTATGGAAACTAAATTATGAAAGTATGCTTTCATTTAGAGAATGTTTTGTGTAAATCCACTTGGGAACATTTTTAGATGATAATATGAAATTGTCATGAAATTGTTGTATGTGTTATAAAGACATGATTTCCATGGTAAACAAATTATGCCCTTGGTCTTGGTTAACCCATAAATACTGAAGGACATTCGAGAAGGTACTTAGGGGGGAATGAATCATAATTTCTCGATACTGAAGGACAATGAGAAGGTATTCGGGTAGTAAATGGTCTTACCTTAATACTGAAGGACATAGAGAAGGTATTAGGGAAAGCCAAAGGGCAAAAGGTATTCCACGTGCATGTGAGAGAGGTATAAACCTTGTTGGTACAAATGTAACTCTACCACCTCTATGGTTCAAAAGTGGTATCATGCTATGTGTTTTATTGTTATGAGCTTCTACATTATTGATCTATCTACACTCAATATAATACTATATTATGAGTTATGTGTTATGCATAAGTGGTGACTTGTGTAAATTGGAAGCATGGTTTGTTTATGTTAAGCTATTTTCTACTTATAATCTGCCATTATTATGCTTCACCTTTGAGCTTATAATAGACACTCACTGAGCTTCCTAGCTCACGTTTTCTCTATGTCTACTCTTCCTGTAGTGTGGAGACGAGTTTCAAAGTGCTTAGCCTTCACAAGACCTATTTGCCACCACGCCATTTGGCTCCTTGTATATACACTTCCATTTGTATATGGTTTGTAGTGAGAACATATTAGATGGGTTGTAATAAACATGAAAACTTTATGACTACCTAAAGAACATAGTAAAGGAAGTGAATGTGTTTCATATTATAGTGTATATCAGTGCTTAACTTTACTTATTCAAACATGATGTGTTACGTCTATTTTAAGTTAAGTCTTGGGATAGTCAAGCAAAAGCCAACAAGAGGTTTTGTTATCTTTGTCTTTGCATCTCTTCCTAGGTTAGGCAAGTAAGCTGGGACGGGGTGTGACAGGCTGTGACTGGGGTACGTATCTAAGGACGTAACCTTTTTTCAAATCTTCGACACCTGTCACTCTCAGATGCCACAATCACATTAGCATACCGCGACAACTCAAAAGATACTTTCTCTCATCTTGAGCCACGCAGCGATGACCCTTGCTTGATTCTAAAAATTCATCTCTCTTTGCCTCACGATACGTGGTAGGATAATATTTATCTTCAAACATGCCTCACGAAAATTTGCCAATCTAGAGTGCGCATCATCTGCTACCTGGTTAGTATTGACTTCCACCATCCCTCTTCTTGTTTCAGAAAGGAGAATGTGGCTAGCTTGACTTTACGCTACTCAGGGCAGCTCATCACATCAAAACATTTCTCCAGCTTATTCAGCCAAACCTCGGCGTCAGCTGGATCTGTGGAACCCTCAAACACTGTGGCTCCTAGTTTCTTCACTCGTTCTATTCCATATGCCTTCTCCGGATCACTTGCCCTACTACTCTCTGGGTCTTCCTACCTCCCGTGATGAAATGGCATGTTGCTCATCTACGGCCTATGTTTGGATCCTCGGGGCACTAGATCCCTCTCTCAGAATGGCCATGGGTAGGATCCCGAGTCCCGGCCTTATCCTGCATGCGTCGTCTACTAGTACGTGGTGGCATGACTCCTATAACATATCAACATATTAGACATGTTATGGATACTTAACTCAAATACACAATACTAAACTTCTATTCACATTTTAGCCCTAACTGGATGTGATCTTATCCTTACTTTCAACATACTCTACTAGTTCAATCTGAACTAACTCAAGAACTTGCTATGGCTTTTTAATTTATACTCAGAGCTAACTTGCCTTGTCTCATTCCCATGGAGCTAACTGCTCTGATACCAAGTTGTCACACCCCCTCCAGAACAACCTGCTAACTTAGCCCGGAAGACGACATGAAGACAACAGACATTGTTTACCTCTTAAGAACACGTGTTGACCCTGTTCTACCCGATAAACATGCTATGCTCGCATATGGAACACTTTAATCGTAACACAGCGGAAACCTTATAACTACTAAACATGCATAAGGAGAAACTCTTCTTAAGTCTCTCTTGAAATCTTAAACGAGCAAGAGCATCAAAACTTAAAACATCACAACAACTGTTTATACAACCACTAATGTACAAACAGCTATAACTACATAGTCCTCTCAAAATAAACTATAACATATAAGGACTTGCTATACAACACCAGCCACGTACAAAGTATCAAGACTTAAGGAGCTTCTAGCAGGCTATGGCAGGATATAAGGTACCAGGAGCTCGATCTCCACCTGAAAAGTTTTGAAACATTGAAAGAATGAGCTAAAAAGCTCAGTGAGTGACTGTGTTTAAAATCTATAACATGTAAAACATGTCATCTGAAAACTAATGAGCATATGCATCTATAATCAAGCATAAAATATAAACATATAATCACAATTGCTTTTCAGAAAAACCAGCATGTATATCGTTAAAATCTCGTTAGGCATGTAAATGATATAAACTCTTTTTAAAACATGTCACAATCTACGTTGTGTAGGGCAGGCTGTAAGCCCTAAACTCTATTCTCTTTTATCATTGATCACTCGTTTATGATGTTTTGAAATAAGCAAAATCGGATAGGTTGCACTAAACGATGTCGTGATCGAATTTCGGAATCTATTGAATTTGGAGCTACAATGTGTCTAAACTTCATAAAGGGTTAGGTAAATATTGAAATAAGCATATTAAAAGTTGCATTGAAGTAAGTTCAAATCATTAGCAATTGGAGAAGTTTTAGGTGCATCATGTATTGAATGGAAGATCATATGTCTCACAGACTTGGGATAAGTTGGCTAAATGCTTAGGGTTTCTTAACACACTTATTTTGGTGTTTTAAAAAGAAAAGAAAGAAAGGGATAAAGGAAAGGAAAAGAAAAGGAAAAGAAAAGAAAAAGCAAAAGGGGAAAAGGACAAAGTTTGCCTCTTGGTTTATAAAATGGCTTTATCTTCTCAATTTTCTTCTTTATTTATCAAAACTAAAGTTGAAGCTTCGTGGGAGAAGGAGAAAGGAAGAAAATGGAAGCCATTTTCGTGAGTTTGGAGCTGGAATTGCAGAAGAAAGGAGGAGAACTCAAAGTATAATTGTATAGCAGCAAAGTGATCAATTCAGACAAGTTCTGATGTTTTGGTCTTTTCGAGCTCAACAAGAAGAGGTAAGAGTTGAGTTTTTGATACATGAAAGTTAACTCAATTTGGAACAAAATTTGTGAAGGAAGCTCGAGCTAATACTGAAGTTAACTTACTGTTTTGTTAAGAGAAAGACAGAAGACAGAATTTGCTGTCAAATCTGGGAAGTCTCTGATGTTTTGGTTGTTCTGATCCGAATACTTGGAGTTAGAAGCTCTAATTGGTATGGTTCGAAAGCTTATTGAAATTCCTACAACTTTCATGAAGAAATCGTGAGTAGAAAATGTCTAAAAGATGTTCTAAATATCAGGTTAAATATGTTGTGCAGCAGGAAATCCGAATCTGGAACAGCAGCAGAATCATTTTAGGGGTTAAGCTACTGAGGTAATTTCTCACCAATACGTTAGGAATCTCATTTTCATGTCTTCATAATAGTTTTAGAGGATTCAAAAAGGAAGAGTTTGGTATAAATTTCACCCTGTTTGGCGGAGAAATGAAGAAGTTATGGCTGTCTAAAAACAGGGCAGAAAATCTGAAAATGCTGGAATTTTGAAAGTGTGTTTTCTTGCAAATTTTAAGGTCAAAAATCATGAGCTCGAGGTTCTAATGATTGATTTGGCTTGTTTGACAGGCCAAGAGCAAATAGGTCAAGTTTACAAGCCAAGGTTCCAATTCTAATACGGTGAGTGACTCTATCTTAGAATTATGTTTGACCTATGTTGTTCTTCATGAACATAAGTGTTGATAATTACATCTTGAATGAACTAGTTGTGAATGGCTTCATAGAGTTTTCTAACATAAGGTTCATGATGGAACCTAAGAATGCTTTGAAGTTAGTTGTAACAATAAATCCAAGTATGGAAACTAAAATATGAAAGTATGCTTTCCTTTAGAGAATGTTTTATGTAAATCCGTTTGGGAATATGTTTATATGATAATGTGAAAATGTCAAGGAATTGTTATATGT
Organism: Trichosanthes cucumerina; assembly: GCA_036507285.1. Taxonomy (NCBI): domain Eukaryota; kingdom Viridiplantae; phylum Streptophyta; class Magnoliopsida; order Cucurbitales; family Cucurbitaceae; genus Trichosanthes; species Trichosanthes cucumerina. The sequence goes on along the minus strand of CM071843.1, from coordinate 20,661,413 downwards.
GCTTATTGTTATGAGCTTTTATATTATTGATCTATCTACCCTCGATATGTTAGTACATTTCGAGTTGTGTGCTATGCACAAGTGGTGACTTAAAACCTGTAAATTGGAAGCATGGTTTGTTAATGTTTACAAACAGATGTTAAGTTATTTTGTACTTATAATCTGCCATTATTGTGATTCACCTGTGAGCTTATAATGTTTTAAAGATAGGCACTCACTGAGCTTTTTAGCTCATTCTTTCAATGTTTTCAAACCTTTTCAGGTAGAGATCAAGCTCACTGGTACTGACATCCCGCCATAGTCTCTTTGGTAGTTTCATAAGTTGATAGTTTGTACGTGGTGGTGTTGTATAGCAAGTCGTTATGTAGTTATAGAAGTTTGTACATTAGAGGTTGTATAAACATTGAGTTGTCTTGTGTTGTTTTGATGCGCTTGACTTTTAGTTTCCAAGAGAGACTTGTGAAGGGTTTCTCCTTGTGTATGTTTAATAGTTGTCGGTTTTCTATTTGTGTTATGTTAAAATGTTCCATATGCAAACATAGTATGTTATCAGAGTCTGAGGTCATGTGTATTGTAAAGAGCTAAACAATGTCTGCATTGGCTTCACGCCGCCTTCGAGTCTAGTTTTTGTGTAATTCGGAAGGGGTGTGACAACTTGGTATCGAGCAATTAGCTCCATGGGAATGAGACAGAGCAAGTTAGTTCTAGAAAGAACAGAAAAGTAAATAGCAAGTTATTGAGTTAATTCAATAGAACTAGTAGAGTATGGTCCAAGTAAGGATAAGAGTAAGTCCAATCCAGGACTAGAATGTGAACACAAGTCTAGAATTGTGCATTTGAGTCGAGTACTCATTACATGTCTAGTATGTTAATATGTTATAGAAGTCATGCCACCACGCACTAGCGCGGCGATGCGAGACAAGATCGGGACGGGACGCAGGATCCTACCCAAGATCAATCCCAAAGTGGAGATCTAGTGCCCGGGAGTTCAGATAGGGGCGCAGAATTAAGCACATGCTAATTCCTCACACGGGAGGTAGGTAAGCCATAGGGAGCGAGGGCTAAGTAATCCGAGATAAGACATATATAATAGATTACCTAAAAGAATTAGGAGCCCACAGTGTTTGAGGGTTCCAAAGATCCAAATTGAAGTCGAGGTTATCCAGTGAAAGTCGAGGTTTTAATGATTAAGCTTGATAAATGTTTTGATGTTATGAGTTTCTCCGAGAAGCAAAATGCTAAGTTGGCGAGAATCTTGTTGCTAAAGGAAGCGGAAGGATGATGGAAATCGATGTTTGATTGTAGTGATGCACGTACTTCACATCGCAAACTTTGTAAGTATATTTGAAAATAAATATTACCCTAGCACGCATCAGAGAGGTAAAGAAGGATGAATTTTAGAATTAAAGCAGGATCATTTTTGGTGGTCGAGTGTGAGAGAAGATATACACCGAGTTGTCGCGGTATGTTGATGTGATTGTGGCATCTAAGAGTTTACAGTGTCGACGATTTGAAAGAGGGTTACGACACGAGATCGCACCCGATTACAACCATTGTTAAGTGGGTGACTTCTCTCGGTGGTAGAGACCGCTCTACGTGTTGAGCAGAGCATAGCGAGAGGAGAAGTCGATGAGTGAAGCTTAGTTGTGGAGGCTTCGGCAACAAGCGAGTTTCAAGGTCGTGAGCATCGGAGGTTCACACTTGGAGTAAATGTTTCTAAGTCAATATGACTTTAAGGAGGAAGCTAGTAGCCAAATAGCCTGCATCGAGGCGGATGTTTATGGTCGGTGACCTATCATCGAGGTAGAGTTAAAGAGGACCTAGTTAGTTTGTTTGGTGGCGAAAGAAGTTGCGGGAGGGCAAGAGTCTATGCCAAGATAGCAAGGAAAACTCCATGTGTGATCTGTTGCAAGAATCATCAAGGTCATTGTCTTGTGAATGTTGGTACATGCTACTAGTGCTGACAACCAGGACATGTCAAGAGGGATTGTCCACAGCTATGGACAGCCGCACAGAGGGACTAGGGAGTTAAGTCCCAGTTAGTTGAGCAGCCGAGAGTATCAGTAGTTGCAAGAGAGGGCACCAGTGGTGTTAGACTAAAGAGAGTTGTAGGAGGCCTAGGCAACACGGAAAGGTCTACGCTATGACTCAGTAAGAAGCAGAAGATGCATCATAAGTCATTACTGGTATGATTACTATTTGTAATGTATCTGCACTTGTTTTAATAAAACCGGGTGCTACACATTTCTTTGTTTTTTTAGTATGTTCTTGACTAAGTTGAATGGGGAAGCTAGAACCTTTATGTAAAAGGTTAGTTATATACAATCTAGTTGGTGATGTGTTACTAGTCAATGCAGTGTTGCGGGACTATGAGGTCTTAGTAGAAGGTCTTATTATGTTAGTGGATCTTCTTTCACTAGACTTGCAGGTATGAGATGCAATCTTAAGAATGGATTTCGTATTTACTCATTATGCTTCAGAGATTGCCATATAAAGGAAGTTGTTTTCAAGAAACCAGGGTTAGCTGAAGTGGTTTTAGGGGATGGAAGAAAGATTATTCCTACGAGTTTGATTTCAGCATTCAAAGCTCAGAAATTGTTGAGAAAAGGATGCACGGCGTTTCTTGCTCACGTAGTGGAGGTGCAGGAAGAAAAGCTAAAACCAGAAGATGTTCTTGTGGTAAATGAGTTTCTTGATGTTTTTCCAGCAGATCTGTCAGGGTTACCACCTGATAGGGAGGTAGAGTTCACTATTGAATTGCTACCAGGAACAACACCTATTTCGCAGGCGCCGTATAGAATGACTCCAAGTGAGATCAGGGAGCTAAAGATGCAGTTATAAAGACTAGTAGATAAGGGATACATCAGACCTAGTGTATCGCCTTGGAGAGCTCCAGTGTTATCTGTGAAAAAGAAAGATGGTATCCGTAGATTATGCATTGATTATAGATAGTTAAACAAAGTCACGATACGTAACGAGTATCCTTTACCCGTATAGATTACTTGTTTGACCGATTAAGAGGAACATCGGTGTTTCCTAAGATTGATTTGAGATCGAGGATACCATCGATTAAAAGGTAAGAAACAGATATTCCTAAAACAACATTCGTAACGAGGTATGGGCATTATGAGTTTTTAGTAATGTCGTTCGGTTTGACGAATGCACCAAAGATTTTTGTGGACCTCATGAGCAGGATATTCCACCGAGATTTGGATCGATTCGTGATAGTATTTATTGATAATATACTAGTTTACTCAATTGTGAGAAAAGCTCATGAGGAACATTTGAGGATTATTTCGCAAACACTACGAGATAAACGATTTATACGCTAAATTCACCAAATGTGTGTTTTGGTTGGATCGGAGTAGTGTTTTTTTGGGGCATGTTGTCTCAGCAAATGGTGTTAGCGTGGATCCAAATAAAGTTAAAGCTGTAGTCAATTGGGAGAGACCAGTTAGTGCGACAGAGGTACGTAGTTTCCTAAGTTTGGCAGGATACTACAAAGCGGTTTGTTGAGGATTTCTCACGAATAGCATTACCCTTAATAGCTTTGACAAAAGAATGCTAAGTTTGAATGGTCGGACAAGTGCGAACGAGTTTTCAGGAGTGAAAAAGAAATTAGTTCTGAAGTACCTATTCGACACTTCTGAACGGGAAAAGAGTATGTGATTTCTTGTGATGCTTGAGACAAGGTTTAGGGGTTTGTGCTCGTGCAAGAAGGAAAAGTAATAGCTTATGCATCAAGACAATTGAAAAAGCATGAATGTAATTACCCTACCCACGATCTCGAGCTAGTAGCAGTTGTTCTAGCACTGAAGATCCGAAAACATTACTTGTTTGGTGAAAGGTGTCACATTTACACAGATCATAAGAGACTGAAACATATCTTTGATTAGAGGGAGTTGAATGTGAGACAAGGAAGATGGTTAGAACTTATTAAAGATTATGATTGTACTATAGAATACCATCCGGTAAGGTGAATGTGGTAGCAGATGCATGGAGCAGAAGTGAAGACTTCCTAGGATACCTTGTGTGGTATTTGAGCAACATTTTTATGTACTTTAAGGAATTTCTAAGGCGGTTGAAAGCTGCAGAGAATTGTGGGGTCTTTAGTTAAATTTCAGATCAGGCCTTCACTCGTAATAGAGATTGTGAGAAGACAATCAGAGAATAGTAACTTGCAGAAAATGTTTGGAAAGTCCAAACAGGGCTCAGAAGCAAAATTTAAAATGAGATCAGACGGAGCCCAGAGAAACAGGGAAGACTATGCCTTCCGAGTGTTAGTGAGCTTAAAGATGCTATTCTAGAGGAAGCTCACAGTTCAGCTACGCTATGCATCCAGGAAGCATCAAGATGTGTAAAACCTTGAATGAGACTTATTGGTGACCTGGGATGAAACGAGAGATAGCTGATTATGTTGATAGATGTTCGATCTGTCAGCAAGTTAAACCAGTTAGACAGAAGCAAAAAGGACTCCTTAACCCATTGCTAGTGTCGGAATGGAAATGGGAGCGTATTACTATGGTTTTTCTGTGTAGATTACCACGAACTTCAAATGGACATGATAGTATATGATAATGGTCGATAGACTCACTAAGACAACAATGTTATACCGATTAAAATCGACGTCTACACTTGATCAACTTGTTAAGCTATACGTCGACAAAATTGTGAGTCAATACAGAGTGCCAGTGTCCATAGTTTCAGATAGAGATCCGAGATTTACTTCTATGTTTTGCCCTAGTTTACAGAAAGCTATGGGGACAAAGTTGAGTTTTAGTATAGCGCTCCATTCTCAGACAGATGGTCAGTCAGAGAGGACCATCCAGACCCTAAAAGACATGTTGAAAGCATGTGTCCTTCAAGTTAAGGGGAGTTGGGATACACACCTATCGCTTATGGAATTTGCTTATAATAACAGTTACCAGTCGAATATTGGCATGGCACCATTTGAGGCTCTGGATAAAAGACCATGTAGAACGCTCGTATATTGGAATAAACAAGAAGAGCGGAAGCTAATCGGTCCTAAGTTGGTGCAAGTTAAACTAAGCCCTAGATATATTAGTCCTTATCAAGTAACAGGACAAGTTGGGCTAGCAACCTACAGACTGGAGTTGCCAGCAAAACTATCTCGAGTACATAATGTTTCCCATGTAACAATGCTGAAGAAATACATTTCTGATCCATCACATGTGCTCAAGGTAGAACCAAGACAACTTAAGGAGAATCTATCATATGAGGAAGAACCTCTACAGGTACTTAGGAACAAGTCAATGCCACTGGTAAAGGTCTTGTGGAGAAATCACGACATCGAGGAAGTAACATGGGAAAGCGAAAACATAATGAAAGAAAAGTACCCACAACTTTTTCGTCGTCTTTGAATTTCGAGGCGAAATTCCTCTTAAGGGTAGTAATTGTAAGCCCTAAACTCTATTCTCTTTTATCATTGATCACTCGTTTATGATGTTTTGAAATAAGCAAAATCGGATAGGTTGCACTAAACGATGTCGTGATCGAATTTCGGAATCTATTGAATTTGGAGCTACAATGTGTCTAAACTTCATAAAGGGTTAGGTAAATATTGAAATAAGCATATTAAAAGTTGCATTGAAGTAAGTTCAAATCATTAGCAATTGGAGAAGTTTTAGGTGCATCATGTATTGAATGGAAGATCATATGTCTCATGGACTTGGGATAAGTTGGCTAAATGCTTAGGGTTTCTTAACACACTTATTTTGGTGTTTTAAAAGAAAAGAAAGAAAGGGATAAAGGAAAGGAAAAGAAAAGGAAAAGAAAAGAAAAGAAAAAGCAAAAGGGAAAAGGACAAAGTTTGCCTCTTGGTTTATAAAATGGCTTTATCTTCTCAATTTTCTTCTTTATTTATCAAAACTAAAGTTGAAGCTTCGTGGGAGAAGGAGAAAGGAAGAAAATGGAAGCCATTTTCGTGAGTTTGGAGCTGGAATTGCAGAAGAAAGGAGGAGAACTCAAAGTATAATTGTATAGCAGCAAAGTGATCAATTCAGACAAGTTCTGATGTTTTGGTCTTTTCGAGCTCAACAAGAAGAGGTAAGAGTTGAGTTTTTGATACATGAAAGTTAACTCAATTTGGAACAAAATTTGTGAAGGAAGCTCGAGCTAATACTGAAGTTAACTTACTGTTTTGTTAAGAGAAAGACAGAAGACAGAATTTGCTGTCAAATCTGGGAAGTCTCTGATGTTTTGGTTGTTCTGATCCGAATACTTGGAGTTAGAAGCTCTAATTGGTATGGTTCGAAAGCTTATTGAAATTCCTACAACTTTCATGAAGAAAGCGTGAGTAGAAAATGTCTAAAAGATGTTCTAAATATCAGGTTAAATATGTTGTGCAGCAGGAAATCCGAATCTGGAACAGCAGCAGAATCATTTTAGGGGTTAAGCTACTGAGGTAATTTCTCACCAATACGTTAGGAATCTCATTTTCATGTCTTCATAATAGTTTTAGAGGATTCAAAAAGGAAGAGTTTGGTATAAATTTCACCCTGTTTGGCTGAGAAATGAAGAAGTTATGGCTGTCTAAAAACAGGGCAGAAAATCTGAAAATGCTGGAATTTTGAAAGTGTGTTTTCTTGCAAATTTTAAGGTCAAAAATCATGAGCTCGAGGTTCTAATGATTGATTTGGCTTGTTTGACAGGCCAAGAGCAAATAGGTCAAGTTTACAAGCCAAGGTTCCAATTCTAATACGGTGAGTGACTCTATCTTAGAATTATGTTTGACCTATGTTGTTCTTCATGAACATAAGTGTTGATAATTACATCTTGAATGAACTAGTTGTGAATGGCTTCATAGAGTTTTCTAAAATAAGGTTCATGATGGAACCTAAGAATGCTTTGAAGTTAGTTGTAACAATAAATCCAAGTATGGAAACTAAAATATGAAAGTATGCTTTCCTTTAGAGAATGTTTTATGTAAATCCGTTTGGGAATATGTTTATATGATAATGTGAAAATGTCAAGGAATTGTTATATGTGCTTATTGTTATGAGCTTTTATATTATTGATCTATCTACCCTCGATATGTTAGTACATTTTGAGTTGTGTGCTATGCACAAGTGGTGACTTAAAACTGTAAATTGGAAGCATGGTTTGTTAATGTTTACAAACAGATGTTAAGTTATTTTGTACTTATAATCTGCCATTATTGTGATTCATTCCTGTGAGCTTATAATGTTTTAAAGATAGGCACTCACTTGAGCTTTTTAGCTCATTCTTTCAATGTTTTCAAACCTTTTTAGTGTAGAGATCAAGCTCACGGTACTGACATCCCGCCATAGTCTGCTGTGGTAGTTTTATAAGTTGATAGTTTGTACGTGGCTGGTGTTGTATAGCAAGTCGTTATGTAGTTATAGAAGTTTGTACATTAGTGGTTGTATAAACATTGAGTTGTCTTGTGTTGTTTTGATGCGCTTGACTTTTAGTTTCCAAGAGAGACTTGTGAAGGGTTTCTCCTTGTGTATGTTTAATAGTTGTCGATTTTTCATTGTGTTATGTTAAAATGTTCCATATGCAAACATAGTATGTTATCGAGATGCTGAGGTCAGCAGTGTATTGTAAAGAGCTAAACAATGTCTGTTGGCTTCACGCCGCCTTTCGAGCCTAGTTTTCAGGTAATTCGGAAGGGGGTGTGACACAGGCCCAGTACAACCAACGTTTATTCCACGATGTCGTGGGGCCTGCCTAGCACTCTAATCGTCTTTATCGTAGTGGGGCCCACCCAGCACTGACAACAGCGTCTTTGTCACGGAGTACACTCAACGTCGACAACAGAAATGACTTGTGTGCACACGGTACCATAAAGCCTCGGGCTCAATACCTCGGAAGATCACATGAAAACATTCAAACATGTCTGCTTATCTTTTCTTTCATAAAACTCAACCTTACTTAGCTTGTTCATAAAACTGGAAATCTTCAGAAACATACTTGCTAAAACATACTTGCTCGAAATCATAACATTTCCATAAACTTCAGAAATTCAATAAACATATGCTCGTGTATAAATTTCATCAAGACATTTAGGCTCACCATGAACACTTTAAAACATTTCTAAGAAATCACGAATGCTCATAAACAAGTGTTCAAGGAAAACAATAAACATCTAAACCCTTTCATTCAAGCAAAACTTGTATTTCTTAAAAAATAATTCAAGCATATAAAACATTTTTGAAGTTCGTTTTGTCACTCACAGTATTAAAACTAGAACCTTGGCCCGTACACTCGACCTATTTCCTCTTGGCCTGTCAAAGAAATCAAAACCAACTATTAGAACCTCGAGCTCATGCTTTTTAACCTTAAAATTACAAGAAAACACACTTTCCAATTTTTCAGCATTTTCTGATTTTCTACCCTATTTTCAGACAGCCATAACATCTTCATTACTTATCCAAAAAGAATGTAATTTATACCAAACTCTTCCGTTGCGTAACCTCTAAAACTCTTATGAAGACATGAAAATGAAATTCGAAACGAATTTGTTCGATTTATCTCGAAAGCTACTTTCTTTAAAACAACTTCCTGTTGATCCAGTTTTGTTTTTCCTGCTGCACAACAAACTTAACCTGAGATTTAAAACATCTTCTAGTAATTTTCTACTCACGATGTTTTCACGATACTTGTAGGATATTCAATAAGCTTTCGAACCATACCAATTAGAGCTTCTGATTCAAACTCTACAAACTAGAACAACCAAAAACCTAGAGACTTCTCAGATTTGACAGCAAATTTTGTTTTCTGTCTTCCACTTCACAAAACAGTAGCTTAAGACCCGAATTTTCTCGAGCTTCCTTCACGAATTATGTTCCAATATGAGTTAACTTGCACGAAACAAAACCTAAACTCTTACCTCTTCCTGTGGATCTCGAGATGAACAGAAAACCATAATACGATTGAATTGATTAACTTGTTGTTATAAAGTCATACCTTTACTTCTTCTCCTCTCTTCTGCAACTTCAGCTTCAAAAACAACCTTCTTCCTCTTCCTTTTTGCTTCTCCCACGAAACCCTCAGCTCCTCCTTGTTGAAATTAGAAGAAAACCGATGGAATGAGTTGTTTTTTAAAAAGAAAATAAAGGTGGGGGTCCCACCTTCCACTTTCCCCTTTTTAATTCTTTTCCTTCCTTTTCTTTTCTTTTATTTTCTTTTTAAAACAAACCAACTATAATATACTATCTTTTCCTTTCTAGTTTTCCTTTGTTTTTTTTTTTTTTTTTTTGAATTTCAAAGAAAGATCTCGTTTTTACAGGAACACTCCATTATGATCCCGTAGTTGCACTCTTCTTCTCACTATGAGATATATTTCTGTTTCCATGGATATCGACCAATAACAAAAAGTCAATCCTTCAGGAATGTTTGTAACGCCAGCTGGGTTAAATTATCGTTTTACCCATAGGTTACATCTTTTACCTTAAGTCCCAGTGCTCCTCTAATGACAACCTGTTTATGGTCCTACCAATAAACAGAAGTTTGTCTCAAGCCAATGAGAGGGTCGAACCCTGTAATACCCCTGAGCACCAAGTATTCTTTTTATTTGTGTTTTCGGTATTTATACTAGACATTTTCTTAGTGGGGCTTTGGCATTTAATAATTTATTTTAAACTTAACACAAACTAAAGAAAATAAATGATTAGGAGTAATTATTTAAGTGCGAGGGCAATTAGGATGATGGAAAGAAGAAGAAGGGCAAAGGTGGAAAAGAAAAGAAAAGGATAAGGAACTTAAGATTTTGTAAGATACGCTATTTTGTCTTATTATAAGCACAAAGATCGAGGATCTTCTTCCTTACTCCTTCCTCTTTCTTCGACCAACAACCATTCTCCTTCTCTACTTTCCGAAACCACCGTGAACGTCACCAAACAAAGCTTAAAGATGTGAACGCCATTTCGCCACACATGCATGGTCTGCTCGTCGTCAAACTCACCTTCGTCGTTGTTTTGTCATAGGAAGACACACGCCTTCAACCACTCATTGATCCACATCAACGAGAGTCGCAACCCTCCGTTCAGCAACCTCCTTAACACCCTGATTCGAAGCCTTAGTGTATTGTCGTTTTTTTGGTGGTTCGTTCGCGCTGCCAAAGGATGAACCTGAAGTCCCACCCTGTCGAACAACCATCGCAAGATTCGAGCACCTCAACCGTCGGTTCATGGTTTCGATCGAGTTTTTGGGTTATTCTTGCAACCAGTTGTTGGAGTTTTAGGACCAATTCCAAGTAGATAGGGCCACGACCTTTCAAAAGATATACTCCACGCTCCAAGACGTGCCTCCATCGGCCGCCGCTCACCATACTTTGTTCGATTCAATCACTTTCTCTTCCATAAGTTCGTCTTGAGCCCCAGTTATTGGTCATCCAACTTATTTATGTTTGGATTTCAAAAATATGCTAGTTATGGAAGATTTCATTAAGAAATTAGCAAATTTTATTTAGGGGTTCGATTGTTGAGCAGATTAAAAGGGAAGTGGAATAGGAACAAAACTTTAGGAGCTTCAATTTAAAGCTAAGGTAAGTGACCTCATGTCGAACCTATTCAAAATGGGATAAAAGTTATAGTTTTCATTAAAGTTTATGATTTGATATTTCAAAAGTATTACGTATTAAAATGTTTTAAATGCAAAGTTATGAACGTTAGGCTTGATTTATGATTGGTTGATTTAAGCTTAAAAGCTATGAAAGTTATGCTATGATTATTAATACATGACTTCCATAAATATTTGCATCATTATGAATACATATTTGTATATGTGAAGTATTGATGGGGCCTCATGCATGTTTGTATGTACATGATATAGTTTGTGAGTGGTTGTGACAATTATTTTCCATATGACTATTGGTTAGAGAGGACTCTACATATGATAGTGGTGAAAGATGTTTTGAAAAATAAGAGACTTTCAATAAGATCGACTATGATTGTTTTTCGAAAACGATATCGATGATCTATGATAACGTTTGTTTGATGTTGTGTATGTGACTTTTCTTGTACAAAGTATCCAACCTTTTAAGTGTTGGCTCAATATTTTATGCAAAATGTACATGATTAGTTTCAACAAAAATAAATTGTTTGCATTGATTCATGTTAAATAATAGACAAACTTCAAACCTTTTGATAACAAGTATTATAATTAGATTAAAAGAATTTTAGCATAGCATAAGGTTGTAGTAATTAGTTGTCTTCAAATTCAAATTTGTGGAGTAATATCACTTTAAAGTCAATTTATGTAATCACTTTAACGTTTCTTAGGCTTCCACCTAGTGTCGTTACTATATGCTTCCTAATGGCAATTGAAAAGTTTTAAGAAAAACATGGAGATTTAAAGTAGCAACCCAATTAACCAAGTAATATTTAAATTCGTTTTATCAAGAATAAAATTTACACTATTTTGAAATGTATGGTTTTACAATTGATCCATATATTGTCAGTCGAACCTCGATAGATTATTATGTAATGAAGTATATTTTTTACAAGTCTTCTTCTTCAGCGTACTTTGTGTATATTTCTTTTGCTAGTTTACCCAATAAATAAGAAGTAGTGGCATGCATTTTGAACCTAAGGAGTAAAGGTGTGTGGAAAAACATAATAGGAGCCAAAATGAGCATAAAGCACAGGGTTGGTTTAGCGATGACTTGCTTATTGAGTAATTTATCTTATTGAATACTTATTAACCTCATAGTATTGAAAAGCTTATTTATTTACTCTTCATGCATTTAAATTTGAATGACACTAATATGCTTCATATGATATTGAATCACACTTTGTATTGTCAAATGTTATTAGTTCATGCCCTTTGATAGAAAAATAGAACAAATTCACATCACTATTTTGTTTTAAATGTAATATTTATTCTTTGTTATCATCGTCGTGTTAAACTCATCAGTCCTCAATATTAAATGTGATGGTTCATTAACTTTAAATGGCTTTGTGAAGAGATTAAATAATTTAAATCTTATTGGTCATAAGTTTAAGGGTAGTTTGATTTTATTTACATTGCAATATACTTTTATTGTAAATAATCTTCAAAGATATCTAAAATGACGAAATGTGACCCTCTATGGTTCAAAAGAAATCAGTTCTGAGCCTACAATTTTACTATTTTCAATCATCGCTACTACTCAATAAAATAAACGTTCCACAAAAGTTGATGAAAAAAAAACGATGAATGCTGCAAATTGAATACAAAAATGAAAAAAAGAAAAAGTCATTTCCTCATCCTCGTAAAAAGGAAAAAGACATGGATGTAGAAAACAAACTAAGTCCATTTACTTGAAATAGGTACTAAAAATATAGTTTTCACTCAATTATCTAAACTAATTAACAAACAACACTCCTATAAAGAGGTTTTCTATATTGCTCAAACAACTATCACCTCGCAAATTTGTTTAAAAACAATTTTAAAAGGCACAAAAAGTCTAAAACAAGTTCTTTAAGTCAAGAGAACAAATAGAAAAGGAAATGGCAAGTAAGAAGATGGTTGTGTTTCTAATGATCGTTGTGGTGGTGGCCACAATGAAATTTTCCACTGCTGATAGGTCGACCGACATGGAGGCCAAATTCAAGTCGTTCTTTGGCGACTTAGGTAGCGTGGAGGCCAAATTCAAGTCTTGTTGTAAAAACGTGTGAGGAGGAATGCATGGCTAAAGGGAATGACTACAACTCCTGTCATTGAAATGTGATGAATATTGCGGCAAAAAGGAAGTTCTTTGGTACTTTCTCTACACTCATGAGAAAAATTACTTTTAAATCAGATACATGATAAAATGTATCAATTTTGTTATCAAAATTTATTGTTAGTTTTCTATTTCGACAAAATGGATGGTGTTGATACATTTATTATTTTTATTACTTGTTAATTGTTGAAGAGTAATTCCATAGTCGGTTGTATATGGGAAAGTATAATTTTTAACTTAACACACTTTTTATTATTCATGTTAAGTATGTTTTTTTGTTGGTTTGTATTTTACATTACTACAAACTGAAAATAAAAAAATCTACTTATATGGAATGTTTTGAGTAATAATTGATACCTATTTATAAAATAAATGGATTTTTCCCATTTTTGATTTCATGACTAATTTTGATTTTCTTTTGTGTATTTTAATTATCGTTATGTTCATTTTGCAGATAAACTCCACATCAATTTTCCTAATTGATAATTGAGGATGAAATGTGGCGGATCTTTTGAGAGCTACCAATTTGATGTTAATGACCAAGTATAATTTGTCGAATAACATTTATGCGATTTAACTTTTGATGTTTCTTGCTCTACGAATAATTTATTTGTTTAATTATACAATATTTGTGGTTGGCATTCTTCGCTTTTTTCCTTCTTTATTCCTCATAACACGGAAAGCGAAAAAAAGTTTAATTGATTTCTAGCTTCTATTAAATAATTTTAATTCTTATATTCAATTTATTAGTTCTAAAGATAAAAGATAAGCATAAAAAACTTTACATTTAAGATAAAACATTTAAATATAACTCAACATTTTGATATATATATGAATAAGAAAAATTATGCCAAATGGTCTTTTCCAATGACTAAATTACACAAATGTCATTTTTTTACAACAACATTTATGTTTGAGCTTGGTTAAATTTTTTTCATTGTTGTTCTTCCACTCTTACTTTTGAATGTTATGCATCTCTGCCCGTTTATGATATAATTTTATTTCTTTTCTTCCCTAGAAAGATTATTAATTTAAGGTAAATGACTTTAGTGTTAATTACATATCATTATTTTTAGGTACTAACCTTTTTTTTAGTATGATTTACATACATTTAAAAATGAGTTCAAATAGATATAATGAACAGAAGCAACCAACAAAATGGAGTCTTAAAGATTCGCGAACTATTTTATTATATTCTTAATTTGGACAAGATGTGAGGAAATAAGCACATATATAAGTGGGCAAGAACAAGATGTTAAACAATTCGAATAAATTGATGAATTTTGCTAATATCAAAGAAATAGAATAATGAACTTGGAGACGACACCTACAATTGAAAATAAGCCAGCTACCAAGTTAAAATCTAGAATTATAAATTCATGATTTCTCAATAGCATTCAACTTTTGGATTTGCAATAGACATCACAACGCCTATTGCATCGTGATGCACACTCCCATGTTTTCGCTAAATTTTCTTCCATTGTTTTTTCATTCACCACCTGAAAAAACTTATTGGCCATAAAAGGTTAGCTAAACTTAAAAAGGTTAGAAAGCAAGAAAGGTTATAAAAAATACATATTTTGTATGTATTAGTTTGCCTCATACGAGATCTCTTCTACAATTAAAAAAGAAAATTCAATTTATTGATTCTTTCCTTTAAGAGTGTGTCCATCATTAGTAACTCAACTGTGAGATGGGGATGCACCTACTTGATTATTAAACGACCATAATAGCATGATATTAAATACCTAAAAATAAATGGGAAAAAAAATTCAAATAAATAAATTCTTCTTGTTTTAGTATTCGAAAAGAAACAAGAGGCCAATCGTTTACTTGTAAGACAAGTTATTTTTGTGGTTTAATTTTTCTAAATTTTGCCTCGATGTTGTGAGAAAAATCATAAATTATATGAGTGTGTGTGGTGGACGCATTTCATGCTTAAGCCATTGATTTAATATTTAGTATCTGTTATCAATGTGTAACTCTTGACATGTGTTTATGACATGAAAATTTAAATCATTGAAGCTGAAGGCTTGACATAGTGAACAAACAAAGAATATAGTCATACGAAGTCGATGCTTAATGTCACATGTCTTGTGAGTGCAATTGTCAATCCTAACTAATTGTGCAAAATGAACTTTTTAACTGACCATACCATAAAGAGATCACAACTACCACTGAACCCCATGTCGAATTGTATATGGGCAAAAAGTAACAACTGAAACACATGTGATCAATGGTCAACCAAACACTACCCGTTATATAAAGCCCATGGTTGGACTACTTGCAAGATGAAGATAAGCTAATTGCAATGCATTAGCATCTTCATTATACTTCGTTCTTACTTATTTTATGTTCTATCTATTTATAGTAATGGTTGGCATCATGTCTTCAATTGATGTTGCAGTGTTATATCTGTTGTGTTACATGTTTGAAGGGTTGCTTATCTAATGTTCCAACAATGTACTCTGAATTTCAAAAGCCTCGTTCTCCTTTTGTAACTCTCAAATACTCTAATATAGCTCAATTATGCTTAAAATTCACCTTAATTCTTCACAATATTTTAGTTCTACTTTAAATGGTCGGTTTTAAAGAATTAAACATAAAAATACATGAAAAACACATAAAACGGTAACAAAACTAGCCTAAACTAAACCAATAATTATAACTATTTTTTTTTTCTAATTCATTCTCAACAAAGTAATAACACCTTTACTTTCAAAAGAAAACGTGGAGCATGAAGGGAATGGATATCTCACAGCGGAAGTGTGATGTGAATCCCGTTATTTCGTTGTGTTTCTAAATCTCGTAAAATTCAAAGTATCCCCTATGTTTCTAGGCTAAATATGCTTTGGAGAAAGAAAAATACAACAAGTTTAGAGTAATCTACCTCTTGAAGAAAAATTATCTGTGTTTTCTTTCCCTTGTCAAGAACATTCTCAACGATCTCTCCAATCAAATCACGATTCGAATCACAATCAAAAGGGCATCTCAAATTATCTTCTATGGTGTTCTCTGGCATGTGAGGAAGAGCATGTGAGACTCTCTTTGTATAAATTTTGGAGAATTTTAGAGAGAGTTCTCCAGAGAGAGTTGAGAGAATATGAGTGCTCTTTTCGAAGTAAATTCCAAAAAATTGGCAAGAATCAGTAAGACGTGCTTCTCTAAGCACCTATTTATAATGGTTTGTGGTGGAGTTAAGATCTCTACCAATTCACCTGTGACGACCGCCACCTCAGGTACTATTATTTATTTTATTTAACACTCTATTAACCGTTGTATTTAAGCCGGTTTAGGATTTTAATCAAGCTCGGTGAGAGTGAGACCTTAATTTTGTTTAGTTTAAGTGAATTGTTCCTTTTAAGATGGGACTATTTATGAAATTAAAAGAAAAGGAAATTTCAAGGGCGTTTTGGGTATTAATGTTTAAATGAGGGTTACTTTTGACAATTGAAATTTAACTAATTTGATAGTATATAGCCTCCTTAAGTGAAATCACCAACAAGAAAACCCTAACCCTAGTCACTATCATCTCCTCCTTCCTCTTACATTCCTTGTTTTAATCCAAAACCCTAAACCTAACAAAACTCCCTTCTCCTTGTACGTGTGCCCCTAGCCGAGCGACCACCATTCAACCTCTGCTCCTCTGGCGACAAACTCCCTACCCCTTGCACTGCAGCTATCCTCGCCGGCGAAGACACGAACGGGACTGCTCCATCCGCTTGTCGGCAGCCCACGCACGAAAAGCACGTCGGAGACCAGCGCGAACGAGACCCAGCCGTCTGCACCAGGGACTCCGCCGGAGATCGAGCGAGTCTTCAGCCGCTGTCGGAGCGTTCCATCGACTGCCGGCCGAAAACTCATTCACGCGCCCAGTCGCTCGCGCCGGAAAGCCGTCCCTGCAGCACGCGAACTCCAACCGCCGGCAAGCCACGAACAGACAAGCTCGCCTGACCTCGAGTCGTTAGCCGCCGTCGAAGCCGTTCCTCGTCTGCAGCCGAAGTTCGCCAGCCGGTCGTGAAGTGACTCCTTTGAAGCCGCTCGAGAGCGATCGCTGCGCAGAAGCACCAGTAAGCCGGTAACTGCGCTCGCAGCAAAGACCAAGCTTCATTGGTCGCGGACTCCACGCACGCCGGACGCCGCGATTTACAGCCGGTGAGAGTTTCGTGTTGAGTTTAGTTTTTGTTGAAGGATTATTTGTGATCTATCGTGTATCTAAACGTCTAATTGAGAGTGTAAAACTACGGTTTCGAAACACGATTTGTAGGAACGAATTGAATTTTAGGATCAAGATTTCCAAGCTTTGGAGCAACCAAATCCACGTTCGGATTATTATTCGGAATCGAGGTAATTGGAGCAAAGTGAGAATTGTAGACGCTTTCGTACTTAGATTCTTTATGTTGATTGAACTGTGTAGTAGGATAACGAATAGAAGAATTCTTGGTTGACAGGTCAATTGGAAAGGACCGTTAGTTTAAGAAGTGGAAGGAGAGAGTGAGATCAAAGCTCGAGGTAAGGGACCTTGTGCCGAACTTTTAATGGGATTAAATGAAAATGATTTTCATGATTTCATGCGAAATAGTTTATATTTTTCATATGAACATATACAGATATTATCGGGAGAATACGTAATATTTTATGTGCAAATACTTCGATGTATCATGTGGAAATGAACCATTATTTTATGTGAAATGATTCTCGTATGTTATGTATAAGTATTCCATTATTTCATGTGAGAATAGGACAGTAGTTTGTATGAGAATGTTTCATGTTTCTTACAAAAGTATGATCTTCAAACTGTCCATGAGAAAAGTATGTTTGGTATATCGATGATGATGTTGTGACATGTACTCTATTATTATGTGAATGATGGGACCTCATGCATGTTTTGTATGCCACGAAATGAATAAATGAATAGTGTGGACATTGGTATCCTGAGATTATTATGTACATGGTCAAACATGCAATAGAGACCTATGGGTCAAAGTACAGGTGTCTGTGAGGGACTCAAAACGGAATGACTCAGGATGACCAGTCGGCCCCACAATTAAATAAGCAGTGATGGATTAAAGACCTGACAATTAAATGAGCAGTCATGGATTAAAGACCTGACAGTTAAATAAGCAGTCATGGATTAAAGACCTGACAACTAAATAAGCAGTCATGGATTAAAGACCTGACAACTAAATAAGCAGTCATGGATTAAAGACCTGACAACTAAATAAGCAGTCATGGATTAAAGACCTGACAATACTAGAAAGTTTTAGGTCCCGTATATGTATGTTACGAATGAGTTTAAAGATCATGATTGTATGTGTATGCATATCCCAAACCTCGGTAGCGAGGTTACTTACTGGGTATTGTTTTGCAATACTCACCCTTTTCTTTTAAAAATGTTTCTGAGTAAAGGAAAGGACGTGCAGGGCGTGTGACGGAGGAGCGTTACTAAGACCATGGGAACCAGCATGATTTCCGCATATTCTTGTGTCGAACTGTTGTTGTCTCTATGTTTTTATTTGGAGTTAAACTTATTTTACGTTTTTAATAGGCCAAGCTAAATCGATGTTTCTAACTGATTTTAATGTTTTGTTTTTTTGGGATCCCTGGAACTATTTATGTTAATTGGAAATTTCCTTTAAGTTCTTTTATCTCTCGACCTATAAATGCATGCATGTGTAGTAATGTCCCTAGGAGTTGGTCATTGGAAAGTAGGGGCGTTACATCACCATTATACCACAATTATATAATATGAAAATCATATTTGCATATCATATAATATAAGATATCACATACCTTATTATATAAATCTCACTTGTATAATGAGGAGTTTAAAATTGAATCACATTCAATTTAATTTATCTCATATCGATTTCTTCAATTGACCCTTAATTAAAAAATTAGGTTATACTAATGGTTTATTATGAATCTGATTCACATTAAACTATATACTATGTCAATCATATCTCATATAAACGACATAAAAATAATTTTCATGATTTTGAACACTTCAAATCCACTCCAAATTGTATACCATCATTTAGTCCAAATTGAGCCAAACGAGGGACCTAACAGACATACAGAGCATGAGCTCCAATGATTCGAGATTAACCGATCAAGTGACCCCACTGTGGCTGAGTTGTGGCTGTCCTCCATTGAGACCATCTTCAGATTGATGAACTGCCCTGAGGACTAGAGGGTGTCATGTGCTACCTTTATGCTGAGGGATGACGCGTACTTATGGTGGGAGTCCGCCCAGGGAACCATTGTCGCTAGCGGAGAAACGATTACCTGGAACCTGTTCAAGGAAGCGTTCTGGCGAAAATTCTATCCTGCTGCAGCTCGTTACAGGAAGCAGGCAGAATTCTTACGGTGTGCGAGAAGAGGGGGCGGTGGAGGTGTATGAGAGGGAATTTACCGTTTGTCCCGCTTTGCCCCGTGGTAGATCAGAGGCAAAGAAGACCGAGCGCTTCATTATGGGATGGATGAGAACGTTCGAGGCTTTATCCAAGCATTAGCACCTCCCGATTACGCCTCGCGGTGAGAGTGGCGGAATTGATTTGGGTGTGAGCAATGATCGCATGCAGGTAGTAGTTAACCGGGCGACCCTTAGCAAATCATAAGAGGAAGTGGGACCAGCCCAATTCCAGCTCACAGCGTCCCCAGCGTGCACCGCATAGACAAGGGCATTTTCGTACAGGTTCCGGTCAGAAACCACAAGTCAACAGATCGGGAAATAGCAGCGGAGATAGGTCGCAGTGCAAAGAATGTGGTAAGCGAAAGACTGGGTAAGTGTTTGCCGGACCGAGTGTGTTTCAAGTGCGGAAAAGAAGAAGGGCACAGAGCCAATAGTTGCCGAGTCAAAGCAAGACTAGCTTGACCTCGGAGTTACAAATAGTGGGCCTGCTGTGAAGCCGGTTCTACATCAGGGGAGAGCTTATGCAAGCACCAGTAGGGATATCTATGGCTCAGACTCAGTGGTTACAGGTACACTTCCATTACTTGGGCACCTTGCCTTTGTATTATTTGATTCTGGTTCTACACACTCTTTTATTTCGCATCCTTTGTAAGTCAGTTTGAGTTAGAACTAGAAACGATTCTGAGTATGCCCCCTGTCTGTCTCCACTCTCTGCGGGAATAAATTTGTTAGCCAATATGAAAGTCAAGGATGGTAGTGTGTGACCATCATGAGACCATGAGTTAGCGATGAATCTAGTAGTCTTAGACATGTTTGATTTTGATGTAATATTGGGCATGGGTGGTTAGCGCAGAACCATGCTTGCATTGATTGTTTCAAGAAGGAGGTAGTGTTCACCCCTCCGACCAACCAGCTCTGAGTTGAGAGGCGCGATAGCGAGGAAGTAGGCCTAAGGTATTCACCGCCCTTAAGGCCGGGAAGTTATTGCATCGGGGAGCTTGGGGCGTCTTAGCTTGCATACTAGGACGCAAGGTGCACAGAGATCTCGGTGACATCAGTACGAGTAGTGAATGAGTTTCTGAGCGTCTTCCCGAGGACCTCCGGAATACCTTGATCGGGAGGTAGATTTTAACATCAGATTGGAATTGGGGACGACCCGATATCAAGGCCCCGTCTGAGAATGGCGCCGCAGAGTTGAAAGAACTAAAAATCACGATTACAAGACTTGCTAGACAAAGGATTTATACGCCCAAGCGTTTGCATACGGGAGCACTGTATTGTTCGTGAAAAGAAAGAGCGGATCCATGCGCTGTGTATAGATTCTGAGGAGTTGAATAGAGTTACGATCAAGAATAAATACCCCCTCCCGGAATAGATGACTTGTTCGATCACCGCAAGGAGAACAACGATGTTCTCTAAGATTGATCTCGAGATCAAAGCTACCATCGATTGAGAATCGGTGAAGGGGATATTCCTAAAGCGGCATTCGAGATCACGTTATGGGCATTACGAGTTCACAGTGATGCCGTTTGGTTTGACCAACGCCCCTGCCGCCTTCATGGACTTGATGAACCGTTTGTTCAAGGAGTTTCTTGATACGTTCGTGATTGTATTCATCGATGATATCTTGATATACTCGGTGTGATGAAGAGCATGAAATGCACCTGAGGAAAGTGTTACTCACGTTGAGAGAGAATAAGTTATATGCAAAATTTTCCAAGTGCGAAGTGCGGCTCAGATAAGTATCCTTCTTAGGGCATGTGGTGTCCGGTCGAGTCTCTGTTGATCCGGTGAAAGTGGAGGCCGCCACACGCGTGGCCTCGTCCGACCACCGTAATAGAGGCACGTAGTTTTAGGTCTTGCGGGGATACTATAGGCGTTTCGTGCGGGATTTTGCCAAGATAGCCATGCCTATGACCCGGTGTGACAGCGTAAGGGAAACTCATTTGTTTGGGATGATGCTTGTGAGGCGAGTTTCCGGGAACTCAAGCACGCAGTTAGTGTCGGCCCCGATTCTTACGGTTCCAGAGAGAGCGAGGAGCTTTGTGGTTTCTGATGATGCTTCTAAGAAAGGGTTGAAATGCGATCGATGCAAAGACGGTAAAGTAATAGCTTATGCATCCCGACAATTGAAGACGACACGAGGAACTATCCAACTCATGACTTGGAACTAGCGGCGGTGGTTTTGCATTAAAGATCCGGAGACACTACCGTATGGCGAGAAAATTCAGATTTTTACAGATCATAAAAGTCTGAAGTATATGTTCACCCAGAAGGAATTGAACATGAGGCAACGCAGATGGTTGGAATTAGTGAAAGATTATGATATTGACATACAATACCATCCCGGTAAGGCTAATGTGGTGGCCGATGCCCTCAGTAGAAAGCCAATGCATACTTCAGCACGAGCTACTGACAGAGCAGAATTACAGGCAGAGTTTGCTCGAGCTGAAATCGCAGTACTAGTAGGAAAGGCCACGGCTCAGTTAGCTCAGTTAACGGTGCAACCAACTTTGAGACAACGTATCATTGAGGCTCAGCAGGTGGACCCTCAGTTAGTGGAAAAGCGTACTGCAGTAACTACAGGTGAGTTGACAGAGTTTTCCCTATCCACAGATGGAGGATTACTAGTTCAGGGTCGACTATGTGTGCCAGGCGACGACAAATTGAAAACTGAAATCTTGAGCGAAGCCCATAACTCACCATTTTCTATGCATCCTGGCAGTACAAAGATGTATCGAGATCTGAAACAGTCATTTTGGTGGTGCAACATGAAGCGCGACGTAGCAGAGTTTGTCAGCAAGTGTTTGACTTGTCAACAGGTGAGGGCACCTAGGCAGAGACCCGCAGGATTACTGCAACCGTTGCATGTGCCTCAGTGGAAATGGGAGGAGATCTCTATGGATTTTATAGTCGGGCTGCCTAGAACCTTACGAGGTTACTCGGTAATTTGGGTCATAGTGGACAAATTGACAAAGTCCGCACATTTCATACCAGGGAAACCCACCTATCCTACAGATAAGTGGGCGCAGCTTTACTTGGAAGAGATAGTCCGTTTGCATGGAGTTCCAGTTAAGATTATTTCAGACAGGGATCCACGTTTCACCTCCAACTTCTGGAGGAGTTTACAGAGAGCGTTAGGTTCGCGATTGAACTTGATGCGACTTTTCATCCACATGAGCGGATGGGCAGATGCGAGCGTTTAAACCAGATATTAGAAGATATGTTGCGAGCTTGCACCTTAGACTTTCCCGGTAGTTGGGACACTCATTTGCATTTAATGGAGTTTGCTTATAATAACAGTTACCAATCGACCATCGGAATGGCTCCATTTGAAGCTCTCTATGGAAAGCGTTGCAGAACTCCCGTTTTCTGGGAGGAGGTTGGTGAACGCGCCGATTATTGGGTCGAGTTGAGTACAGATCACGAATAATGCGATGCGAAAGATTAGAGCGCCCGATCTGAGACCGCCAAAAACCGGCGAAGAGCTATGCCGACACGAGACGAAGGGACCTAGAATTCGATGTTGGGGACCACGTATTCCTTAAAGTGGCCCCAATGAAGGGAATTCTAAGGTTTGTTTAAAAGGAGGAAGTTAAGTCGCGATTCATCGGACCATTTGAGATTTTAGAGAGGATTGGTGCGGTGGCCTCTGATTAGCACCGCGCCTTCTCTTCTTGCGGTTCATAACGTGTTTCATGTCTCCATGTTGAGAAAGTACGTTCCAGACCCGACTCATGTCGTAGACTTCGAACCATTACAATTAGCAGAAGATCTGAGTTACGGCGAACGACCGGTTCAAATTATTGCAAGAGATCGAAAGACCCCGTAATCAGCGAGATCGAAACTTAGTTAAAGTGTTGTGGCGAGAATCACCTTGCGGAAGAAGCTACACCGGGAGCGAGAAGAGGAAGTGTGAGCTAAATATCCAGAACTATTCCAAGAATAGGAACTTTCGAGGACGAAAGTTCTTAAGGAGGGAAGATTGTGACGACCGCCACCTCAGGTACTATTATTTATTTTATTTAACACTCTATTAACCGTTGTATTTAGCCGGTTTAGGATTTTAATCAAGCTCGGTGAGAGTGAGACCTTAATTTTGTTTAGTTTAAGTGAATTGTTCCTTTTAAGATGGGACTATTTATGAAATTAAAAGAAAAGGAAATTTCAAGGGCGTTTTGGGTATTAATGTTTAAATGAGGGTTACTTTTGACAATTGAAATTTAACTAATTTGATAGTATATAGCCTCCTTAAGTGAAATCACCAACAAGAAAACCCTAACCCTAGTCACTATCATCTCCTCCTTCCTCTTACATTCCTTGTTTTAATCCAAAACCCTAAACCTAACAAAACTCCCTTCTCCTTGTACGTGTGCCCTAGCCGACAGCCACCATTCAACCTGCTCCTACCGCCGACAAACTCCCTACCCCTTGCACTGCAGCTATCCTCGCCGGCGAAGACACGAACGGGACTGCTCCATCCGCTTGTCGGCAGCCCACGCACGAAAAGCACGTCGGAGACCAGCGCGAACGAGACCCAGCCGTCTGCACCAGGGACTCCGCCGGAGATCGAGCGAGTCTTCAGCCGCTGTCGGAGCGTCCCATCGACTGCCGACCGAAAACTCATTCACGCGCGCCCGATCGCCGCGCGCGCCGAAAGCCGCCCTCGCAAAGACGCGAACTCCAACCGCCGGCAAGCCACGAACAGACAAGCTCGCCTGACCTCGAGTCGTTAGCCGCCGTCGAAGCCGTTCCTCGTCTGCAGCCGAAGTTCGCCAGCCGGTCGTGAAGTGACTCCTTTGAAGCCGCTCGAGAGCGCGCGCTGCGAAGCGCAGAAGCAAGCGTCGCTGCTGCGGCAGCAGCAGAAGACCAAGCTTCGGACGTCACGGACTCCACGCACGCCGGACGCCGCGATTTACAGCCGGTGAGAGTTTCGTGTTGAGTTTAGTTTTTGTTGAAGGATTATTTGTGATCTATCGTGTATCTAAACGTCTAATTGAGAGTGTAAAACTACGGTTTCGAAACACGATTTGTAGGAACGAATTGAATTTTAGGATCAAGATTTCCAAGCTTTGGAGCAACCAAATCCACGTTCGGATTATTATATTCGGAATCGAGGTAATTGGAGCAAAGTGAGAATTGTAGACGCTTTCGTACTTAGATTCTTTATGTTGATTGAACTGTGTAGTAGGATAACGAATAGAAGAATTCTTGGTTGACAGGTCAATTGGAAAGGACCGTTAGTTTAAGAAGTGGAAGGAGAGAGTGAGATCAAAGCTCGAGGTAAGGGACCTTGTGCCGAACTTTTAATGGGATTAAATGAAAATGATTTTCATGATTTCATGCGAAATAGTTTATATTTTTCATATGAACATATACAGATATTATCGGGAGAATACGTAATATTTTATGTGCAAATACTTCGATGTATCATGTGGAAATGAACCATTATTTTATGTGAAATGATTCTCGTATGTTATGTATAAGTATTCCATTATTTCATGTGAGAATAGGATGATAGTTTGTATGAGAATGTTTCATGTTTCTTACAAAAGTATGATCTTCAAACTGTCCATGAGAAAAGTATGTTTGGTATATCGATGATGATGTTGTGACATGTACTCTATTATTATGTGAATGATGGGACCTCATGCATGTTTTGTATGCCACGAAATGAATAAATGAATAGTGTGGACATTGGTATCCTGAGATTATTATGTACATGGTCAAACATGCAATAGAGACCTGTGGGTCAAAGTACAGGTGTCTGTGAGGGACTCAAAACGGAATGACTCAGGATGACCAGTCGGCCCCACAATTAAATAAGCAGTGATGGATTAAAGACCTGACAATTAAATGAGCGGTCATGGATTAAAGACACGGATGATTAAATAAGCGATCATGGATTAAAGACGACAACTAAATAGCGATCATGGATTAAAGACACGACAACTAAATAAGCGATCATGGATTAAAGACACGACAACTAAATAAGCAGTCATGGATTAAAGACGACAATACTAGAAAGTTTTAGGTCCGTATATGTATGTTACGAATGAGTTTAAAGATCATGATTGTATGTGTATGCATATCCCAAACCTCGGTAGCGAGGTTACTTACTGGTATTGTTTTGCAATACTCACCCTTTTCTTTTAAAAATGTTTTTCTGAGTAAAGGAAAGGGCGTGCGGCGTGTGTGACGGAGGCGTTACTAAGACCATGGGAACCAGCATGATTTCCGCATATTCTTGTGTCGAACTGTTGTTGTCTCTATGTTTTTATTTGGAGTTAAACTTATTTTACGTTTTTAATAGGCCAAGCTAAATCGATGTTTCTAACTGATTTTAATGTTTTGTTTTTTTGGGATCCCTGGAACTATTTATGTTAATTGGAAATTTCCTTTAAGTTCTTTTATCTCTCGGCCTATAAATGCATGCATGTGTAGTAATGTCCCTAGGAGTTGGTCATTGGAAAGTAGGGGCGTTACATCACCATTATACCACAATTATATAATATGAAAATCATATTTGCATATCATATAATATAAGATATCACATACCTTATTATATAAATCTCACTTGTATAATGAGGAGTTTAAAATTGAATCACATTCAATTTAATTTATCTCATATCGATTTCTTCAATTGACCCTTAATTAAAAAATTAGGTTATACTAATGGTTTATTATGAATCGATTCACATTAAACTATATATATATGTCAATCATATCTCATATAAACGACATAAAAATAATTTTCATGATTTTGAACACTTCAAATCCACTCCAAATTGTATACCATCATTTAGTCCAAATTGAGCCAAACGAGGGACCTAACAGACATACAGAGCATGAGCTCCAATGATTCGAGATTAACCGATCAAGCTCTTTGATCCGATTAATAAACATTCATTAAGTATGGGGACACTCAACTATAGCCCCCGTAGTTGCACTCTCCTCACTTTGGAGGACAAGTTGTGTCAATCGATATAACCTAGGTTTTTGTAGTCAAAGCAGGGTAAAATTATCGTTTTACCCCTGTGTATACCTCTTGTTCCTTAAGTTCTACTACTCCTTTAATTAGCAACTTTGTTGCATAGTCCTACAATAAACAACAATCCTCTCGGACCAGTGAATGAGTGGGACCCCATTGTTCAAGCCCGAAGTTAGCACTTAAGGGAACAACCCCTTTAATTTTCCTAGCTCAAAGAAGCAGTGAATTCCATATTGCGTAGTTAAGTTCCCAACTCCACACGTAGTTTTGTCGAGAGAAGGTTGCCATATTGGGCGTGTAACACCGACCACCCTCACACACACGTACTAGTCAAAGGAATTTCATTCAATTTCAAATTCCACAATTATACAAATGTTATTTGTATAATAAGGCATGAGATACCATATATTATTTCATATGGAAATATGATTTGCATATTATATAGTTTTGGTTAAATTGTAATTTGGTGGAGATTTTAACTCCACCACACACCTTCATAAATAGGTGTTGAAAGAATCATTTGGTATGCATTTTTGCAATTTTTTGGAATTCCATCCTAAAGTGCAAGAAATTCTCTCTAAACTCTCTCTCAATTCTCTACGATTCTCCCCACCCCAAAATCCAAAGGGAATCCCACAACTCTCCCTCATCCTCGAGAGTACAACCGAGAAGATCAAGTGGAAGTTTCTAGTTTATCCGTTCTTTGTACGTTCAAGGTTCGAGAGATCGTTCGATCGTGAGAACATTATCTGTGACGACCATCATCACAGGTATTATTATTTATTTTATTTAACGCTCTAGTAAACGCCGTGTTTAGCTGGATTGGTGATTTTAATCAAGCTCGGCGAGAGGGAGGCCGTAATTTTGTTTAGCTTGTGTGAATTATTTCTCTTCTAATGAGATTAACTGTGAAAATTAAAGGGAAAGGTAAGTTTAAGGGCGTTTTGGTGATTTAGGTCTGAATTAGGGTGTGTATTGGCACACAACTTGACCTAGATAGATGGTATATATATATCATAAGAAACCCTAGACTCCACATCTTCCTCATTGTATTAAAAAAACCCTAACCCTAGGTACATCTTCTTTCTCCACGAGTTGACCTACCCGGCAGCCTTTTCTCCTCGGTTGCGACCTCCGCGCGGCCATCATCGCGCCGAGTCCCCACCACCGCGCGGCGGCCTCACGGCGAGATCTTCGTCCGCGCGCCGTCTTTGCATTCGAGTCGAGGGAGGTGCAGCGATCCCGGCAAGCCACGATCGACTGCATCAGCACGCCGCCATCCCCGCCGATCCACGAACGTGAGCGAAGAAGCCGGCCGTCCGCGAGTCTTCAGCCAAACCGCAACCGAAGTCTCCCAGCCGTCGCAGTCCCGTGGAGTCGCACGTCCAGTCGCTGCTCGAGGATCGTTCCAGCGCCGGTCGAAGAAGCCGCCGAAGAAGACTCCAGTCGTAGCGTTGCCTCGCGCCGAGTTTCACGGAGTTCAGCCGTCGACGAGGGTTCGGTTGATCAGCAAAATAAACTCTAGCCGCCGACGTGAGGATCTATCGAGCAGCACCCCTCTCCGTTGAATTTCGGCAGCACCGAGAGCCCACGGTAGCAGCCACTCGCGAACCCTCCTCCTTCACCGCCGTCGAGCTCCACAGCGCCGGCCAGCACGTTACAACAGCGGAGATTCCTTTCGGTGAGCGTTTGATTCGAGTTTCATACCTAATTAGAATTATTGCGACCTATCGATTAGATTAAGCGTTCGATTGAGAAGTTAAGTACGGGTTCGAACACGTCTTTGTAGGAACCGAACGTGGAACGGAATTGGAGGTCTATTGCCAAACAAACTAAGGAAGATTGAGTTCTCGCTTGGAAACCGAGGTATGCGGGACACGACATCTTAATGCAGTATTTCGAGTTTCGCATGATTAGGGTTTAAGTGTGAATACTTGGAGTTTGATTTCGGAAATTATGGTGTGAAGCAGGTTTCACTAAAAGGAGAGTAAGCAGGGAGTTCGATTAGGTTTTGGAGAAAAATCGAAGCTCGAGGTAAGGGACCTCGTGCCGAACTTTTAATGGGAGTAAATGAAAATGATTTTCATGATTTTATGCGAAATAGTTTATATTTTTCACATGAAAATACACAGTTATTATTTTGAGAATACGTGATATTTTATCGTGCAAATACTTCGATGTATTATGTGAAAATGAACCATTATTTTATGTGAAAGTATTCTCGTATGTTATGTATAAGGATCCCATTATTTCATGTGAGAATAGGACAGTAGTTTGTATGAGAATGTTTCATGTTTCTTACAAAAGTATGATTTTTACACTGTCCATGAGAAAGTATGAATGATATATTGATGATGATGTTTGTGATATGTACACCATGATTATGTGACTGATGGGACCTCATGCATGTTTTGTTGCCACGAAATGAATTAACGAATAGTGTGGACATTGGTTATCCTGAGATCACTATGTGCATGGTCAAACATGCAATAGAGACCTATGGGTCAAAGTACAGGGGTTACGTGAGGACCGAAAAAGAAATGACTTCGAGGATGACGATCGGCCTCACATTATTATATGAACGACCATGGATTAAAGACCTGGCAATTAAATGAACAGCCATGGATTAAAGACCTGGCAATTAAATGAACAGCCATGGATTAAAGACCTGACAATTAAATGAACAGCCATGGATTAAAGACCTGGCAATTAAATGAACAGCCATGGATTAAAGACCTGGCAATTGAATGAGCAGCCATGGATTAAAGACCTGGCAACTGAATAAGCAGTCATGGATTAAAGGCCTGACAATTAAATATGCAGCCATGGATTAAAGACCTGGCAACTCTAGAAAGTTTTAGGTCCCATCTATGTATGTTACGAATGAGTTTAGAGATTATGATTGTATGTGTATGCATATCCCAAACCTCGGTAGCGAGGTTACTTACTGGGTATTGTTTTGCAATACTCACCCTTTCTTTTAAAAATGTTTTTGGCTAAAGGAAGGGCGTGCGGGCGTGTGTGGGGAGGCGTTACTAAGACCATGGGAACCAGCATGATTTCCGCATATTCTTATTTTGAACTATTGTTGTCCCTATGTTTTACATTGAAGTTAAACTTACTTACAGTTTTTAATAGGCCAAGCTGATGTGATGTTTTTAAATGATTTGAATGTTTTGTTTTTGTTTGGGATCCCTGGAACTATTTACGTTAATTGGAAATGGCTTTTAAGTTCTTTTTATCTCTCGGCCTATAAATGCATGCATGTGTAGTAATGTCCCTAGGAATTTGGTTATAGAAAAGTAGGGGCGTTACAGTTGGTATCAGAGCCCTAGGTTTAAGGGTTCTGTAGACTTGCTACTGAGTAAGCCTGAGTAGTTCCCATGGTTTAACAACGCTTCCGATCACGCGCGAGTCACGTTACGATATTTTATTAAGAAAGTAAATGATTATGATATGATACGATTTTATGCATATACATAACCTTAAAAGCCCCAAGGGGTGATCCTATTTTATGATTTGAAAGTAAAGGAAAGCGAGTTAGAAACTCTCTATATTGTAGTTTTGACATAATGCCACCTAGAGGCCGAGGGAGAGGTAGGGGGCGTGGTAGGGGCCGGAGGGCAAGGGAAAACGTTGATGCCCAACCGGAATTACCCCTGGATCAGGAAGAGGTTACTCCACCCGTTCGAGACCTCCTCGGGGACCGGCTGAGCGTCGGGAGAATGTACTGCGATTTGCCCCCGTGGCGGACGGGGAACGCCAATGTTATGACTATGATGGTGGAGGCTATGCAGAGTGCAGCACGAGCTCTGATAGCCACCCAACCGCCCAAGCAAATCGGGGCGAAAGCGATGCAACTCGAGAGTCGTTACGAAGGACTTCGAGGAAGTATGATCCGAGATCTTTCAATGGGTCTTCTAGTGACTTTTGTGCGTGGTTGAGTTGTGTTGTCCTCCATTGAGACCATCTTGGTGATGAGCGCCACGAGGACCGAGAGGTGTCTGTGCGACCTTCATCTTTGAGGATGGCGCAGCGTACTTGTGGTGGGAGTCCGCCCAAGGAACCATTGTTGCCCAGCGGAGAAAGCGATTACTTGGAATCTATTCAAAGAAGCATTCAGCGGAAATTCTATCTGCGGCGGCTCGTTCTGAGAAGCGGTAGAATTCTTACTGGTGTGCGAGAACCAGGAGGGCGGTGGAGATATATGAGAGGAATTTACCCGTTTTGCCGTTTGCCCCAGTGGTGGATCTGAAGCAAAGAAACCGAGCGCTTCATCATGGGGCTAGATGAGAATGTTCGAGGCTTTATTCAAGCATTAGCACCTCCCGATTACGCCTCGCAGTGAGAGTGGCGGGGGCGATTTGGAGTGCGAGCTCGGTGCCTGGTGGTGAGTGGTAGTTAACTCGGGGCGACCCATAGCGAATCATAAGAGGAAGTGGGACCGGCCCAATTCCGGCTCACTGGCGCCCCGGCGTACACCGCATAGACCGGGGCATTTCCGTGCAGGTCGGCCCGAAACCACCGATCAACGGATCGGGAATAGCGGCGGAGATGAGGCCACGGTGCAAAGAATGTGGTAGCGGCGCACTTTGAGGGTAAGTGTATGGCGGTCGGAGCGTGTTTCAAGTGTGGAAAGGAAGGGCACTGAGCTAATAAGCTTTGCCCGAGTCAAGCCAAGCACTAGCCGACCACGAGGTTTTGAATAGTGGGCTCTTTGTGGCCGGCCATACATCGAGGAGAGCCTATGCAAGCCCGGTAGAGACATCTATGGCTCGGACTTCGGTGTAATTGTGGTACACTTCCATTACTTGGGCACCTCGCCTTTGTACTATTTGATTACGGTTCTACACACTCTTTTATTTCTGCATTCTTTGTAAGTCAAAGTGAATTAGAACTAGAAACGATTCTGATATGCCCTATCTGTCTCCACTCCTGCGGGAATAAATTTGTTAGCCAATATGAAAGTCAAGGATGGTAGTGTGACCATCATGAGACCATGAGTTAGCGATGAACCTAGTGGTCTTAGATATGTTTGATTTTGATGTAATATTGGGCATGGGTGGTTAGCGTGAGAACCATGCTTGTATTGATTGTTTGGGGAAGGAGGTAGTGTTCACTCCTCCTAACCAACACAGCTACTGAGTTGGAGAGGCACGATAGCGGGAAGTAGGCCTAAGGTAATTCACGCCCTTAAGGCCGAAAGTTATTGCATCGGGGAGCTTGGGGCGTCTTAGCTTTGCATACTAGATGCAAGGTGCACAGAGATCTCGGTGACATCGGTGCGGTGGTGAATGAGTTTCTGACGTCTTCCCGAGGACCTCCCGGAATACCTCTAGTCGAGGAGGTAGATTTTAACATCAGTTGGAGTTGGGGCGACCCGATATCAAGGCCCCGTCTGAGAATGGCACCAGCAGAGTTGAAAGAACTAAAAATGCGATTACAAGACTTGCTAGACAAAGGGTTTATACGCCAAGCGTTTCACACACACGAGGAGCACCGTATTGTTCGTGAAAAAAGAAAAGCGGATCCATGCGCTTTGTGTATAGATTACGAGGAGTTGAATAAAGTTACAATCAAGAATAAATATCCTCTCCCCATAATAGATGATTTGTTCGATCGATTTGCAAGGAGCGGCGGTGTTCTCTAAGATCGATCACGAGATCGGGCTACCATCGATTGAGGATCGGTGAAAGGATATCCTAAAGCGGCATTCATATCACGTTATGGGCATTACGAGTTCCGCGGTGATGCCGTTTGGTCCGACCAACGCCCCTGCGCCTTCATGGACTTGATGAACCGTTTGTTCAAGGAGTTTCTTGATCGTTCGTGATTGTGTTCATCGATGATATATTATTATACTCAGTGTGATGAAGAGCATGAAATGCACACGAGGAAAGTCTTACTCACTGCGAGAGAGAATAAGTTGTATGCAAAATTCTCCAAGTGTGAATTTTGGCTCTCAGAGCAGTATCTTTTCTAGGGCATGTGGTGTATGCGAAGCTTGAGTCTCTGTTGATCCGGTGAAAGTGGAGGCCGTCACACACGGTGGCCTCGTCAGACCACCGATTCTGCAGTGCGTAGTTTTACGGGTCTTGCGAGGATACTATAGGCGCAAATGCGAGATTTTGCCAAGATAGCCATGCCTATGACTCGGTGACGCGTAAGGGAAACTCATTTGTTTGGAATGATGCTTGTGAGGCGAGTTTCGGGAACTCAAGCACGCAGTTAGTGTCGCCCCGATCTTACAGTTCAGAGGAGCGAGGAGCTTTGTGGTTTCTGATGATGCTTCTAAGAAAGGGTTGGGTGTGTGTGCGATGCGGCCACGGTAAAGTAATAGCTTATGCATCCCGACAATTGAAGAGCATACGAGAGGAACTATCAACTCATGACACGGAACTAGCGATAGTATTTGCATTAAAGATGCGGAGACACTACGTATGGCGAGAAAATTGATTTTCACGGATCATAAAAGTCTCAAATATCTGTTCACCCGAAGGAATTGAACATGAGGCAACGCGAGATGGTTGGAATTGGTGAAAGATTATGATATTGACATCTGATACCATCCCGGTAAGGCTAATGTAGTGGCCGATGCCCTCAGCGAGAAGCTTGATGCATGCTGCTGCGCGAGTGGCGAACAACGCAGAGTTCTGAGCGAGTTTGCTCGAGTGAAATTGCGAGTGCTAGTAGGAAAGACCACGGCTCGATTAGCCCGATTAGCAGTGCAACCGACCTTGAGGCAGCGTATTATAGAGGCTCGGTGGTGGACCCTCGATTAGTGGAAAAACTTACTGCAATAACTACTGGTGAGTTGTGAGTTTTCCCTATCCACGGATGGAGGATTGCTATTTCGGGGGCGATTGTGTGTGCGAGACGATGACAAGGCGAGAAGGCGAGATCTTGAGCGAAGCCCATAACTCACCATTTTCTATGCATCTGGCGGTACCAAGATGTACCGAGATCCAAAGCGATCGTTTTGGTGGTGCAACTGAAGCGCGACGTGGCGAGTTTGTCGCAAGTGTTTGACTTGTCGCCGGTGAAGGCACCTAGGCAGAGGCGCGAGATTTGCTGCAACCATTACATGTGCCTCGGTGGAAATGGGAGGAGATCTCAATGGATTTCATAGTTGGACCGCCTAGAACTTTACGAGGTTACACGGTGATTTGGGTCATAGTGGGCGGAGTTAACAAAGTCGGCACATTTCATACGGGGAAACCCACCTATTCTACGAGATAAGTGGGCGCGACTTTACGGAAGAGATAGTCCGTTTGCATGGAATTCCGGTCAAGATTATATCGGGCGAGGATCCACGTTTCACCTCCAACACGGAGAAGTTTACGAGAGCGTTAGGTTTGCGGTTGAACTTGATCTGACTTTTCATCCACGAGCGGATGGGCGAGGCGGAGCATTTAAACCGGATATTAGAGGATATGTTGCGAGCTTGCACTTTAGACTTCCGAGCGGTTAGGACACTCATTTGCATCGATGGAGTTTGCTTACAATAACGATTTACGATCGACCATCGGAATGGCTTCATTTGAAGCTCTTTCTGAGAAGAGCGTTGCGAGAACTCCGTTTTACGGGAGGAGGTTGGTGAAGCGCCGATTGTTGGGTCCGAGAATTAAGTACAGTCACTAATGAAGCAATGCAAAAGATCGAGGGCACGAATGCAGACCGCCCAAGTCGGACAAAAGAATTATCTTGACACGAGGCGAAGGACCTAGAATTCGAGGTTGGGGACCACGTGTTTCTTAAGGTGGCTCCAATGAAGGGAATTCTAAGGTTTGGCCGTAAAGGGAAGTTGAGTCGCGATTCATCGGACCATTTGAGATTTTAGAGAGGATTGGTGCGGTGGCCTCTGATTAGCAACTGCCGCCTTCTCTTTCGTGATTTCATAACGTATTCCATGTCTCCATGTTGAGAAAGTACGTTCGGACCGACTCATGTCATAGACTTGAACCATTGCGATTAACGAGAAGATCGAGTTATGGTGAACGCAGCCGATACAAATTATTGCAAGAGACCGAAAGACTCTCGTGAAGCAGAATTCGACTTAGTTAAGGTTTTGTGGCAGAACCACCGCACGGAGGAAGCTACTTGGGAGCGAGAAGAGGAAGTGCGAGCTAAATACCCAGAGCTGTTTCGAGAATAGGAACTTTCGAGGACGAAAGTTCTTAAGGAGGGAAGATTGTGACGACCATCATCACAGGTATTATTATTTATTTTATTTAACGCTCTAGTAAACGCCGTGTTTAGCTGGATTGGTGATTTTAATCAAGCTCGGTGAGAGGAGGCCGTAATTTTGTTTAGCTTGTGTGAATTATTTCTCTTCTAATGAGATTAAGCTGTGAAAATTAAAGGGAAAGGTAAGTTTAAGAGGCGTTTTGGTGATTTAGGTGCAGAATTAGGGTGTGTATTGGCACACAACTTGACCTAGATAGATGGTATATATATATCATAAGAAACCCTAGACTCCACATCTTCCTCATTGTATTAAAAAAACCCTAACCCTAGGTACATCTTCTTCCTCCACGAGTTGACCTACCCGGCAGCCTTTTCTCCTCGGTTGCAGCCTCCCGCCGGCCATCACTGCTTTCGAGTCCCCCGACCACCCGGCGGCCTCCTCAACGGCGCGAGATCTTCGCCCGCGCGCCGTCTTTGCATTCGAAGTCGAGGAGGTGCGGCGATCCCGACAAGCCACGATCGACTGCATCAGCACGCCGCCATCCCCGCCGATCCACGAACGTGAGCGAAGAAGCCGGTCGTCCGCGAGTCTTCAGCCAAACCGCAACCGAAGTCTCCCAGCCGCCGCAGTCCCGTGGAGTCGCACGTCCAGTCGCTGCTCGAGGATCGTTCCAGCGCCGGTCGAAGAAGCCGCCGAAGAAGACTCCAGTCGTATCGTTGCCTCGCGCCGAGTTTCACGGAGTTCACCCGCGTCGACGAGGGTTCGGTTGATCGGCAAAATAAACTCTAGCCGCCGGCGTGAGGATCTATCGAGCGAAGACCCTCTCCGTTGAATTGGTCGGCAAAGACCGAGAGCCCACGGTAGCGACCACTCGCGAACCCTCCTCCCCTTCACCGCGCCGTCCGAGCTCCACAGTACCGACAAAGACGTTACAACAGCGGAGATTCCTTTCGGTGAGCGTTTGATTCGAGTTTCATACCTAATTAGAATTATTGCGACCTATCGATTAGATTAAGCGTTCGATTGAGAAGTTAAGTACGGGTTCGAACACGTCTTTGTAGGAACCGAACGTGGAACGGAATTGGAGGTCTATTGCCAAGCAAACTAAGGAAGATTGAGTTCTCGCGTGGAAACCGAGGTAAGCGGGACACGACATCTTAATGCGATATTCGAGTTTCGCATGATTAGGGTTTAAGTGTGAATACTTGGAGTTTGATTTGGAAATTATGGTGTGAAGCGGGTTTCACTAAAAAGGAGAGTAAGCGAGGGAGTTCGATTAGGTTTGGAGAAAAATCGAAGCTCGAGGTAAGGGACCTCGTGCGAACTTTTAATGGGAGTAAATGAAAATGATTTTCATGATTTTATGCGAAATAGTTTATATTTTTCACATGAAAATACACAGTTATTATTTTGAGAATACGTGATATTTTATCGTGCAAATACTTCGATGTATTATGTGAAAATGAACCATTATTTTATGTGAAAGTATTCTCGTATGTTATGTATAAGGATCCCATTATTTCATGTGAGAATAGGGAATGATGAGTTTGTATGAGAATGTTTCATGTTTCTTACAAAAGTATGATTTTTACAATCATCCATGAGAAAGTATGAATGATATATTGATGATGATGTTTGTGATATGTACACCATGATTATGTGACTGTGATGGGACCTCATGCATGTTTTGTATGCCACGAAATGAATTAACGAATAGTGTGGACATTGGTTATCCTGAGATCACTATGTGCATGGTCAAACATGCAATAGAGACCTATGGGTCAAAGTACAGGGTTCTGTGAGGGACCCGAAAAGAAATGACTCAGGATGACCAGTCGGCCTCACAATTATATGAACAGTCATGGATTAAAGACCTGGCAATTAAATGAACAGCCATGGATTAAAGACCTGGCAATTAAATGAAACGACCATGGATTAAAGACACGGCAATTAAATGAACACGACCATGGATTAAAGACACGGCAATTAAATGAAACGACCATGGATTAAAGACACGGCAATTGAATGAGCGACCATGGATTAAAAGACTCGCAATGAATAAGCGATCATGGATTAAAGGCCTGACAATTAAATATGCAGCCATGGATTAAAGACCTGGCAACTCTAGAAAGTTTTAGGTCCCATCTATGTATGTTACGAATGAGTTTAGAGATTATGATTGTATGTGTATGCATATCCCAAACCTCGGTAGCGAGGTTACTTACTGGGTATTGTTTTGCAATACTCACCCTTTCTTTTAAAAATATTTTTCAGGTAAAGGGAAGGACGTGCAGGGCGTGTGACGGGGGAGCGTTACTAAGACCATGGGAACCAGCATGATTTCCGCATATTCTTATTTTGAACTATTGTTGTCCCTATGTTTTTAATTGAAGTTAAACTTACTTACAGTTTTTAATAGGCCAAGCTGATGTGATGTTTTTAAATGATTTGAATGTTTTGTTTTTGTTTGGGATCCCTGGAACTATTTACGTTAATTGGAAATGACTTTTAAGTTCTTTTTATCTATCGGCCTATAAATGCATGCATGTGTAGTAATGTCCCTAGGAATTTGGTTATAGAAAAGTAGGGGCGTTACATCATCAGAGGAGGAAACACGAAGGGTGGTTCTTAAAGAGGTTACTATTGAAAACCTTTTTGTTTTCTGCTCGTTTTTGCATGCTTGACCTAGATTGTATGTTGATACATTAAATTTTAAGAAAATTAGAACAACAACGAAATGGCGACGATTCACATCATAATTCTACTACGGGAAATCCATTCCCTTCACTTGGCTTCAATAGGGCGTGCCCTTACGTGTGGTGTTTCCATGGTTCAATACCAAGGTGAATGAGGGAAGTGTCTACAGTAAATGGGGGAACGACACATGTAAACGTATCGTACGATCTCCCCCACTAGGTCACACCGTGAGATTTGTATGGTTCGTCGGTGAGTTGCCCTATGACCAACCACCCCTAAGGAGGGGTTAACCATAGGGATCAGAACGCCGCAAACTCAATAATTGAATAAGGTCTCTTAACTAATTTGCCAACAGTTGTCTTCCATACTGATGGCATGTTGGTTCGGACCTATTGGATCTGAAAGTTGTAGGGATTTACGGGATGAGTTAAACTAGTTCACGATTATTTGACCAAATAATGGTAGCTAAAGATCATTGGAATATGAGATATTATGGGAATCGTAATTCCCTAAGATCGACTCAATTTAAGGGACGAGTGACTGACCACCCGACGGTATCCTTCATTTTAAACCCCTGAAGTATCATTGAAAATTAAAAGGTTTATGTTTCAACACTAGGGTTATTTGTGAGAATTTCGCTAAATTGATGGGGTTGTAATGGGTTCAAGGCATGAATGATAAAATAGAATAATTTTTTTTTGTTTTCAGCATGTCGTCCTCAATTATTGCATTGCTTGCTAACAAAAATTAACTGGGATAAATACATTACGTTGAAGTCCAACCTTAATATGACAAAGGGAATTCCAAAGTTGCAGACAAAGGAAAATGTTTCCATTACAACGTGTATGGGTAGTGGAAGCGCAATTTCCCAAAGTACCTAGTCGAGCTCAAAGAGAGTAAAGCTAAATTAGATTTTCTTGTTCAAGAAACTTATTTACTATGAAATGGTAATTCAACCTGAATTTTATTTTAAGAGACCACTAATCATCTTTGTTCCTCTTTATAGTGATTAGTTCCTTCAACAAGCTCCAAGAGGGTGAGATGACTTTCAGGGGAGGAACGGGAGACGTCGTCTCAACTCGAGCAATGGGAGCTATCAAATTATTTTGTTGGGATAGATTTATGTTTTTAGAAACATTTATATATTTCCTAAAATTGAGAGAAACATTATAACCGAACAAGGTTACTCTATTTCCTTTGATATGAATGAAACACTCATTAGTAAAAATGGTGTCCATATGTATTTGGCTAAATGTGAAAACAATTTATATGTGTTAAGACCAATCGAAACTAAAGCACTTTTAAATAATGAAATGATTAAATCTGCAACACTCAATGTAAAAGGCAAAAGGTGTCTCATATTAAAGATACATATCCTTGGCATCTAAGACTAGGTAACATCAATCTAAATCGGACTTAGAGGCTTGTAAAGAATGGCCATATCAATCTCAATCTTGACGAGAACATCTGCATGGACAAACCAAAAGGGTTCACTGTACAAGGTAAGGAACAAAAGGTTTGTAGGCTTCAACGTCCTATTTAGGTACCTCTTCTTATCTCGGGTGTCAATTAGAGTTTATACAGACGTGTTAGGCTTATAAAATTGCATGATGCGCCATTAGGCTTGAAAGAGTTTCTCAGTGTTTTGAACTTCCTTCCCAATATGTTACATGTTCAATCTTGGATTCAAAGTACCTTTTAGGTTGTACTTTCGGTTAATATATTAGAAATTAAATTCAATGGGCATTCTTACAATGAGAATGAATGATCAACATGTAACCTTTAATGTGTTCAATACCATGGAATATTTTGATGATGTAGAAGAATGTTCTGCTGATTGGGGTGTTGAATTCATCTCAAAATGTTGAAATGAACAAAACTTTCAAGGAGAGCTTAGAGAATGAGAACTCTTTTGAGCATATTGTAGAAGAAAGTGAAGCTAAGAATGGATACATCTCATTGTTGGAGAATAAACAACCATTCATAGAAGCAAAGGATTTGGAAATACTAATTTCATAAAAAAGGAGGTGATATCCAAATGAGAGAGAGAAGAATAAGTGTGTTATATGTTGTGTGACGGCCGATAATTCAAGGTAAATTTATTATTTGCAAAAGTTTATTTCGGGCTCGTTTCGTTATTTTATAATTTTGGGCTAGGAGGCTAATTAGTGGTTCTTGCAAGGACACAAATAACTAAGTCTTGCATTTAAATATGTTTGTCAGCTCCCTTGCTTATCGTATCGGGAGTGTTGGAGATGGAGTTAGGGTAACTTCTTTTTGCTTATTTTAGGGTTTTGGTGTGGTTTTAGTTTTTTTTTAAAAAAAAAAAATAAGAAAAGGGAAAAGGAATTGGGATGCAACCACCTAGCCGACCCCCTACCCTTCGCCTTGCCTTCTTCGCGTTAGGACGCCACCTGAGAAGCCGACTGCAAGTCGTTGACCGCCGATCCCGCCGTCCACCCTGTCCAAGCTGACTGTCGGCATCCCTTTGTGTCTTTCCCTCGTCTCCTTCTTTTCCTTTCAAAGTTGAGGCACTCGCGACCGTCGTCTCTCTCTCTCGAATCTGTCAATTTCTCCCTCCCTCGCATCTCCCTCTCCTGTGTCGTCTCCCTTTCCCCTCGATCGGCGTCGTGCCCCGCTGTTTGTGATTTTTCCTGCCGCCGCCTCTCGATCCTTCTCTCCTGTATCAATCACACTCCCTCTTTTCTCCCGCTTCCCCAAGCCCTCTCCCCTTTCCCAAACTGATTCTTCTCCCTCTATCTCTATGATGTGTGTTTGTTTTTGTGGACAGGAACAAATCTTTTGGCTAAGGAGTAAATCTTTGAAGTACGAGGCTAAGATCAAGCTGAGAACACTTTCGACTTGTAACAGTAGGTAAGCCCTCGATATTGAAGTTGTTTGATTCTGTAATTTAGTCTAGGATTGTTAATTTTTCTTTGTAATTCCTCGTGAGGTTATCAAAGGATGTTTCATTTCAGTTTGGTTACGTTCGTTTATGTGTTGTACCTTAAGGTTAAAGTCACGAGGTTGATTCCCAACTGAGGTTTGTAAATCATTTGTGGGGTTTGTAGGTACACTAAACTGCTAGCAAGAGCAAGAACTATCTCATTGTGCTCATAAACTAAAGTAAGTAGTCATTTGGATTAACGCCAATCTCATAAGCGAAGGAGTACGACATACGACATTACTTGTTGTGTATTCTTTAAATGTTATTATTGTTGAACCTTAGGTTAGCTATCTAAAGGGTTTTTTGAACTTAAAGCATGCTTTTATTAGTTTTATCTTTGACATGATTGTATGAATATTACCCAGAGTTTGTGAACCATCTTTAGCTCTTGTTTTTATCATGTTTACATAAGTTATGTATCTGATTATCTGAGGCTATGTGAGGTTGGGGTCGATTTCTCAAGGCGTACATAACATTCATAATAGGTTGATGATTTGAACTAACACTTCGTTAGGTAGAGGACCTTGTTGATATTGGAACCCTTGGGATGGGTCGAGGACGTTACAAATGCCTATGTAGGACCCGGACACCTCATGAACAAATCCTAAGGACTGGCAGACACTGGATCCTGAGTTCAGCTGGTCAGAACCTTTAGGTTGACGATATATGTTAGGCTCGTGAGATTGGGGTACGTCCCCATTGAGATCAGGGAGTGGTTGCCTTTCATTATCTCGTGTTAGCTTAGGGGTTATTCCACATAGGGCATGTTAGTTACGTACCTCACTACACTATGCTACTGTGTTGTGTTGTGAGAGCCTAGGGTACATCCACGTCAGGGAGTGGTTGCTTCCCATTATCCCATATTGGCTTAGTGTCGATTCCCCATAGGGCGTGTCGGATACGTACCTGTTATACTCTATGCTAGTGTATAGTGGCGTGAGAGTTTCATTCTCTCATTGAATCGTCAATCAATGTTCCAGGATCAAAGGTACAACTCGAGATAATACCCCAAAGGCTCATGGTGGAGTGTGTTAAATGTGAGACTTTTTGGGGTTTAGTGAATTTGGAAGAAGAGTCTTTTGTTTTT
The DNA here is from genome assembly GCA_036507285.1 of Trichosanthes cucumerina. NCBI lineage: Eukaryota > Viridiplantae > Streptophyta > Magnoliopsida > Cucurbitales > Cucurbitaceae > Trichosanthes > Trichosanthes cucumerina. Next base: position 20,620,397 of record CM071843.1, on the reverse strand, counting down.
TTTTTTAGATAGGTTTTGGAATAAGTTGGCAACTTACTGGCTATTTTTATATTCACTCATTTCTTTCTATGTTTTGATTTTAGATAAAAGTTGAACTGTGAATGGATGACGACGGTGGCAACCTGGCGAGGCGATGAGGATGTTTTGTTGTGTCATTTACCTCACAGGGTGCTATTTTACTACTTAATATTTTCTCTGAATATTCTATATAGTTTGTGACTTTTATTAGTTTTTTAACTTCCCTGTTGATTGATTCATAGGGTGTATTAGGATTGTTCCTCATAAAAGTAAGATGTCTCTTATTTTTATTTTTTTTTTGCATATATGTACCTTTGGTTGAGTTTTGCTTGTTCCTTTTGTTTCACAACTATTAGTTTTATATAAGAGTTGGTTCAGTGTTTAAATCCTGACCATCTGGAGTACTATACATTAATTGTTTACTTTTTTATCTCTTGGGAACCAAACCCATTGTTGAATGTAGTTTGGTGGAGGTTGGGTGTTCTGGAAATCATTTTGAATGTTGTTAGGCTTAAAACAGGTTAGGGAAAAATTTTGGTTTTTCCTTGTAGCGTCGTTATGCTGCCAAAATTTTGGCAGTAACGGGGTTGCTTAGTAACATACGTAGAAGTTTTGGGTCTAAAAATTAGGGTCGTTACATCTTGAATCAAGTGTGTTGCGATGTACGTCATAATCTCGTATATGTTTGTAACATTCCTTATTGAAATAAATAGGAATTATTTTTTCATCACTTTGTGTCTCGCATGTTTACAAACTTTATCCAATAAACTAAGCTCCCGGATCATTGAATTATGAGAGAACTAGAACTTGAACGGTGTGTAGTGGACACACGGGGAGGATCACGTTCGAGTCAATGACCTGAACGGTCTAAAGTATACGGATTGGGTTGGAGACCTAATCATTGATACGGTGGATGCAACCCGTTTTGTATTAGATAAAAACAACGCGATCGAACTCGTTCATGAAGTTCACATGCGAGTTGGGTCATCTTGTGCAATGAGATTGTAGAAAGATATGCATCAGTGAATTATTAGACCTACGGATGTACGCGTCGACAATAGTATAGGACTAATAACTTTATAGATGACCAATAGTGCTCGACCTCAATCCTAAGTGTGTTACTGAGACTCATGCCCGTGGGGCTGTCCTTTGACTAGTACGGGTGAGGGTGGTCACAGTTACTCACCCAATATGACTATCTTCTCCGGGACAGGACCACGTGCGGAGCTGGGAACTTGACTACGCAACATGGAATTCACTCGTTCTTAATTTTGGAAAACTAGAGGGGTTGTTTCCTTGAGTGTTGTGTCCAGGGCTTGGAAAACGGGTGCCCACCCTCTCACTGGCTCGAGAAGGATGTTGCTTATGGTTGGACCATGCAACGTTGTTGTTCATTAGAGGAGCGGTGGGTCTTAGGGAGTAAGAGGTAGACACATGGGGTAAAACGGTAATTTTACCCAGCAGTGTCTACAAAAAACCTCTGAAGAGTTGACTGATGGGCATTGGTTATATCAATGGACACAACTTGTCCTACAGTGATGGGAGTGTAGGTACTCCCTTTAGTGGAGTGTTACCGTAGCAAATGAATGTTGAATAGCAGGGTCGATGAGTTTGACAAGTTAGTCTAAGATCATTGGAGGGTGTTTGTTGTAGGTCCATTAGGTCCCTTTGTTGTTTGAAATTTGATAAATTGAGGGTTTCTGATTTGGTGTGTATTTGAAGTGTTCAAATTCTTTAAAAGGGTATCTATGTCATTTATATGAGATATATTAGACATAATATATAGTTTTAATGTGAATGAGATTCATATTAAATTATAAGATAACCTAATTGATTGTTTAGAGCTAATTTAGAGAAATTGGATTGAGAGAAATGAAATTGAATGTGATTAAATTTAGAATCCACAATTATACAAATTTGATTTGTATAATAAGATATGAGATAATTTATTATATGTTTTATGCAAATATGGTTTGCATAACCTAAGGTTGTGTTAAAATGGTAAATAGGTGGAGATTTTAACTCCACCTACCATCATTATAAAAGCACATTTGCAAGAAGGATTGCTCAAGCTTTTCTCATTTTTTTGGAACCTCACCAAAAAGTTCTCTTTAAATTCTCCCAGTCTCTCTCAAATTATCTCTACCCCAAACCAAAGGGAGTTCCATCACTCTCGCTCCACTGACCGAGAACAACCGAGAAGATCCTTTTTGAAGTGTCCAATTTGTTCGGTTCAATAGTTCATGATTATAGAGATCGAAGGCACTAAGAGATCGTGATCGGCTAAGGAAAACTTGATGAAGTGTTATTCAACAAGTAAGTAATCATAACTCACTGCTTTCCATTATTTTAAGCATGTTTAGCCTAGGATTTATGTCATAAATTCGATTTTAAGAAAACGTTTTTCACAACGAACACCACGACCATTCAAAGTTGTTTTCTCCTGCAGGGGGTTCATTCTCTTCAATTGGTGTTAGAGCCAATCGTTGGCTTCTTTGTTGTGCAAACACAATTTTTAAAATTAGGTGGGTATACTTCAATTTCATAAGATGATATGAGGTTTTGCATGTTTGATGTTTCTGTTTTCGCACTATTTATATTTGCATTAACTTCCTTGATGAGATCAATGTAAGGGCCCATTATTTTGGGCAATTTTATTGTAAATCAAGTTTTTAAGTCTGTGTCGTTCGTGGCAAGAGTTGTTGTTAAGAAATCAGAGCGGAATCGGCCGAAAAAACGACGAAGAACAACAAAAGAGTTTGTTATTCTTTCAATGGCGTTGAGACACTATTCTTCGGCGTCTCAATGCCATCCATGCGGTGAAGGGAGATGCTACAGTGCAGAGTTCTGACGCAAGGGGTTGCGTTGCAAGCCACTTGCGCTGTGAACGCAGGCCTTGACGCTTAACGCTGCATCGTTGCGACGTTGTCGCGTAGTGGCCGGTTCCAGCGACCTTTTCGCGTAGAATTGGAAATGAGGTAATCATGACGTTGGTGGTTCTAGGCTGGGAGCATGCAACAATTTTTATTCTCAATTATTTTCTTTTGTAAATTAATTTTAATTAATTAATATTAATATAAAAGTTATATTAATTTTGTTTAATTAAATTATTTCCCCTAAGTGTGCCAAACCCGGTCCAATTTTGGTATTTAATATATTTTATGCATGAGATGTATGAAATTTATTATTCTATGTGCAAAATGTTTGTCATATAGATTAAAATCTCACCTTAGGTTAAACATTTCATGCATCATATTTATATTATACGACTTATAATATTATGCATGCATGTTTTAATTTAATTAATATAAGTGTTATAGTTTTTAATTAAAAACATGGACATGCATTTATTAATGTGATGAATGTATGTTATATAGTTTATTATTCATGTGATGAATGATCAAACACTATAACATAAAAATGCATGTAATCTAAGTTAATTATTAGTTTTAAATTGTTTAGAACTTTAATAATTAGACTTAGGTTTTCTAGTTCTAATAAGATTAGAATTAGGAAATTAAATATAACTTATGAATGGAGACTAATTAGTAACTCTTTCTAAGTAAGGTTCTGTTGGGATGTTTGTCCTAATCTCGTACTGTTTGTAAATTAGTATTTGAAATTAATAAAGAGTTATTCATTTCATTATTTTGGTGTCTCGCATTTTATACAACTTTGACCAATAAACTAAGCTCCAAGGTCGTTGAAGATATGAGAGAACTAGAACTTAAACGATGTGTAGGGGGCACACAAGGACCTGAACAAATGACCTGAACGGTCTACAGTATATGGATAGGGTTGGAGACCTAATCCTGGATATGCTGTGGATGCAAACGAGGTGATCTAACTCGTTCATATGGTTGATATGCGAGTGGCGGCATCCTGTGAAATGAGATTTTACAAGACGGGACCGTGAATTATTAGACTTACTGACATAACACTGTTGACAGTAAGGACTAATAATTTCGTAGATGACCATTAGTGACCCGACCTGAATCCTGAGTGTGTTACAGACTCCTTTCTGCGGTGGTCTGTCCTTTGACTAGTACGGGTGAAGGTGGTCACAGTTACTCGGCCAATATGCCTTTTTTCTTAGCGACAAGACCAAGTAGGGAGCTGGGAACTTAACGACGCGAGATGGAATTCACTCGTTCCCGCCTTTAGGGAAACTAGAGGGGTTGTTCCCTTAAGTGTTGTCTCCAGGGCCTTGACAACGGGCACGCACTCTCTGACTGCCACGAGAGAGTGGTTGTGTATGATTGGACCATTACAACGTTATTGTTCATTAGAGGAGCAGTGAAGACTTAAGGAGCACGAAGTACACACAGGTGTAAAATGGTAATTCAACCCAGCAGTGTCTACGAACAAGCTGTGAAGGGTCGATCGTGGTTATTGGATATATCAGTGGACACGTAATATTCTGCACTGATGGGAATGCAGCTACGGGCTTTAGTTGAGTGTTACCGTAGCTAATGAATGATGATTAACTGGGACAAAGAGTTTGATAGGCTAATCTCGAATTATTGTAGCTCGTCACTGTAGATCCATTAGGTCACTTGGTTGACTCAGTTTGGGTTAAAAGAAGGGTTAGTGTTTTCGTGTGAATTAAAGTGTTCAATTTCTCTAAAAGGGCATTTATGTCATTTATATTAGGTATGAATGATATAATATATAGTTTAATGTGAATGAGATTCATAATAAACTACAATTTAGCCTAATTGTTGAATTAGGGCTAATTGGAGAAATTATGTTGAGAGATATTAAGTTGGATGTGATTCAATTTAATAAATCTACAATATTGCAAATGTGATTTGTGATATGAGATATGAGATATGTTATAATATATGGTTATGCAAATATGATTTGCATAACCTATAGTTGTGGTAAAATGATAAATAGGTTGAGATTTCAACTCCACCTATCTCCATTATATAAACCCTTCTTACAAGAAGGAAAGCAAGTCATTCTCTCATTTTTTGAAATTCTCACCAAAAAGAAGAGAAAAGTTCTCTCTCAACTCTCTCTCAATTTTCTCCTCTCTTCTCAAAACACCAAGTTCCCACAAACTTCCTTCTTCCAAAAAAGAACAACCTAGAAGCCTTTGGTGGTGTTCTTGTTCATGAGAAGTGTTTTAGTTCGTAGAGATCGAGGAGGACACGAAGAGTTCGTGAAAATGGAAAGGAATTTTGAAGAAAGTCTTCAACAAGTAAGTATCTAGTATTTACTGTTTTTCTTTCCATTTTATGTATGTTTAGCCTAGATTTAAGTATTAAATCATTTTAACGAAATGCAATTGCATAACTTCACCATGATGATTCAATAGTCTTCTGCTGCGTGGGAGTTTAATTCCCTTCAATTGGTATCACAGCCATACGTTGGTTCTTCGTTGTGCATTGTTTATCGTTACAATTAGGTAGGTTTTTGCCTTAATTTATGAGATAAATGTTTGGTTTGCATAATGGATGTTTCGGTTCTTGGCATTAGTTTAGATTTACAATTTATGTTGATTAGATCAATGTAAAGGCGCGTTGTTTTTGTGAATTTTGTTGTAAATCGAGTCTGTAAGTCTGAGTCGTTCATGACAAGGGTTGCTGTGAAGAAATCGGAGCGGAAACGGACGAGAAAGGACGAAAATCAGCAAGAGGAGCTTGTTGTTTTTTCGACAGTGTTGAGACGCTGTTCATCGGCGTCTCAACGCTACAATTGCGGGCGGAGGCTTGGCTGCAGAGCAGCATTGCAACGCCGAGGCGTGGAGCGCACGAGGAGCAAGGCTGAGCACGGCAGCGTTGCAACGCTGCCCACGGCGTTGCAACGCTACGTGCGTTGAGGGTTGTTCCAACGCCAAGTTCGCGAGCAATGTGGGAGGTTGGACGTTTTTCTCAACGTGGGGGAAGTTTTATTTTCGTATTTTTTTTTAATTTTTTGTTTGCATAATGTAATTATTATTTAATTAATTTATTCTATTTAAAATATTGATATAAAACTTATATTAATGTTATTTAACTAAATAAATTGCCCCTAGGTTCCAAAACCGGTCCTTTTTTACAATTTAATTAATTTATGCATGAGATGTATGATTTAATTAATTTCTATGTGCATAATGTATGTCATATAGATTTAAAATTCCACCTTAGGTTAAACATTTCATGCATCATTTATATTATAAGAGTTATAATATATAGTTTGCATGATAGGTTATATTATAAGAGTTATAATGTAATTAAATGCATGTTTTAATTTAATTAATATAAGTGTTATATTTTTTAGATTAAAGTATGCTCATGCATTTATATTCATGTGATGAATTATTTTGTTATATTATATCGTTATTCATGTGATGAATGATCAAGCACTATTCCATAGAAATACATGCAACCTAAGTTAATTATTAGTTTTAAAGTTTTTAGAACATGAATAAGTAGGCTTAGGTTTTCTAGTTCTAACAAGATTAGAATTAGGAAATCAAAATATAATCTTCGAATGATGACTTTTTAGTAACTCTGTCTAAGGAAGGTTTTGTCTAAGGCTGGGGTACTTAAGTTGACGCTATGGAACTCCCTACACAGAAACCGACCTGGGAGTGAATTCGGTCCGGAGATTCTTAGACTATATTTTTCGTCAGTGGCGTTAATTAAAAGTGTTTTCATTTACTCACATAGGCCTAAGAAATAATGTGATTATAAACTTAGGTTAAGTACCATATAAGAGTTATAATTGTTGACTTAGGTAAGCCGGTTTATCTAGGTCAATCCCAAAAATATTAAAGTTCCGAGTGGGAGGAAATATACTGTATGAGATACATTTAATTTTCGACCACAAATCTCCTTAAGTCCGCATTGTGAGATTCATACTCGACCTCGTGGCGCAAATGGGATGGTATTTGTATGGATTTATATCAACGTGGATGGAGAGAGTACTTATAGTGAGTGGGAGCGGGACCTGTGAAAACGGGACCCACGGTCTCTTCTTTCGATTCACACCGTGAGACCCCTATGATCCGCCTGCTAGTTTGGCATGGACCAGACAATCCCTTCGGATTGCATTGATCATGGGAGTCGGAACACCGTGAATTCCCGAAAGGGATACAGTTTCCTTGTTGGTTTTCCTTCGTAGTTCACCATTCGGTGGCTATTGTTTTGACGGATACTTGTAAACTTAAATAATGAGGGCGACACTCACAATATTCGTTAAGTGTTAATGAATTTGACCAAATAATGGTAACTGGACGCCTAAAGGAATGGGAGTTATTATGGGATTAGGGTCTGGTCGAGAAAGTCTCTTCCTAGAGGAGGAGTGTTCCTGTTCACCCATCGGTGGCGGTCATTCTAAACCTTTAGGATATCATTGCAAATTTTAAATGACCTAGGGATCATAGGATTAATTTTTGCTAAAACTTGATTGGGTTTCAAAACTTTATGCGAGACTAAACAAAATTATTTGATTTTCTAAGCTAAAATATGTATATCTCATTATAGCTTTACTAGCTTCCGACAAACTAGTGGGAGATAACTTCCAAACATGGAAGAATAATATAAACACGATTCTAGTAACTGATGACCTGAAGTTCGTGCTTACTGAGGAGTTCCTCAGTTATCGACCTCGACTGTATCACATAGTGTTCTTGAGGCATACGATCGATGGATCAGGGCAAATGAAACGACCGAGGTCTACATCATTGCCAGCTCATCTAATGTTTTGGCAAAGACACACGAGTTGATGATCACTGCTAAGGAGATCATGGAGTCGTTCCAAGACATGTTTACAGTACTTTCAGGTCAGGCACGATTCGCTCAAACACATCTTCAACGCCCGGATGAAAGCAGGGACGTCTGTCCGAGAACACGTTCTAGACATGACGACCCACTTTAATCTGGCGGAGATGAATGGGGCTTCGATCCATGAGTCTAGCAAGGTTCACTTTATCTTGGAGACTCTTTCCAGTAGTTTCCTTTAGTTTCGTAGCAACGCAGTTATGAACAAGATTAGCAACTCTCTGACTACCCTTCTCAATGAGCTACATAATTTCCAGTCCTTTATGAGGATCAGAACACCAGAAGCTGAGGCAAATATTGCCTACATGTCTTATCACAGGGGTTCGACCTCTAAAACTAAACCTGATGCTCCTTGACGCCCGAAAGGGAAGAAGAAAGTGAAGAGGGGTAAAGCTGATCGACTTGCCACCCAAAAGGGCAAGAAGGTAAAGGAAGTTGCAGAGAAAGGAAAGTGTTTCCAGTGCAATGGGGATGGCCACTGGACGAGAAACTGTCCCAAGTTCCTTGCCGAGAGGAAGAATCAAAGTAAATGCAATTTCATCGTGGTGAAACATGTTTAGTGGAGAGTAATGCCTCTGCTGGATTTTTGATTCGGGCACTACTAACCACGTTTGTTCTTCTTTTCGAGTAATTGATTCAGGGCAACCACTGTAAGAGGGTGTGGTGACTCTACGGGTTGGATCCTTGGAGATAGTCTCTGTTGCAGCGATCGACAAAGTGAAGCTCTATTTTGGTTGGAATTACTTATTGTTGGACAATATGTGTATAGTTTGTGGTTTACTAGAACCCTTGTTTCCATTTTCGACATAATTAACATTGTATCTCAATTTCCTTTGATAATAATAAAGCGGTTAGATCTTTCAAAGGTAATTTGACTTGTTCAGCTTCACTTGAGTCTAATTTGTATGTTTTGAAACCAAATTCAGTCAAAAGCGTTTTGAACACTAAATTATTTAAAACTACAGAAACGCTAACTAAGTGAGTTAAGGTTTCTCCAAAAGAAAATGCCCATCTTTGGCATCTAAGGTTAGGACACATTAATCTCAATCGGATTGAGAGATTAGTGAAGAGTAGACTTCTAAGTCAGTTTGAAGAAAACACTTTACTGGTGTATGAGTCATGCCTCGAAGGCAAAATGACCACACGTCCTTTTTGTGGAAAAGGATATAGAGTCAAGGAGCCCCTTGAGCTTATACATTCTAATCTCTGTGGTCCGATAAGTGTAATAGCACGAGGTGGTTACGAATACTTCGTTTCTTTCATTGATGTTTATTCGAGGTATGGGTATATTTACCTAATACATAGGAAGTCTGAAACTCTTGAAAAGTTCAAGGAGTACAAGACTGAGGTTGCAAACCTGTTAGGTAAAAGCATAAAAACACTTCGATCCGATCGATTGGAGAGTATATGGACAGTGTATTTTAGGACTATATGATAAAACACGGAATTACGTCCCAACTCTCAGCACCTGGTGTGCCACAGCAGAATGGTGTATCGAAAAGGATAAACAAAACCTTGTTGGACATGGTTCAGTCGATGATGAGCTATGCTCGTCTCCCTGATTCCTTTTGGGGTTACGAAGTGGAGATTGCAGTAAATATTTTGAACAACGGTCTATTTTACAATCCTAAGGATAATAGGGTGCTTGTGTCGACAAACGCCACTTTCGTTGAGAAACACCACATTAGGGATCATTAGCCTAGAAGCGAAATCGTGTAGAACGAAATGGACAGTACATCAGCAAGAGTTGCTGGTGGGGCTAGTACGTCAACAAGTGTTGTTGAACCTAACACGTGAAGTCAAGTCCGTTCCCAAGAGTTGGGAATGCCTCGACGTAGTGGGAGGGTTGTGAAACAGCCTGAACGTTACATGGGTTTAGCTGAAACCCAAGTCGTCTATCCTGATAATGACTGCGAGGATTCATTAACCTATGATCATGCTATGGTTGATGTTTACAAGGACAAGTGAATTAAAGCTATGGAACAGGAAATGGAGTCGATGTACTTCATTTCTATCTGGGAGCTTGTGGATCAAACGGATGGGGTAAACCTTATAGATTGTAAATAGATCTACAAGCGTTAACGTGGCGTAGATGGGAAGGTGCAGACCTTCAAAACACGACTAATGTCAAAGGTTTTTACCCAGGTCGAATGGGTTGACTATGAGGAAACCTTTTTCACCTGTTGCCATGGTAAGGTCGATCATGATCCTTCTTGCATTGCCGCGTATTATGACTACGAGGTATGGCAGATGGATGTCAAGACCACCTTTCTGAGTGGCAACCTTGATGAAACCATCTACATGGACCAGCCCAAAGGGTTCATTTGTTGGGATTTGTGCCCTAAAACTCGTAGTTTGTAATTATGTTATAATTAATGTAATAAAGTGTTATTATTTCAATAAAAAGTTATAGTTCGTTACCTACTCCTTTATTTAAACCCTAAAACCAATAAACTAAACATCCAAGGCTGTTAAATGAATCTCTAACTGAATGTAATGTACATAAAAAGGATCTCGGTTCGAGATACAGCCTAAAGGCTCTATAGTTAGGGGATAAGGTTTGGGTACCTTACCCTGGTTAAACTATGGATGTGGCCTACTTTGTATTTGATACAAAAATTGTGATCCTAACGTGTTCGTGTAGATGACATGTGAGTTGGGATAATCTATGTAATGAGATTATATAAGAGCGAACCACGAAATAGTAACCTCTAGCTCTAACTCCGTTAACTAGTTAGGTTTCTATTTCACTAGGATGACCTAGGCAACTTGATCTCAATCCTGAGCAGGTTAGGAACTCCTGCTCGCGAGGGATTGTCCTTTGACTAGTATGGGTGAGAGTGGCCAGATTAGCCGACTCAATATGCTTACCTTCTTGGGGACAATATCGAGTGAGTGGCTGGGAACTTAACTTAGTAAGATGGAATTCACTCATTCCCGCCTACTAGGGTAAGTAGAGGAATGTTCCCATAAGTGGTGTATCCAGGATTTGAACACTATGCCAGACCCTCTCATTGGCCCGAGAGGGACTCTTTTGGATGGTAGGACCACACACAAATTGTTCATTAGAGGAGCATTGGTACTTAAGACATGAGATGTAACCCAGGGGTAAAACGGTAATTTGACCCAGCTGGCGTTACGAACATTCATGAAAGATTGACTTGCTATTATTAGTCAATATCCATGGACATAGAAACATATCTGCATTGAGAAGAGTGCAGCTGTGGGACTTTAGTGGAGTGTTCCCGCAGTTAACGAATGTTGATTGGGAGGTTAATGAGATTAACTGAGCAATCTCGTATCGTTGGAGCTTCTGATCTGTAGGTTTATTAGGTTCACCTTCTAGCTCGTAAAGGGTTCTTAGATCATTTGAAACGTTCAAATTCATCAGGGAATATATTTAATGTATTTAGATACGGTATAATATATAGTTTTTGAACTATATATTATAAATTTAATGTGAATATGATTCATATTAAATTATATGAGAGAATTGAATATTTGAAAGAGTTCAAATATTATATTAAATGTGATTGTGATTCACATTTACAATGTATAGGATGAAATTTAATGTGCACTGGTTGTACATTAAAACTATAGGTTAAAGGGGTAATGTGATTAAATGAGATTTAATCCAAATTAAATATATGATATTTAATTTGTATTATTTAAATATGATTTAAATGAATAATTAAATTTGATTTAATTATATTATTATTATTATTATTATTTTTAATAATGAATGAGGGAACTTCCGCTTCTCCCTATCGACAGTTTAACAGGGAGAAGGGGCTTGCTCAATGGGATTAACCGATCATTTTTTGCAATTGAGGAATTGCAACTTCTTGGAATTCTCTCTCTCACTCTCTAATTCCAAAAACCTCCAATTGTTGGATCCTTCCCACCAAGGAAGATCTAAGAACTCAGAGACATAGAAGGTGATCTCTGGTGATTGTGTTCTTGCTGGAGGAAAATAGAGAAGTCACTAGACAATTGATTTGCTGTAAAACCTTTGGAGCAACAAGTTGCTGGAGAAAGTCTTCAAAGGTATCACTCTCTTTTATTAGTTTAATCGTTAAACTTGTAGTATGTTTGTATGCAATTAATCCATGTATAATAGGATTAGAATCCATGTTTGTTCTGTATTTTTAGCAATGTACTGGTTTTTGTTTTAAGCAAAACAATCAAGTAATTAAGATCCCAAACACGTTTCCGCTGCTCAAGTAGATTAGATCTCCATCAATTGGTATCAGAGCAATTCCTGTATTGTTTTGTTTTGAAACAAAATTGCATTGATTTGGTGGGAAATGCATCTGGTTTGCTGTAAAAATAGTTTAGGAATTTTTGGCCTTAGTTTACTTTGATTTTGATCAAATTGTATGTAAAGGCCCCTGCGTTTTTGGCTAAAAAGTACAAAATTGAGTCTGTAATTGAGTTACAAGTCGTTCGGGGCTAGTTTGATGCAATTCGGTTGAGAATCGAAGGAGAAATTTAAGATTGAAGCTGTTGTGTTCGTGGAAGAAAGTTGTTGCCGAAGCAACAACATTGCAACGCTGAAGAACGGCGTCGCAACGCCAGCGCTCCCTATCGACACGGGCGCTCAAGGGATCAGTTTCGTTGCAACACTGTCTCTTAGCGTTGCAACGCCATCTCGATACCAGGCTCGCAAGACGACAACGCAGGCGTTGAAACGGTGGCCTCAGCGTTGCAACGTCGTGGGGCATTCCAACAGTTGCAGACTTGTTTGGTTGGTTAATTGTTTTTGTCCAGTTTCAGGGGTTCAAGGCCGGTTCAGGGTGTTTTGGACTGGTTTCATGAAATAAATTAATGTAATTTTTTTTTGTACTTAAGGGCCAAATTATTCCGGTTTTACAGTTTTATGTGTTTATAAATGTCATTTAGATTTTTCCCACCTTAGCACTAGAAGAAAATAAGGCTACAATGACGGACGAAAAAATTAAGGGGCGAGATACAATGACGGACGGGAAGGAGGCGCGGAGGGAAATTTTCGCCGGACATACAATGACGGGCATTGCCCGTCATTGTAAATTCTTTTTAATGACGGGCTTTGCCCGTCATTATATGATATATTAATTAAAAAAAAAAAATTTGGACACCTCACAACCCGACAGCTCTCTCTCTCTCCACGTTCCTCCCACTCACAACCCGGCTGGACTCTCCATCCTCGATCTCTCCTCCATCACTTTCCCTCTCAGCTCGCCTCACACCTCGTCGCCGGCCGTTCATCTCATCGTCGAAACCGCCGTCCATCTCCAGCCGGCCGTTCGGGAGTCGAAACCGCCGTCCATCTCATCGTCGCCCGCCTCGTCGGTCTTCGCCTAATCGCTTGGTTAATATATTCGAATGTTTTGTTCAACGTTGGAACAATATTTAACTCAAATATGCTATTTTTTAAATTATTTTGCTAGTGCCCCGTCAACCAAGTTCGTGGAGTGCGGGTATTATGTATGTGTAAGTATATACGAGAAATCGTATATAATTCTAGTATTCCTATAATGAACCTCGTAAGTACTCTTATTTTATACGGTTTGTGATTCAAAACATAATTTAGTCTAATGTTATATTATTTTTCTTTATTAGTTCAACACAAAAACGCATACAAACAAGAAGAAATCGACGAGGTTCGAGTAGAATGGGCGGATTTTGTTGGTGATTTGTGTAAGCCATTTGTGAATACGAATTTTGTGAAATTTTTACTACATTTCGTTAGGGTGTACAATATACTTGTTTATAATGTATATAGTAGAAGTGTATTAGTAGTTTGTGTTTTTAGATGTTTATACTTTGTTTGTTGGATGTGAGAGGCGGGTGGCCTCATTCTTCCGAACTGGGATTGGAGTTTGTTGGGTGTTTTGTATGAATGAATGTGTTTTTAGATTACTTGTTTGTTGGATGTGGAGAGGCGGGTGGCCTCATTCTTCCGAAACTGGGATTGGAGTTTGTTGGATGTTTTTGTATGAATGAATGTGTTTTTAGATGTATATACTTGTTTGTTGGATGTGGAGAGGCAGGTGGCCTCATTCTTCCAACTGGGATTGGAGTTTGTTGGATGTGTTTTGTATGAATGTGTTTTTAGATGTATATACTTGTTTGTTGGATGTGGAGAGGCGAGTGGTCTCATTTTTCCGAACTGGATATATAGAAGTGTTGCAATGTTTCAAAGTTATGGTTAGTTGATGTTCTGTAGAGGTCATGCCGAAATTTTTACTTATTGGCTTGATATTTCGTGTTAGTTTTAGAGTTTACTGAATTTTATGATATAGGTGTTAAGGTTTGTGATGTAGGAGTTATGGTTTCAGTGTTATGATATAGGAGTCTATGATTTTAGAGTTATGGTTAAGGTTTATGATATACTAGTTTATGGTTAATTAAGGTTTGTGATGGTTTTAGAGTTATGGTTAAGGTTTGTGATATATGAGTTTATGGTTTTAAAGTTATGGTTAAGGTTTGTGATATATAAGTTTATAGTTTTAGAGTTATGGTTAAGGTTTAATTTTGATATATGAGTTATGGTTAAGATGTGTGATATACGAGTTTATGGTTTGTAATATTAGTAGTTTATTGGTTTTGGATATAAAAGTTTTCTATGTGCATTGTTTTGGTTGAAAAAGAATTTTGTTGGATGTTGTTATGGGTGATTTGATGTATGTTTTTGGATATAAAGTGTTTTTGTTTCATGTTTGTAAATTTGTATAGTGATTTCATGTGTGGTTTCAATATAGAAGTTAATATAATTTGCAATATTTCAGGTAATTAGTTATTAAAAATTGTTGGTGCCATCGGGCTATTAACGACGTTTATTTTTATTAAAATTATGCTAAAAACGATGACGGGCATTGCCCGTCATAATAAAAAATTATGAACTAAAAATAATGACAGATATAATGACGGACAATAGTTTTTTTAAAAAAAAAAAATTCCAAGAGTTTTAATGACGGGCAATGCCCGTCATTAAAAGCTGTTTTCCAAGCCATGTTACAATGACGGGCCGACTTTTAATGACGGGCAATGCCCGTCATTAAAAATTGCCCGTCATTGTAACATACAATGACGGGCGACTTTTAATGACGGGTAATGCCCGTCATTAAAAGTCGTCCGTCATTGTATGTTACAATGACACTCACATAGATGACGGGCGCGCGCCCGTCTTCAAAACCCTTTAATGACGGGCAATGCCCGTCATTAAAACCCAAATTTCTACTAGTGTAGGATAAGCATGATCATGCATTTTATTTATATAAATTTTATATGAATATGGTTAAATGCATGATTGGTTTATTTTTCATGAGTAATTAATTATAAGTGTTATAATTAGATTATATGGAAAATAAATTGCATGGAGCTTGGAATTACTTAGTTTAAAATAAATGTTATTTTATTTAAGTAATTTTATAATTCAATTAGTTGAATTCCTTTTATAACTCCAACTTGAATAATGATTGTTGGATTTATAATATAGTTTCTTTATCATAGGTTAATTATTAAAATTTATAAAAGTTATAAATTAAAGGGGTTTTAGAAACCATAACCTATAATAAAGAAATGCATGCAAACATAGGAGCTTGGGTTAAAATTTTAAATTAGTTTTAAATCGTTTAAAATTAATTTAGACCTAAGATTTAATTCATAATAGGATAAAATTAGTCTTACGTAGTATTTTTAAATAGTTTAAAATACAGTAGGACTTTAGGACTTTGGTTATAAGGGAATTCTACCGGTGAAGTTTTGTCTAAGGGAGGGGGTACTTAAGCTGACGGTTAACGGAACGCCTCCTACCTGGGAACTGACCCGGAACCTGAGTTAAATTAACCTTAGTTCTATTTTATCTCTAGGTAATTAAAATGTTTATTCACCTAGACATAAGGTTATAAGACCTAGTTATAATAGTTATAATAGGCACAGACTTAGATAGATTCTTTTAGCCAGAATCCGACTAAGTTACAACTATACCCTAATTTTAGGAGCTTCAGTGGGAGAAAACGAGATGTTCGCATCGAGTTTACTCTCACGTCCTCAAGAGTTCACACCGTGAGTACCATGCTCGGCTACGTGGCGTCAATAGGGTGTCCCCCTACAAAGTATGTGTTTGCATGGTTCTCAATACCAAGGTGAATGAGGAAGTATCCATAGTAAATGGGAGCTGGACGCGCGTGTCAATGTATCCTACTGTCTCCTCCATTAGGTCGCACCGTGAGATTTCTATAGGCCACCTACTAGGTTGTCCTGGAATAGCCAAACCCTGCGGAGGGCTTGACTATAGGGATCGGAACACCGCGAACTCCAGAAATGGATATGGTCTTTTAGGTGGGTTGGCATCAATTGTCTTTCATAATAGTAGCCTGTTGGCTCAGGACTATTGGATCTGAAAATTGTAAGGTCACATTTACGGGATGACTTGAGCTAGTTAACAAGTCATTGACCGAACAAACGGTACCTAAGGACCATTGGGTCATGAGATGTTCTGGTAGTGGGATTTGGCTGAGAAAGTCTTAATTCAAGAGAGGAATGACTGACCGCCCGACGGAGGCTTTTATTCTAAATCCTTGAAGTATCGTTGAAAAATTAAAGGTTCAATTTAAACATTGGGTTTACTTTAAACACTAGGGTTCTTTAATAATTTTGCTAAATATGATTGGGTTTACAATGGGTTAACAGGCATAACTAATTAGAACTATTTTGGATTTTCAGCATGTCGTCCTCAATAACAGCGTTACTCAAAAGCAACCGTTTAACTGGTAAGAATTGTACTACGTGAAAGTCCAACTTGAACACGATTCTCGTTGTTGACGACCTACGATTTGTATTGTTCGAGGAATGTCCTTAGATCCGCGCCGTAACGCTCCTCAATCATTGGGAGGAGGCGACGATCATTGGATCAAGGCCAATCATAAGGCCAAGGTCTACATTTTGGCTAGTGTTTCAAGTTCGCCAAAAGCATGAGGGCATGGTCTCATTTCGCGAGATCATGAGTTTCTTTGCAGAAATATTTGGACAACCGTCTTGACAGATTTGCACGAATCCTCAAATACGTTTATAACTCCCGTATGAAGGAGGGGTCATCGGTGAGAGAACACGTTCTTGATCCGATGGTCAACTTCAACGCGTGCTCGATATGAACGGAGCGGTCATTGACGAGCAATGTCGTGTATCGTTCATCCTAGAGTCTCTTTAGAAGAGTTTCTGCAATTCCACAAAGAATGCGGTGATGAACAAGATAGAGTATTACCTTACTACTCTCCTTAATGAACTTCATACTTTCCGGTCTCTCATGAAGAATAAGGCCTGAGTTGATGGAGAGGCAAACTGCTTGCCCATTCGCAAGGTTCCCGAAGTGTTCATCCTCCGGGACTAAGTCCTGTAGCTCATCTTCTAGGCTTAAGAAGACCCAAAAGAAGAAAATAGGAGGGAAAGGGAAGGCACCTGCTGCTGACAAAGGCAAGGGAAAAGCCAAGGTTGCAGACAAAGGAAAATGTTTCCACTGCAACGTGGATGGGCATTGGAAGCGAAGCGCCCAAAATACCTTCTTTGAGCTCAAAGAGAAGAAAGGTAAATTAGATTTACTTGTTCATTAAACTTTTTTAGTGGAAAATAATGATTTTACCTGGATACTTGATTCAGGAGCCACTAATCATGTTTGCTCTTCATTTCAGGAAACGAGTGTTGGGATGTATGTCCTCATCTCGTGTAGTTTGTAATATTCCAAATTGTAAATGAGTAAAAGTTATTTATTTCAAAATTGTGTAATAAATATGAGTTATTTATTTAAACTTTGTATCTCGCATTTTTCATAAACTTAATCCAATAAACTAAGCTCCAGGGTAATTGTATTATGAGAGAACTAAGAACTTGAACGGTGTGTAGTGGACACACAGGGAAGATCGCTCGAGTTAATGACCCAATCGGTCCATGAGATATGGATAGGGTTCGAGACCTAATCCTGGATACACTGTGGATGTTTCCCGCTTTGTATTAGATACAAACGAGGTGATCTGACTCGTTCATGTGGTTGACATGCGAGTGAGGACATCCTGTGCAATGAGATTGTACAAGACCAGGACCGTGAATTATTAGACTTCTTCTCGATGTAACACCGTTAATGATGATAGAGCTAATAAATTCGTAGATAACCATTAATGACTCCACCTTAATCACGAGTGTGTTACGGACTCCGCCTCACGGGGTTTGTCCTTTAATTAATGCGGGTGAGGGTGGCCCTTTGTTTCTCGCGCAATATGCCTACCTTCTCAAAGGCGAGAACCACGTGGGAGCTTGTAACTTGACTCACGCAAGAAGGAATTCACTGTTCCCGACTTAGAGAAACTAGAGGGGTTGTTCCCCTAAGTGCTTTCTCCAGGGCTTGAAGAACGGGGCCCCACTCTCTCATTGGCCTGAGAGGGTTGTTGTTTATGGTTGGACCATGCAACGTAGTTGTTCATTAGAGGAGCAGTGGGACTTAAGGAGCAAGAGGTAGACACAGGGGCAAAACGGTAATTTGACCCAGTTGCGACTACGAAAAACCTGTGAAGGGTCGACTCATGGGTATTGGTTATATCGATGGACAAAACTTGTCCTACAGTGATGAGAGTGCAACTACGGGCTTTAATATGAGGTGGATATATTTAGCCCGGGAGACGGCATGAAGCCAACAGACATTCTTACTCAAGTCAGTCTCGTCGTTCTCAATCGTTTGGAATGCCTCGACGCAGTAGGAGGGTTGTTTCCCAACCTGACCGCTACTTGGGTTTAGGTGAAACTCAAGTTGTCATACCTGATTATTGCGTAGAAGATCAATTGTCTTATAAACAGGTAATGAATGACGTAGACAAGGACCAATGGATCAAAGCCATGGACCTTAAGATGGAGTCAATGGACTTCAATTCAGTATGGGAACTTACAAACCAACCTGAAGGGGTTAGACCCATAGGGTTTAAATGGATCTATAAGAGACAGAGAGATGCAACCGGAAAGGTACAGCCCTTTAAGGGTAGACTTGTAGCAAAGGGTTTCACCAAAAGGGAAGGAGTTGACTATGAAGAAACTTCTTCCCTTGTTGCTATGCTGAAGTCTATAAGGATACTCTTGTTCATAGCCGCGTTTTATGATTATGAAATTTGGCAAATGGACGTCAAGGCTGCCTTTTTGAATGGTAATCTTGACGAGATCATCTATATGTCTCAGCCCGAAGGGTTCATAACCCAAGGTCAGGAGCAAAAAGTTTGCAAGCTCAATCGATCCATTTATGGGTTGAAACATGCGTCAAGATCTTGGAATATAAGATTTGATACTGCGATCAAGTCTTACGGCTTTGATCAAAACGTTTATGAACCTTGTGTTTACAATAGAATCATCAACGACAAAGTAGCTTTGTTAGTACTTTATGTGGAGGATATCCTAGTCATTGGGAATTGTGTACGATGCTCATCGACAAAAAGAATTGGTTGTGACCCAATTCCAAATGAAATATTTGGGAGAGGCGCAGTATGTTCTTGGGATTCAGATCTTTCGGAATCGCAAGAACAGAACGCTAGCACTGTCTCAAGCGTTTTATATCGATAAAATGTTGTAAAGATATTCGATGCAGAATTCCAAGAGGGGCTTCACTACGACAAAAACTATATTTCTTGACGCTTATAAAATGTCGAATTTTGCTTTACTTGACATTTTTCAAACCGTCAAGGAATCCACCGTCAAGAATAATATACAATACTTGACACTTATAAAGTGTTATGTATAGTCTTTTTTTACACTTATAATGTGTCATTTTTAACATGAAACCTTGACACTTTTTATTCGTCAAATGTAGTTTTATCTTGACTTTGAAAAAGTGTCAAAGTTGTATTAATACTTTACATTTTCTCTGTGTCAAATATATTTTTCTCTTGACGTTTCAAGAATGTCAAATATAAATTACTTGACGATTTAAATGAGTCAAATATAATTTGACACTCAACTAACATTCAAGAAGGTTTACAAACTCAACTAACATTCAAGAAGGTTTACAAAACAAGAGAACATTACATTCACTTGCCTAACACACTGTAAAGGGTTTAAACATGAAACTTATTGACAACATTATGACCAAAACTTTGAAAACGTCACCGTAATTCTGCAACACCTTTGTTACCCTCCAAGTAGTTGAGTATTACCTGCAAAACACAACATTAAGCAATAGGGTGAGCATAAACATACTAAGTAAGCAACCTACCTCTAATAATTCAGAACTCTAAAACATGCAACAAATGAATTTACCCAATCATGTCAACCCCTCTTAAAACACAACGATCTCAAATACTGGCTACCCATTTTCCTACTCTACTCACTCCCTCACATTCCGAATAGTGAAAGAAAGCTACCATCACGCTAATCCTAAGAAGAATGCTCAAAGGGAGGGAATGAGATCTAGCCTAATGTCATAAACGTCGCTCTAACAAGAATTTTGGATGATGCTAATTTCAAATGAATGGTTCTTCTAACAAGAATTTTCACTTACTAATCCTTTACTTATATCAATGTCAACATAATATCCAATTTTAGTATTATGACGTTTGATAAGGTTATCACCTAGCAAGTGAGAAAAAAAAGTATTCGACTCAAAGAAAATTATAATAACACTCAAAGATTAGATTAGGAACCCTATTACATTGCCACACACAAGATCAAGAACAACCTCCTCAACAAGCATAAAGCTAAACCAAGACACTTTTTAATCTATCCAATAAGAACATGTCAAGAATATTGAATGATTCTAATTTCAAATGAATGACTCTAAACTACTTTCAAATAACTCTACCAATAAAAACAATGGAGGGCTACATAAAACAAGCATGGGTCACAGGGGAGATTTTCGTCATGTTAATACAACATGGAAATAACAAATGTCAAATAGATCAATATGGAAGCAAGGTATAAGGTTGTTTGCATTACAACTAATATAAGTTACTGATTGCCAGCACGACGTTAACATACTAAAATCATTGCCTAGTCAAAATACGTAGCAAAGTAAATCATTTTCTAGCTTCCATCAGAAGTGTAAATGTGATAATGTTTGCAAGTTTGATTTTGCTCTCTACTTCCATGAAAAAATTTCATCATCTACAATTCTAAGCTTTTAACCACAAACAAAAGATGGTGAACTGACCAATATTTAAATCCATCCAACTATATTGAAGAAAAAGTGCTCTCATAAAACTCCACTATTTACTTATTTAATTATTATAAGAACCGAGTTTTCATTGAGAGGAATGAAACAATATACAAGGTTAAGTTACAAAATGGCACAAAAAACTATTTCAAAACAAAAGTTACAAACATACACTTAAAATTTTACTTAGATCTATTAAAAAAGTTACAAACATGAGTTTTTCCTAAAACTTCATTGCCTAAAATTTCTCAATATAGATACACATAGTATCTAATACTCAACAACCATTCACATAAACCATGCAAACCAAACCAAATAAAATCAAATCTAAGTCCACAACCATGAACAAAAACTCATACAAACCAAATAAACTCAAATCATTGGCTACCATAACTACAAAAATAGCCATGAACAACTTGGAAATCTATAGATGGAAGTAGTATTAATAGGTTTAATTTTCCAAAACCAAAAACAAAAAACCAAATAGTCCATCAAAGAAAGTCAAAATAGAGAAAGGAAAAGTTGTTCTCACCTCAAACAAGAATGTCCTTTTTTCCTTTGGGAAACATGACACATCTATAAGATATGTCCATCAAAGAAAAACTGAAACATAATGAATTCAGGAATCTTGACAATCACATGAAATGGGTTAGATAATAATAACAATCGATATATTAAAAAAAACTTCCATACCTCAAATTCTAAATTCAAGCTCGAGCTTACAGACTGAACCAAGTATTATGATCAATGTAGAAGTATATTGTTGGTGGAGTTAGCAAAAGTTCAAGCTCATCCTTAAATGGCATAATGTGTCTTGTTGTAAACCAACTTTTGAACTGACGAGATGCTATGGTTGCAGTTTTAAGCAATGATAAAAGCAGTTTAAACATAAAAAGACTTGGTCATTTTTTTTTAAAAAAAATATATAACTGTACAATATCATCAAGTGGAAACATATACGTAATATGTCTGATTTAAGAAAGGTCAGAGTTCCTTTCTCTATAGATGCTCAAACAAATAAAAAAACGCCAAATAAACAATTGCATAAACTATAAGCCATAAACGTCTTATACCAAATAACGCACTCCGAAACACTTTCACAAGGAACACCCAAGAGGAAGCCTCGAGTTTCGATGCTTCAATGTCTCAACATCTATAAATAAATAACCACACATCATTACATCTCCTCTTCTGGATTAAAAAATGAGAGAAAAATAAAACCTTAACTAAATGTCAAAAGTAAATACCTGTGAATTCACGAGTTGAGTTTTTCTCGATGATTCCTACCTTTAGTTGTCGGACACAGTACTTAAGAGTTGTGGTCTTAATCTAAAAAAGAAACTCTTAGGTTTGCATAATGTAATCATAGATTCGGTCTCGATCACTATCCCATGGAATTAAAAATCTTATGTTTAATTTGCATAATGTATCATACATCAGTTTAAATGATTTTTGCTGTTGAAAAAAAGTAAAAGAGATACAGAAAAGAGACAGAGGAATAATATTGGTACATTGGTACATATACCTTAAAAGAAACATGGGTCTAGTGTATTAATTGAGGACACAAATAGGTTCAATTGGAGGCAATAAAAGGAAAATATGAGCGATATTAGTTATAATTTTAGAAAAGGAAGTGAATACGAAATGAAATCGAAAAAATATAAATTAAGCAACGTCCTAGTAGCAAATGAGAAAATATATGTTGAAAACAGATAATGACACCACATTTGAGGTAGCTTAGTAAATATAAATACCAAAGCATACATCATAGAAAATGTTATACATCAATACATTTCATATTGATATTGCAAGCCTCAGTTGGTTTTCAATTCTTACCTAAAAAATGCAACGGGTTGAGGCAAGCATTGAACGACGACCGGTGAACATAATGTTGGGATTTCTGTCCTAATCTCGTGGTTGTAAAATATTGTTTTTTAAATTAATAAGAGTTATTCATTTCTTCACTTTGTGTCTCGGAAATATTTTTAAACCTTTCCAATAAAATAAGCTCAGGGTCATTGAATATATGAGAGAACTATAACTTGAACGGTGTGTAGTTGACACACAAGGACGATCACGTTCGAGTTAATGACCGAATGGTCTCTGATATAAGGATGGGGTTGGAGACCTAATCTCGGATACATTGTGGATGCGCCCGCTTTGTATTAGATACAAGCGAGGTGATCGACTCGTTCATGTGGTTGACATGCGAGTGGGGCATCTGTACAATGAGATTGTACAAGGCCAGGGACCGTGAATTATTAGACTTGCGATATAACACCGTTGTGACAAAGTAAAGACTAATAAATTCGTAGATGACCATTAGTGACTCGACAGAATCCACGAGCGTATTACGGACTCCTGTCTGCGGGGGTTTGTCCTTTGACTAGTACGGGTGAGGGTAGTATCAGTTACTTTCCCAATATGCCTATCTTCTCAGGGGCAGAACAAAGAAGAGAGCTGGAAACCTACTTACGCGAGATGGAATTCACTCGTTCCCGCGTATAGGGAATCTAGAGGGTTGTTCCCTTAAGCGTTGTCTCAAGGCTTGGACAACGGCGCCCACCTTCTCACTGGCCCGAGAAGGGTGTTGTGTATGGTTGGACCATCACAATATGTGGTTCATTAGAGGAGCTGTGGGGACTTAAGGAACAAGATGTAGACATAGGGGTAAAACGGTAATTTGACCCAGCCGTGGGCATTGGTTATATCATGGGCATTGGTTATATCAGTGGACACGTAATATTCTACACTGATGTGAGTACAACTACAGGCTTTAGTGGAGTGTTATTTGTAGCTAATGAACATTGGTTGGCCAGGTAAAAAAGAGTTTGGTGGTTGACCTCAAATCATTGGAGCCCGTCAATGTAGGTCCATTAGGTCCTTTGGTTGGCTCAATCTGGGATAAAAGAAGGGTTAATGTTTTGGCATGAAATTGAAGTGTTCAATTTCACTTTAAGTGTATTTATATCATATAGATGATATAATATATAGTTTAATATGAATGAGATTCATAATAAACTATATATTAGCCTAATTGTTGAATTAAAGGCTAATTGGAGAAATTGATAGAGAGAAAATAAATTGAATGTGATTCAATTTAATTAAATCCACAATTACTGCAAATGAGATTTGCAACATAAGATATGAGATATCTTATATTATATAATTATGTAAATAAGATTTACATAACATATGGTTATGGTAAAGTGGTAATAATGTGAAGTTGTGAACTTCATCATTCCACTATATAAACCCTTTGTAAGATGGGTTTAGTGTGCTAATAAAAGAAAGCTAAGAAAAGCTAAGTTCTCATTTTTGGATTTTGACCTAAGAATCTAAAAGTGAACTCTCTCGATTCTCTCATTTCTCCTCTCTTTCCAAAAACAAAAGTTCCCACCAACTTCCCTTCTCCAAAAGAGAACAACCAAGAAGATCATTTGGTAGTGTTTGGGATCTGATCGTGGAAGAGTTCGTAGAGATCGAAAAGCACGAAGAGTTGGTGATTAACAAGGAGAGTTTGCTGAATTGGTCTACAACAAGTAAGTGTTTTTCTCATTGCTGTAAAATTTCAGCATGTTTAGCCTAGATCTAATATTTAGATCATTTTTTAATAAGCATATTGCATGATGATACCACGACGATTCTATCGTCTTCCACTGCGCGGGGTTTCTCATTCCCTTCACACAATTGGCGGTGGCTGACAGCACGAAAAACGCAATTAATAATTTAGACGAATGACAAACACAAACATTCAAAGAAAGAAATGAATACATACCTTAGATAGACGAAAAAAGCAACCTCAGGCAAATAGCAGATGACCTAACGAATAAGTACCTTAGGGCGGTGGTTGAGTGTTTTGGAGATGACCGAGTGTCGATTGGTTGAGACAGTCGGCAACTGGAGGCAAACCTAATGCGAGACTTCGAGAGTGAAGGTTTTCGGAGCGTGAAAGGATACGAAGGAGAGATGACTAATATTAAAAAAATAAAAAGGTACTAAAATTGAGCGCCTTTGACGTTTAAAAAACGTCAAGTAAAGTGTAAGCGAGAAAAAATCTGAAATCTCTTTCATCCTCCGTGTTTTTTAATTTTTCATGACGTTTTTCTCTAAAAACTTCGTCCTACTTGACGTTTTTTCATAAAAACGTCAAGAATTTAAAACTTGCAAGTGTCAAGAAATCTATAATTTGTAATAGTGCATGGAGTTCATCTGTCTAGGGAAGAGTGTCCCAAGACACCTCAAGATGTTGATGATATGAGACATATTTCCTATGCCTCTGCAGTAGGTAGCTTGATGTATGCTATGCTATGCAAAAGGCCGGACATTTGTTATGCGGTGGGAATAGTCAGTAAGTACATGTCCAATCAAGGGTTAGACCACTGGACAACAGTTAAAAATATCGTCAAGTATCTAAGGAGAACGAGGGACTATACGCTTGTGTATGGGTCTAAGGATTTGATCCTTACTGGATACACTAATTCTGATTTTCAGACCGATAAGGATTCTCGGAAATCCACATCGAGATCAGTCTTCACACTTAACGGGGGTGCTATAGTATGGCGAAACATCAAGCAAGGATGCATCGCTGACTCCACAATGGAGGCTGGGTATGTCGCTGCTTGTGAAGCAGCGAAAGAGGTTGTTTGGCTGAGGAAATTCCTTCATCGATTAGGATGTTGTTCCAAATATGGAATCTCCCATCACCTTATCTTTGTGACAACGGTGGTGCAAGATGTAATTCGAAGGAACCTCGCAGCCATAAGCGAGGTAAGCACATCGAGAGGAAGTATCACCTGATAGGAGAAATAGTGCAACGAGGAGATGTGACAGTCCCGAAGATCTATTCGGAGCACAATATTGTTGATCCGTTTACAAAGACTCTCACGGCTAAAGTGTTGGAGGGTCATCTGGAAAGTCTGGGTCTACGAGATATGTACATAGGCTAATCTAGGGCAAGTGGGAGATATGTAATGGGGTATATGAATGCCCTAGTTTATTGTATTTATATTTACTGTAACCTTTGTTTTAGATTCATTGTGTACCCACTAGAGTTTTAGTTCAAGTGGGAGTTCATTTGGGATTTTGCCCTACAACTCGTAGTTTGTAATTATGTTCAAATTAATGTAATAAAGTGTTATTATTTCAATAAAATGTTATTGTTCGTTATCTACGAGTTTGCCTTTATTTAAACCCTAAATCCAATAAACTAAACATCCAAGGCTGTTAAATGAATCTCTAACTGAATGTAATGTACATAAAAAGGATCTCGGTTCGAGATACAGTCTAAAGGGTCTATAGTTAGGGGATAATGTTTGGGTACCTTACCCTGGTTAAACTATGGACGTGGCCCACTTTGTATTTGATACAAACACTGTGATCCTAACGTGTTCGCGTATATGACATGTGAGTGGAGATATCCTACGTAATGAGATTACATAAGACCGGACAACACTGTAACTCTGTTGACTAGTTAGGTTTCTATTTCACTAAGATGACCTAGGCAACTTGATCTCAATCCTGAGCAGGTTACGAACTCCTGTTCGCGAGGGATTGTCCTTTGACTAGTATGGGTGAGAGTGGCCAGATTCGCCGACTCAATATACCTACCTTCTTGGGGACAAGACCGAGTGAGCGGCGGGAACTTAACTTAGCAAGATGGAATTCACTCCTTCCCGCCTACTAGGGTTAGTATAGGAATGTTCCCTTAAGTTGTGTCTCCGGGACTTGAACAATGGGCCCCACCCTCTCATTGGCCCGAGAGGGACTCTGGTTGTTGGTAGGACCACAAACAAATTGTTCATTAGATGATCACTGGTACTTAAGGCACAAGATGTAACCAAGAGGTAAAACGATAATTTGACCCAGTTGGCGTTACGAACTTTCGTGAAGGATTGACTTGTTGTTATTGGCCAATATCCATGGACATAGAAGCATATCTGCAGTGAGAAGAGTGCAACTGTGGGACTTTAGTGGAGTGTTCCCGCAGTTAACGAATGCTGATTGGGAGGTTAATGAGATTAACCGAGAAATCTGGTATCGTTGGAGCTTCTGATCTGTAGGTTCATTAGGTCCACCTTGTAGCTCGTAAAGGGTTCTTAGATCATTTGAATTTGAAATGTTCAAATTCATTAGGGAATATATTTAATGTAGTTAGATACGGTATAATATATAGTTTTGGAACTATATATTATAAATTTAATGTGAATATGATTCATATTAAATTATATGAGTGAATTGAATATTTGAAAGAGTTCAACTATTATATTAAATGTGAACGTGATTCACATTTGCAAACTATAGGATAAAATTTAATGTGCACTGGTTGTAAATTAAAAGTATAGGTTAAAGGGGTAATGTGATTAAATGAGATTCAATCCAAATGTAATATATGATATTTAATTTGTATTATTTAAATATGATTTAAATGAATAATTAAATTTGATTTAATTATATTATTATTATTTTAATAATAATTGAGGGAACGTGTCATCCAGACACGTTCCCCACTACCCTTCCCCTTCTCCCTATCGACAGTTTAACAGGGAGAAGGGGGTTGCTCAATGGTGTTGACCAATCATTTTTTTGCAATTGAGGAATTGCAACTTCCTGGAATTCTCTCTCTTACTCTCTAATTCCTAAAACCTCCAATTGTTGGATCGTTCCCACCAAGAAAGATCTAAGAACTCAGAGACATAGAAGTTGATCTCTGGTGGTTGTGTTCTTGCTGGAAGAAAACAGAGAAGTCATTGGACAATTGATTCGCTGTACAACCTTTGTAGCAACAAGTTGCTGGAGAAAGACTGCAAAGGTATCACTCTCTTTTATTAGTTTAATCGTTAAACTTGTAGCATGTTTGTATGCAATTTTTCCATGTCTAATAGGATTAGAATCGATGCTTGTTCTGTATTTTTTATCAATGTACTGTTTTTTGTTTTAAGCAAAACTAGTAATTAAGATCCCAAACACGTTGTCGCTGCTCAAGGACATCAGATCTCCATCATCATTGCCCAAGGCCAAGATCAAAAGGTTTGTCGGCTTCATAGGTCTATTTATGGAATGAAACAAGCCTCGAGTTCTTGGAATATAAGGTTTGATGAGGCAATCAAATCTTATGGCTTTGATCATAATGTTGAGGAGCCTTGTGTGTACAAGAAAATCGTCGATAAAGTTGTTGCATTTATGATATTATACGTGGATGATATCCTTTGAAGGGAATCGAATCCCGTAGCGGAAGCGATATTCAATCGCGCGTTCTTAACTACGTTACAAGGATTACATTCAAGAACTAAACTATCTAGATTGAGCATATAATAATATGGACAGCGAGATATTACCTTTGAAGAACTTTTTCTTCAAGTGCTCCTTCCTACCACGATCACGATCTTAGCAATTGGAACCCGAACGGATGAAGACACTACCACCAGATCATCTCCATTGTTCTCTAGGTGAGGGAGGAATGTGAGTTCCCTTTAGGTGAGATGTGATGTTTGTTAGAGAGATTGTGTTTTGGAACATTTCCAACAACACAACAAAAAACACACTAGGGTTTTCCAAAACTTAGGTTACTTTTTTTTATAGTTCCATTTTATGAACCTATATATAGGAGAGAGATAGGATAGAAATTACCATCCTATCCTCTTTCATTCTCCCTTTAGTATATAGTTAATATGTGAATCTAATTCACATTAAAACTATATATTATATCCATTATATTACATATAAGCGATATGACGTCTCATATATGAAATTGAACACTTCAATTTCATTCCTAACTTTATACCATCAATAATACCATGTTCAACCAGCGGAGTGACCTAATATACCTACAACTCATGAGCTTCAATGATGTGTGATTAACTGATCAAACTCTTTGATCCATTTAATCAATATTCATTAACTACAAGTCACTCCACTATAGACTTGTAGTTGCATTCACCTCAATGTAGAGTATATTGTGTCCATTGATTGTTAAGTAATCATTATTATGTCAAATTCTTGTTTTACCCTTGTGATTACCTCTTTGTTCCTTAAGTATCGGTGATCCTCTAATGAACAACAAGTCTAAGGTCCTACCATAGACTCATACCCTCATAGAGGCGGGGCCCGTTGTGTTAGACCTGGATTCGGTTCTTAAAGGAACAACCTATCTAATTCCTTAGTGTAGGAATGAGTGAATTCCATCTTGCTTGCAGTTAAGTTCCCATTTGCCTCACGAGGTTGTCAGTAAAGAAGATAGGCTTATTTGGTGGCTACATGCCACTCTCACCCATACTAGTCTAAGGACAAACCCTTATAGCGAGGAGTTATTAACTTGATTAGATTTAAAGTCGAGTCACTAATGACCATCTATAAATCATCGGTCTTACCTATTAACGGTGTTATACTTGTTAGACTAATAATTTGCATTCTGGTCTTGTATGAACTCTTAATACAGGATGCCCCAACTCGCATGTCAACTACGTGAATGAGTTGGATTACCTCATTTCTACTAATTACAAAGTGGGTCGCATCCATGGTGTTACAAGAATAAGATTTCCAAAGTTATTCTTATACCATAGACCATTTAGGTTATTTTCTTAAACACAATCTAAATAGTGTCCACTACACTGATGTTCAAGATATATTATAACCTTGAAGCTTAGTTTATTGAATTTATAAAACAAGAATTATAATTTCATCAAAACAAATAATCCTTTATTTAATTGATCAAAATTACACAAGTTTAGGGCATAAATCCCAACAATCCTTCTCATTGGGAATGAGGTAGGATTTATGTGTTATACTAGTGGTCACACAAGAAGGATCACGTTCGAGTAGATGACCTAAACGGTCTACGGTATATGGATAGGGTAGAGACCTAATCCTCTATACACTGTGGATGTGGCCCGCTTTGTAATAAGATACAAACGAGGTGATCCGACTCGTTCATGTGGTTGACATGCGAGTCGGGGCATCATGTGCAATGAGATTGTACAAGTATGAACCGTGAATTATTAGAACAACTGATGTAACACCGTTGACAGTAAAGACTAATAACTTCTTAGATTACCATTAGTGACTCGACACAGATTACGAGCGTTTCACGGACTTACATCTGCGGGGATTGTCTTTTTACTAGTAATGGTGGTGAGGGTGGTCTCGATTCACGGACTCTGTCTCAGGGACAAGAGCAAGTAGGGAGCTGGGAACTTAACTACGCGAGATGGAATTCACTCGTTCCCGCCTTTAGGGAAACTATAGGGGTTGTTCCCTTAAGTGTTGTATCCAGGGCTTGGACAACGGGCACCCACTCTCTCACTGGCACGAGAGAGTTGTTGTGTATGGTTAGACCATTACAACGTTGTTGTTTATTAGAGGAGTAGTAGAGACATAATGAGCAAGAAGTACACATAGGGGTAAAACGATAATTTTACCCAGTAGTGTCTACGAACAACCTATGAAAGGTCGACTCATGGTTATTGGTTATATCAGTGGACACGTAATATTCTGCACTAACGGGAGTGCAGCTACGGGCTTTACTGGAGTGTTACCGTAGCTAATAAATATTGATTAACATGGTCAAAGAGTTTGATAGGTTAATCTCGGATCATTGGAGCTCATCATTGTAGGTCCATTAGGTCCCTCAGTTGGCTCAATCTGGGTTAAAAGAAAGGTAGTGTTTTGGTGTGAATTGAAGTGTTAAATTTCGCTAAAAGGGAATTTATGTCATTTACATGAGATATGAATAATATAATATATAGTTTAATGTGGATGAGATTCATACTAAATTATAGGTTAGCCTGATTGTTGAATTAGGGTTAATGGGAGAAATTATGTTGAAAGATATTAAATTGGATGTGATTCGATTTAATAAATCCACAATATTGCAAATGTGATTTGTGATATGAGATTTGAGATACCTTATAATATATGGTTATACAAATATGATTTGCATAACCTATAGTTGTGGTAAAATGGTCAATAGGTGGAGATTTCAACTCCACCTATCTCCATTATATAAATCCTCTCACAAGAAGGAACGTAAGTCATTCTCTCATTTTTTAGAACTCTCACAAAAAAGAAGAGAAAAACTCTATCTTAATTCTCTCAATTTCTCCTCTAATCTCCAAAACACCAAGTTCCCACAAACTTCCTTCTTCTGAAAGAAAAACAACCGAGAAGCCTTTGGTGGTTTTCTTTTTCGTAAGAAGTGTTCGAGTTCGTAGAGATCGAGGAGCACACGAAGAGTTCGCGAATCTGGAAAGGAATTTTGAAGAGAGTCTTCAACAAGTAAGTATTTTGTATTTACTGTTTTTCTTTTCATTTTATGTATGTTTATCCTACATTTAAGTGTTAAATCATTTTAACGAAATTCAATTGCACAACTTCACCATGACGATTCAATCGTCTTCCGCTGCGAGGGAGTTTAATTCCCTTCAAGTTCTGTCTATGGTTAGGGTATTAAGCTGATGTATTGTGGAACACCCCTACCTGAGAACAGATCTGGGAGTGAATTTGGTCTGGAGATTCATAGGTTATATTCTTGTGAGTGTCGTTAATTAATAGTTAATTAATTTACTCACACACACCTAAGTTAATAATGTGATCATATACTTAGGCTATTCCAATATAAGAATTATATTGGTAGACTTAGGTAAATATTAGTCTATTTACCTAGGTCAATCCCGATTAATTTAAAGTACTGAGTGGGAGGAAATAATGTGTATAAGATACATTTAATTTTCCACAAATCTTCGTTAAGTTCGCACCGTTAGATCCATACTCGTCCTCGTGGTTCTAATTGGAGTGTCCCCCTTCGAATGGTATTTGTATGGGTCAATATCAATGTTAACGGAGAGAGTAGTTATAGTGAGTGGGAGCGGGTGAAAATGGAACCCACAGTCTCTTCTTTCCATTCACACCGTGAGACGCCTATGATCCGCCTGGTAGTTTGGTCTGGACCAGGCAATCCCTTCGGAGAGCCTTGATCATTGGAGTCTGAACACCGTGAATTCTCGAAAGGGATACAATATCCTTGTTGGTTTTTCTTCGTGGTTCACCCTTCGGGGGCTATTGTTTGGACGCATACTTGGAAATTTAAAGATAGATGGTGACACTCACTTAATTCGTTAAGAGTTGATCGCTTCTGACCGAATAATTGTAACTGGATGCCTAATGGAATAAAAGTTATTCTTGTATTAGGGAATCTGGTCGAGAAAGTCTCGTCCTAGAGGAGGAGTGTTTCTTTTCACCCTTCGGTTGTGGTCATTCTGAACCTTTGTGGGAACATTGAAATTTTTAATGACCTAGGGATCATATGAAAAAAATTCGCTAAAACCTGATTGGATTGTCAAAGTTTTAGCCAGACTAATACAAAGTTTTGGCGAGACTAATACAAAGTTTTTCTTACTTTAAGCAAACAAAATGTGTAGTTCAATAGTTGAACTCTTAGCTTATGACAAACTCGTAGGAGATAATAATCAACCGTTGAAGAATAATATCAACACGATCATCGTGGCGGCGACCTAAAGTTCGTCCTCATTAAGGGTTGTCCTCAGGTGCTGGCCTCGACCGCATCGCCAAGTGTTCGTGATGCATACGATCCGTGGATCAGGCCCAATGAAAAGGAGAAGGTTTATATCATTGCAAGCTTATCTGAAGTTTTGGAAAAGAAGCATGAGGTGATGATCACTGCTAAAATGATAATGGAATCTCTCTAGGAAATGTGTGGACAACAGTCCTTTTCGGTTCGACACGATTCCCTCAAATACGTCTTCAATGATAGGATGAAGGAGGGCATGTCTGTCCGTGAACACGTTCTCAACATGATGACCCACATTAAGCTGGCAAAGATGAACAGGGCTTCCATCGACGAATCGAGCTAGGTAAGCTTTATATTGGAGACTGTTCCGAAAAGTTTCCTTCAATTTAGTAGCAATGTTGTTATGAACAAAATTATCTACACTATGACAACCCTTCTCAATGAACTACAAAACTTTCAGGCCTTAATGAAGATCATGACACCAGAAGATGAGGAGAACGTTGCCTTCAGGTCCTATCACAAGGGTTCGACCCCTAGGACAAAATTTGTAGGTTCTTTAGGCCAGAAAGGGAAGAATAATAAGATGAAAAAGGGCATAGTTGATCGTGTTGCCGCCCATAAGGGCAAAAAGGTCGAGGAAGTTGCATAAAAAGAGCAGTGTTTCCACTGCAATGGGGATGGTCAATGGAAGAGAAACTGTCCCAAGTTACTTGCCGACAAGAATAAAAAAGGTAAATTTATTTACTTTTAACTGAAAATTGTTTAGTGGAGAGTACTGACTCTGCCTGGATGCAGGATTCAGGCGCCACTAACCATGTTTGTTCTTCTTTTCAGGGGATTAGTTCCTGGAAGCCGCAGTGAGAGGGTGAGATAACATTACGGATTGGATCTAAAGAGGTTGTCTCTGCTGCTGCGAGCGACAAAATAAAGCTCTATTTTGGCGGGAAGTCAATTTTATTGGATAATATGTATATAGTGTCCGGTTTTACTAGAAACCTTGTTTCCATTTCCTACCTTATTCAACAATGTATCACTGCTGAATTTTCTGGCAATAAAGCATTTATTTTTAGAAATGGAAATTTACTGTGTTGACCTTTACTTGAGAATAATTTATACGTTTCGAAACCTAATTGGGTCAAAAGTGTTTTAAATACTGAATTATTTAAAATGGTCGAAAAAGAACTAGAAGAATTAAAGTTTCTCCTAAAGAAAATGTCCATCTTTGCCATCTATTGTTATGCCACATTAATCTCAGAAGGATTGAGAGACTAGTGAATAGTGGACTACTAAGCGAGTTCGAAAAAAACTCTTTACCTGTATGTGAGTCATGCCTTGAAGGCAAAATCACTAAACGTTCTTTTAGTGGAAAAGGATATAGAGCCAAAGAGCCTCTTGAGCTTATACAATATGACCTATGTGGTCGGATGAGTGTTAAAGCACGAGGAGGTTACGAATACATTGTATCTTTTATAGATGACTATTCAAGGTATGGATATATTAACCTAATGCATAGGAAGTTTGACACTCTTGAAAGTTCAAGGAGTATAAGACATAGGTTGAGAACCTGTTAGGTAAAACAATAAAAACACTTTGATCGGATCGAGGTGGAGCGTATATGGACACTGAATTCCAGGACTATTTGATAGAAACAAGGAATTACGTCCCATCATTAAGCACTTGGTATGCCATAACATAATGGTGTATTGTAGAGGAGAAACAGAACCCTGTTGGGCATGGTTCGGTCGATGATGAGCTATGCTTATCTCTGTTATTCTTTTTGGGGTTACGCAGTGGAGGTTGCGGTTTATATTTTGAACAACGCTTAGTTGAAGAGTGTTTGTGAAACTGCGTTCGAACTTTGGAGTGGATGTAAGTGTAGTTTAAACCATTTCAGAATTAATGGATGCCAGACCCATGTCTTGGTGTCAATCCCCAAGAAGTTGGAACTTCGATCAAAATTATGCCTCTTTGTAGGTTACCCTAGAAAGACTAGGGGTGGTCTCTTTTACGATCCATATGTTAAACGAGAATGGGCAGTTCATCAGCAAGAGTTATTGATGGAGCTAGTACGTCAACAAGTGTTGTTGATCATAACACGTCAAGTGAACTCCGTTCTCAAGATTTGAGAATGCCTCAACGTAGTGAGAGGGCTGTGAGACAGCTAAGCGTTACATGGGTTTAGCTGAAACCCAAGTCATCCCCGCTGATGATGTTTGCGAGGATCCATTGACCTATGATCAGTCAATGGCAGACGTTGACAAAGATGAATGGATGAAGCTATAAACCATGAAATGAAGTTGACGTACATCAATTCCATCGGGGAACTTGTGGGCAAACCGGATGGGGTTAAATTTATTGGTTGCAAGTGGATCTACAAGTGTAAACGTGACGTAGATGGGAAGGTGCAGACCTTCAAAGTCCGACTAGTGGCAATGGGTTTTACCCAGGTTGAAGGGGTTGACTATGGGGAAACCTTTTCCCCTGTTGCCATGGTAAAGTCGATCAGGATCCTTCTGGACATTGTCGCATATTATGACTATGAGGTATGACAGATGGATGTCAAGACAACGTTTCTGAATGGTAATCTTGATGAAACAATCTACATGGACAAAAGCAAAAAGCAAAAAGCAAAAAGGGGTAAATGACAAAAAAATATAAAAAGCCTCCACCTCCTAAGTTTTTTAAAAGCACTTTCATACTCATTTTCTTCTCTACCTTTACAAAACCAAAACTAAAGCTTTTTGGGAGAAGGAGAAAGGAAGAAGAAAATGGGTTGAAGGTATGCGTAAGAGAGGATAAAACTCAAATGATGTTGGTATAGCAGCAACGAAATCATTCTCCCATGTTCTGATGTTTTGAACTTTACGAGCTCCACAATAAGAGGTAAGTGTTGAAATTTTCTTTTCCTGAAAGCTAACGCATTTTTAAACAAAGTACATGAAGGAAGCTCGAGCAAATTCTTAAGTTAAGTTACTATTTTGTCAAGTGGAAGGCAGAAGACAGAATTTGCTGCCAAATCCAAGAAGTCTCTGATTTTTTGGTTGTCCTGATCTGTAAAGTTGGAATCCGAAGCTCTATTAGGTATGGTTGGAAAGCTTATTGAAGTTCCTACAACTTTCGTGAAGATGTTGTAAATGATTGGAAGATGTTGTCAAGTTTCAGTTTTTAGGTTGCAGAAATCAATCTAGAACAGCAAGAAGTTATTTTTAGAGAAATGGCTTTCGAGGTATTTTCGAACCAATCCGTTGGGAATATCTATTTCATGTCTTCATTTTATTTTTAAGGGGTTCAGAAATGAAGAATTTGGTATAAAGTACATACTTTTTGGCTAAGTAATGAAGAAGTTATGAGTGTTTGAATACAGGATATAAAATCTGTGAAATGCTGGAAAATTGGATGGTGTGGTATTTGCAATTTTAAGGTTAAAATTCATGAGCTTGAGGATCTAATACATTGATTTGGTTTGTTTGACAGGCCAAGAGAATATAGGTCAAGTTTACGGGCCAAAGTTCTAGTTCTAACACTGTGAGTGACAAAACGAATTTCGAAAATGAACTATATGCTTGAAAAATGCTTTAAGAAATGCAAGTTTTGCTAGAATGAAAGATTTCAATGGTTTAAGTTTTCTTTTTGAACACATGTTTATGAGTATAAATATTTTCCTAGATATGGTTTCAAGTATTCATTGGGACCCTAAATGTCTTGGTGGAATTTATACATGAGCATATGTCTATTGATTGCCGAAATTTATGAAAATGTTATGATTTCGAGCAAGTATGTACTAGCAAGTATGTTTTAAAGATTTTCAGTTTTATCAACAAGCTGAGTAAGCTTGAGTTTTATGAAAGAAAAGATAAGCAGACATGTTCAAATGTTTTTATGATGTTTTTTGAGATATCGAGCTCGAGGCTTGATGGTACCGTGTGCACACAGGTCTTATTCTGTTGACGACGTTGAGTGTACTTCGTGACAACAATGCTGTCGTGGGTGCTGGGCGAGCCCCACTACGACAAAGACGATGAGAGTGCTGGGCGGGCCCCACTACATCGTAGAGTAAACGTTGGTTGTACTGGGCGTGCCCTACACAACGTGGATTGTGACATGTTTTAAAAAGTTTTTATATCACTTATATGCCTTACGAGATTTTAATGGCATACTTGTTGGTTTTCTAAAAATCTATTATGATTCCACGTTTACTTTGAACGCTTGAATACAAATGCATATGCTCGTAGTTTTCAGGTGATATGTTTTACAAGTTATAGATTTTGAACACAGTCACTCACGAGCTTCATAGCTCATTCATTCAATGTTTTCAAACTTTTCGGGTAGAGATCGAGCTCCTGGTACATGATATCCTGCCATAGCCTACTGGAAGCTCCTTAAGTCTTGATACTTTGTACGTGGTTGGTGTTGTATAGCAAGTCCTTATGTGTTATAGTTTATTTTGAGAGGAATGTGTAGTTATAGTTGTTTGGACATTAAGGGTTGTATGAAGAATGATTTGTCTTGTTTCGTTTCTAATGCACTTGTCGTTTTAGTTTTCAAGAGAGACATATGAAGAGTTTCTCCTTATGTATGTTTAGTAGGTGTCAAGTTTCCGCTATGTTATGTTAAACAGTTCCATACGCGAACATAGTATGTTTAGCAGGTATAAAAGGGTCAGCAGGTATTGTTAAGAGGTAAAAAATGTCTGTTGGCTTTACGCCCGCTTTCGGGCTAAGTTAGCAGGTAGCTCGGGAGGGGATGTGACAAGGACTATATGATAGAACATGGAATTAAATCTCAACTCTCAGCACCTAATACACCACAGCAAAATGGCGTGTCATAAAGGAGAAATAGAACCTTGTTGGACATGTTTCGTTCTATGGTGAGTTATGTTCAGTTGCCCGCCTCGTTTTGGGGATACGCAGTAGAGACTGAACTTCAAGTATTGAATAGTGTTCCATCAAAAAGTGTTTCAGAAACATTTTTTGAACTTTGGAAGTGGCGTAAACCTAGTTTACAACACTTCAGGATTTGAGGTTGTCCGGCACATGTGCTCGTGACAAACCCAAAGAAGTTGGAACCTTGTTCAAAATTGTGTCAATTTGTTGTCTATCCCAAAGAAACGAGAGGTGGTCTTTTCAACGACCCACAAGAAAACAAGGTGATTGTATCGACAAACGCCACGTTCTTGGAGGAAGATCACATGAGGAACCACGTACCGCATAGTAAATTAGTACTAAATGAAGCTACTCATGAACCAACAAGAGTTATTGATCAAGCTGGACCTTCAAAAGTGTTGATGAAAGAACCAGCACCTCAAGTCAGTCTCGTCCTTCTCAATCGTTGGGAATGCCTCGACGCAGTGGGAGGGTTGTTTCCCAACCTGACCGCTACTTGGGTTTAGCTGAAACTCAAGTTGTCATACCTGATGATGGCGTAAAAGATCCATTGTCTTATAAACAGGTAATGAATGACGTAGACAAGGACCAATGGATCAAAGCCATGGACCTTAAGATGGAGTCAATGGACTTCAATTCAGTATGGGAACTTGCAGACCAACCTGAAGGGGTTAGACCCATAAGGTTTAAATGGATCTATAAGAGAAAGAGAGATGCAGCCGGAAAGGTACAGACCTTTAAGGCTAGACTTGTAGCAAACGGTTTCACCAAAAGGGAAGGAGTTGACTATGAAGAAACTTTTTCCCCTGTTGCTATGCAGAAGTGTATAGGGATACTCTTGTCCATAGCCGTGTTTTATGATTATGAAATTTTGCAAATGGACGTCAAGGCTGCCTTTTTGAATGGTAATCTTGACGAGATCATCTATATGTCTCAGCCCGAAGGGTTCATAACCCAAAGTCAGGAGCAAAAAGTTTGCAAGCTCAATCGATCCATTTATGGGTTGAAACATGCGTCAAGATCTTGGAATATAAGATTTGATACTGCGATCAAGTCTTACGGCTTTGATCAAAACGTTTATGAACCTTGTGTTTACAATAGAATCATCAACGACAAAGTAGCTTTGTTAGTACTTTATGTGGATGATATCCTAGTCATTGGGAATTGTGTACGATGCCCATCGACAAAAAGAATGGGGTAGTGACCCAATTCCAAATGAAATATTTGGGGAGAGCGCGCAGATGTTCTTGGGATTCAGATCTTTCGGAATCGCAAGAACAGAACGCTAGCACTGTCTCAAGCGTTTTATATCGATAAAATGTTGTAAAGATATTCGATGCAGAATTCCAAGAGGGGCTTCACTACGACAAAAACTATATTTCTTGACGCTTATAAAATGTCGAATTTTGCTTTACTTGACATTTTTCAAACCGTCAAGGAATCCCATAAATCAAGAATAATATACAATACTTGACACTTATAAAGTGTTATGTATAGTCTTTTTTTACACTTATAATGTGTCATTTTTAACATGAAACCTTGACACTTTTTATTCGTCAAATGTAGTTTTATCTTGACTTTGAAAA
Organism: Trichosanthes cucumerina; assembly: GCA_036507285.1. NCBI lineage: Eukaryota > Viridiplantae > Streptophyta > Magnoliopsida > Cucurbitales > Cucurbitaceae > Trichosanthes > Trichosanthes cucumerina. The sequence goes on along the minus strand of CM071843.1, from coordinate 20,581,452 downwards.
AGTGTCAAAGTTGTATTAATACTTTACATTTTCTCTGTGTCAAATATATTTTTCTCTTGACGTTTCAAGAATGTCAAATATAAATTACTTGACGATTTAAATGAGTCAAATATAATTTTATCTTGACGTTTCAAAAATTTCAATAGAAATTACATATTGACTAATTATACATGTTTTGTTGGTTTGTGTTTTTTTTCAATCTATTAAATATTCCCTATTATCTTGAATTTTCTGCACTGTGTTTCAATAATTTGTTATATTGAAAAATGCATAATTTCATCAACCAATCTTCCGTACTTTAACAAAATTCACATCTTTAACAATATCAAACAATTAAGCTCATGAACAATTCTAAACTTACAAGGACTTATCAAACCTCATGTCAACAATTCAAAAATTACAAGAACTATTGTAACGATCCTAGGTCATAAACTCAACAAACATTCAAGAAGGTTTACAAAACAAGAGAACATTACATTCACTTTCCTAACACACTGTAAAGGGTTTAAACATGAAACTTATTGACAACATTATGACCAAAACTTTGAAAACGTCGCCATAATTCTGCAACACCTTTGTTACCCTCTAACTAGTTGAGTATTACCTACAAAAACACAACATTAAGCAACAAGGGTGAACATAAACATACTAAGTAAGCAACCTACCTCTAATAATTCAGAACTCTAAAACATGCAACAAATGAATTTACTCAATCATGTCAACCCGTCTTAAAACACAACGATCTAGAATACTGGCTACCCATTTGCCTACTCTACTCACTCCCTCACATTCCGAATAGTGATGGAAAGCAACCATCACGCTAATCCTAAGAAGCATGCTCAAAGGGAGGGAATGAGATCTAGCCTAATGTCATAAACGTCGCTCATAAGAATTTTGGATGATGTTAATTTCAAATGAATGGTTATTCTAACAAGAATTTTCACTTACTAATCCTTTACTTATATCAATGTCAACATAATATCCAATTTTAGTCTTATGTCATTTGATAAGGTTATCACCTAACAAGTGAGAAAAAAAAGTATTCGACTCAAAGAAAATTATAATAACACTCAAAGATTAGATTAGGAACCCTATTACATTGCCACAAACAAGATCAAGAACAACCTCCTCAACAAGCATAAAGCTAAACCAAGACAGTTTTTAATCTATCCAATAAGAACATGTCAAGAATATTGAATGATGCTAATTTCAAATGAGTGACTCTAAACTACTTTCAAATAACTCTACCAATAAAAACAATGGAGGGCTACATAAAACAAGCATGGATCACAGGGGAGATTTTCGTGATATTAATACAACATGGAAATAACAAATGTCAAATAGATCAATATGGAAGCAAGGTATAAGGTTGCTTGCATTACAACTAATATAAGTTACTGATTGACAGCACGACGTTAACATAGTAAAATCATTGCCTAGTCAAAATACGTAGCAAAGTAAATCATTTTCTAGCTTCCATCTGAAGTGTAAATGTGATAATGTTTGCCAATTTTATTTTGCTCTCTACTTCCATGAAAGAATTTCATCATCTACAATTCTATGCTTTTAACCACAAACAAAAGATGGTTAATCACCAATATTTAAATCCATCCAACTATATTGAAGAAAAAGTGCTCTCATAAACCTCCACTATTTACTTATTTATTTATTATAAGAACCGAGTTTTCATGGAGAGGAATGAAACAATATACAAGGTTAAGTTACAAAATGGCACAAAAAACTATTTCAAAACAAAAGTTACATACATACACTTAAAATTTTACTTAGATCTATTAAAAAAGTTACAAACACGAGTTTTTCCTAAAACTTCATTGCCTAAAATTTCTCAATATAGATACACATAGTATCTAATACTCAACAACCATTCACATAAACCATGCAAACGAAACCAAATAAAATCAAATCTACGTCCACAACCATGAACAAACACTCATACAAACCAAATAAACTCAAATCACTGGTTACCATAACTACAAAAATAGCCATGAGCAACTTGGAAATCTATAGATGGAAGTAGTATTAATAGGTTTAATTTTCCGAAACCAAAAACAAAAAACCAAATAGTCCATCAAAGAAAGTCAAAATAGAGAAAGGAAAAGTTCTTCTCACCTCAAACAAGAATGTCCTTTTTTCCTTTGGGAAACATGACACATCTATACGATATGTCCATCAAAGAAAAACTGAAACATAATGAATTCAGGAATCATGACAATGACATCAAAGGGTATAGATAATAATAACAATCAATATATTAAAAAAAACTTCTATACCTCAAATTCTATATTCAATCTCGAGCTTAGAGACTGAACCAAGTATTATGATCAATGTAGAAGTATATTTTTGGTGGAGTTAGCAAAAGTTCAAGCTCATCCTTAAATGGCATAATATGTCTTGTTGTTAACCAACTTTTGAACTGACGAAATGCTATGGCTGCAGTTTTAAGAATGACTTTTCTAGGTCTACCATCAATGATAAAAGCAAAGTCTAAACATAAAAGACTTGGTCATTTTTTTAAAAAAATATATAATCTGCATAATATCATCAAGTGGAAACATATACGTAATATGTATGATTTAAGAAAGGTCGAGTTTCTTTCTCTATAGATGCTCAAACAAATAACAAAACGACAAATAAACAATTGCATAAACTATAAGCCATAAACGTCTTATACCAAATAACGCACTCCGATTTACATACATATGTCTTGAAGAAAGAATCCCACAAAAAACTTTGACAAGGAACACCCAAGAGGAAGCCTCGAGTCTCGATGCTTCAATGTCTCGACATCTATAAATAAATAACCACACATCATTACATCTCCTCTTCTGGATTAAAAAATGAGAGAAAAATAAAACCTTAACTAAATGTCAAAAGTAAATACCTGGGAATTCACGAGTTGAGTTTTACTCGATGATTCCCGCCTTTAGTTATCTGGACACAAGATTTTAAGAGATGTGGTCTTAACCTAAAAATGAAACTCTTAAGTTTGCATAATGTAATCATAGATTCGGTCTTGGTCACTATCCCATGGAATCAAAAATCTTATGTTTAATTTGCATAATGTATCATACATCAGTTTAATTGATTTTTGTTGTTGAAAAAAAGTAAAAGAGATACAGAAAAGAGACAGAGGACTAATATTGGTACATTGGTACATATACCTTAAAAGAAACATGGGTCTAACCTATTAATTGAGCACACAAATAGGTTCAATTGGAGGCAATGAAAGGAAAATATGAGCGATATTAGTTATAATTTTGGAAAAGGAAGTGAATACAAAATGAAATGGAAAAAATATAAATTAAGCAACGCCCTAGTAGCAAATCAAAAAATATATGTCTAAAAAACAGATAATGACACCTCATTTAAGGTAGCTTAGTAAATATAAATACCAAAGCAGACATCATAGAAAAACTTATACATCAATACATTTAATATTGATATTGCAAGCCTCAGTTGGTTTTCAATTCTTACCTAAAAAATGCAACGGGTTGAGGCAAGCATTGATCGACGATCGGTGAACCTAATGTTGGGATTTCTGTCCTAATCTCATGGTTGTAAAATATTATTTTTGAAATTAATAAGAGTTATTCATTTCTTCACTTTATGTCTCATAAATATTTTAAACCTTTCCAATAAACTAAGCTCCGTGGTCATTGAATAAATGAGAGAACTAGAACTTGAACGGTGTGTAGTTGACACACAAGGAGGATCACGTTCGAGTTAATGACCCAAACGGTCTCAAGATAAGGATGGGGTTGAGACCTAACTCGGATACATTGTGGATGCGACCCGCTTTGTATTAGATACAAACGAGGTGATCTGACTCGTTCATGTGGTTGACATGCGAGTGGGGGCATCCTATACAATGAGATTGTACAAGACCGGACCGTGAATTATTAGAGACTTCATCGATATAACACCGCTGACAAAGAAAGACTAATAAATTTGTAGATGACCATTAGTGACTCGACTCGAATCCTCGAGCGCGACACGGACTCGTCTCATGGGTCCGTCCTTTGACTAGTACGGGTGAGGGTAGTATCAGTTACTTGCCAAATATGCCTATCTTCTCAGGGACAAAACAAAGTAAAGAGTTGGGAACCTACTTACGCGAGATGGAATTCACTTGTTCCCGCATATAGGGAATCTAGAGGGGTTGTTCCCTTAAGTGCTGTCTCCAGGGCTTGGACAACGGGCGCCCACCTTCTCACTGGACCGAGAAGGGTGTTGTGTATGGTTGGACCATCACAATATGTTGTTCATTAGAGGAGTTGTGGGGACTTAAGGAACAAGATTTAGACACAGGGGTAAAATGGTAATTTAACACAGTTGTGTCTACGAACAACCTGTGAAGGGTCGACTCATGGGCATTGGTTATATTAGTGGACACGTAATATTCTACACTGATGGGAGTACAACTACAGGCTTTAGTGGAGTGTTACTGTAGCTAATGAACATTGGTTGACCGGGTAAAAGAGTTTGACTGGTAACCTCAAATCATTGGAGCCCGTCAATGTAGGTCCATTAGGTCCCTTGGTTGGCTCAATCTGGGATAAAAGAAGGGTTAATGTTTTGGCATGAAATTGAAGTGTTCAATTTCACTTTAAGAGTATTTATATCATATAGATGATATAATATATAGTTTAATATGAATGAGATTCATAATAAACTATATATTAGCCTAATTGTTGAATTAAAGGCTAATTGGAGAAATTGATAGAGAGAAAATAAATTGAATGTGATTCAATTTAATTAATTCCACAATTATTGAAAATGAGATTTGCAACATAAGATATGAGATATCTTATATTATATAATTATGTAAATAAGATTTACATAACATATGGTTATGGTAAAGTGGTAATAATGTGAAGTTGTGAACTTCATCATTCCACTATATAAACCCTTTGTAAGATGGGTTTAGTGTGCTAACAAAAGAGAGCTAAGAAAAGCTAAGTTCTCATTTTTGGATTTTGACCTAAGAATCCAAAAGTGAACTCTCTCCATTCTCTCATTTCTCCTCTCTTTCCAAAAACAAAAGTTCCCACCAACTTCCCTTCTCCAAATGTGAACAACCAAGAAGATCATTTGGTAGTGTTTGGGATCCGATCGTGGAAGAGTTCAGAGAGATCGAAAAGCACGAAGAGTTCATGATTAACAAGGAGTGTTTGCTGAATTGGTCTACAACAAGTAAGTGTTTTTCTTCTTGCTGTTAAATTTCAGCATGTTTAGCCTAGATCTAATATTTAGATCATTTTTTAATAAGCATGTTGCATGATGATACCACGACATTTCGATTCGATCGTCTTCCATTGCTGTGGGTTTTCATTTCCTTCAATTGGTATCGAGCTATTTCGATGGTCATTCATCTATGCAATCGCTTTATTAAGATTTAGGTGGGTATTTTACCATATTTTCATGAGATCAATGTTTGGTTTGGCGAAATGGATGTTTTCGATTTTTGGCACTAGATTAGATTTACAATTATGTTGATGAGATCAATGTAAGGGCCCGTTGTTTTGGGCAATTTTGTTGTAAATCGAGTCCGTAAGTCCGGTTGATCGTGCCAGAGTTACGGGAAGAAATCGGAGCAAAAAGCAAAAAATCGGGAGAAAACAACAAGAAGCTTGTTGTCTGTCGATGGCGTTGAGACGCTGCCTAACGGCGTCTCAACGCCGTGCTTGCAGTCGGAGGCTCGCAAAGACGATGGCATTGCAACGTCGGGCGAGCGTTGCAACTCGCCGGGCGTTGAGGACACGCCCGACGCCAGGCGATAAATGTGGTAACGCCAGATACGCTTCGTAAGTAATTGCGCGCGCGACGTGGGCATTTTTCACGTCTCGCTGGTTTTAATTACTTTTCGCTTTTATTTAGTAAAACATTTTAATTTTAATTAATTAATTTATTTTATTAAATATTATTAATATAAATGTTATATTAATTTTATTTAATAAAATATTTGCCCCTAGGTGCCAAAAACAGGTCCAATTTTGATATTTAATTATTTTTTGCATGAGATGTATATTTTTAATTAATTTCTATGTGCATAATGTCTGTCATATAGTTTTAAAATTCCACCTTAGGTTAAACATATTCATGCATCATGTATATTATAAGAGATATAATATAGCTTGCATGGTAGGTTACATTATAAGAGTTATAATGTAATTAAATGCATATTTAATTTAATTAATATAAGTGTTATATTTTTTAGATTAAAGTATGCTCATGCATTTATATTCCTATGATGAATGATAATTATGTTATAGTATATAGTTATTCATGTGATGAATGTTCAAACACTATAAGATAGAAATGCATGCAACCTAAGTTAATTATTAGTTTTCAAGTGTTTGGAACTTGCATAATTAGACTTAGGTTTTTTAATTTTCTAATTAGATTAGAAATTTAGGAAATCAAATATAATCTTTGCATGGAGATTGATTAGTAACTCTGTCTAAGGAAGGTTTTGTCTAAGGCTGGAGTATTTAAGTTGACGCTATGAACACCCCTACTCCGAAACCGACCGGGAGTGAATTCGGTCCGAGATTCTTAGATTATATTTACGTGAGCGCCGTTAATTAAGTGTTAATTAATTTTCTCACATAGACCTAAGTTAATAATGTGATTATAGACTTAGGCACTATACCATATAAGAGCTATATTAGTAGACTTTGGTAAATTTTAGCCTGTTTATCTAGGTCAATCCCTATTAAAATTAAATTAGTGAGTGGGAGGAAACATAGTGTATCAGATACATTTCAATTTCCAACCACAAATCTCTTTTAAGTCCACACCATGAGATATATACTCGGCCTCGTGGCTAAATGGAAACGCCCCCTCTGGATGGCATTTGTATAGGTCAATATATTCATGGAAGGAGAGAGTACTTATAGTGAGTAGGAGCGAGACTTGTGAAAACGAGACCCACGGTCTCTTCTTTCGATTCACACCGTGAGAGACTCATGATCTGTCTGCTAGTTTGGCCTGGACCAGACAATCACTTCGGAGGGCATGATCATGAGAGTCGGAACACAGTGAATTCCCGAAAGGGATACAGTTTCCTAGTTGGTTTTCCTTCTTAGTTCACCCTTCGGTGGCTATTGTTAGGGCGGATACTTGGAAAGTTAAAGATTGAGGGTGACACTCACAAAATTCATTAAGTGTTAATGAATTTGACCGAACAATGGTAATTAGATGCCTAATGGAATAAGAGTTATTTTGGGATTAGGGTCTGATCGAGAAAGTCTCGTCTTAGAGGAGGAGTGTTCTGGTCACCCTTCGGTGGCAGTCATTCTAAACCTTTAGGGGTATCGTTGTAAAATTTTGAATGACCTAGGATCATGAAATATTTTTGCTAAAATTAGATTGGTTTTTCAAAAGGTTTTTGTGAGACTAATACAAAGTTTTTCTTAAATATTAAGCTAAAAATGTCTAGCGCTATTATAGCTTTACTTGCTTCCGATAAGTTAGTGGGAGATAATTACTGAGAATGGAAAAACAACATCAATACAATATTGGTAATCGATTTACATAAAGTTCGTGTTGTCTGAGGAGTGTCCTCAGATTTTGGGCGCGACCGCATCGCGAGTTGTTCGCGATACGTACGATCGATGGATAAGGGCCAATGAAAAGGCCAAGGTCTACATAATTGCCAGGATGTCTGATGTCTTGGCAAAGAAGCATGAGCTGATGGTTTCCACTAAGGAAATCATGGAGTCCTTGCAGGAAGTGTTTGGACAACAAACCCTTTCAGTCCGGCATGACTCGCTCAAATACATTTTCAACGCCGGATGAAAGAGGGTCGTCGTTCGTCCCATGAACATGTTCTAGACATGATGACCCGCTTTAACTGGGCCGAGATGAATGTGGCTTCGATCGACGAGTCGAGGCAGTCGCTTTATCGTGGAGACTCTTCCAAGAGTTTCTTCAGCCAGAGCAATGTTGTTATGAAAAAATTAGCTACAATCTGACTACCCTCCTCAATGAGCTACAGAATTTTCAGTCCTTGAACAGGGTCAAGTAATCTTAGGCAAATGTTGCCTACAGGTCTTATCACAGGGGTTCGACCTCTAGGACAAAATTTGTTGCTCCTTCACCCCGAAAGGAAAGAAGAGGATGGAGAGGGGTAAAACTGACCGAGCTGCCACCCAGAAGGGCAAGAAGGTCAAGGAGGTTGCAGAGAAAGGAAAGTGTTTCCACTGCAATGGAAGCGGACATTGGAAAAGAAACTGTCCAAAATTCTTGGCCGAGAGGAAGAACCAAGGTAAATGTGATTTACTTGTGGTAGAAACATGTTTAGTGGAGAGTAATGACTATTCCTGGATATTAGATTCAGGCGCCACTAACCACGTTTGTTTTTCTTTTCAGGGGATTGATTCCTAGCAGCTGCTGCGAGAGGGTGAGGTGACTCTACGTGTTTGATCCGGGGAGCTTGTCTCTACTGCAACAATCAGAACGGTGAAACTGCATTTTGGCAGGACGGACTTATTGTTAGACAATTTGTACATAGTTCCAGGGTTTACTAGAAACCTTGTTTTATTTCCCGCTTAATTGAACAATCGTATTTCAGCTTTCTTTTGATTTAAATAAAGCGCTTATTTCTTTCAAAGGGAATGTTATTTGTTCAAATTTTCACTTGAAAATAATCAGATATTTTAAAACCCAATTCTGTTAAAAGTATTATGAATATCGAATTGTTTAAAATCGCAGTAAACACTAACTAAGAAAGCAAAAATTTCTCCAAAAGAAAATGCCCATCTTTGGCATCTACTAAGTTAGGCTACATTAATCTCAATAGGATTGAGAAACTAGTGAAGAGTGGACTTCTAAACGAGTTGGAAGAAAACACATTGCTCAGATGTGAGTCATGCCTGAAGGCAAAATGACCAAATGTCCTTTTAGTGGAAAAGGATATAGAGCCAAAGAGCCTCTTGAGTTAGTACATTCTCGACCTTTGTGGTCCGATGAATGTTAAAGCTCAAGTAAGTTATGAGTACTTCGTGTCTTTCATAGCGATTATCCGAGATATGGGTACATTTACCTAATGCATAAGAAGTCTCAAACTCTTGAAAATTCAAGGAGTATAAAATCGAGGTTGAGAACCTCTTAGGTAAATCGCTTAAAACACTTCGACGGATCGAGGTTGAGAGTACATGGACACCGAATTCCGTGACTATATGATAGAACACGGAATTACATCCCAACTCTCAAAGACCGTATGCCATGCAGTATCGTTGTATATCGAGAGGAGAAACATAACCTTGTTGGACATGGTTCGGCCGATGATGAGCTATGCTCGCCTCCCCGATTCTCTCTGGGGTACGCAGAGAGATCGCATGTTTACATTTGGAACAATGTTCCATCAAAGAGTGTTTGTGAAACACCGCTTGAGCTCCGGAGTGGTCAGAAGCGCTTTACATCAATTCGTAATTTGGGGATGTCCTACCATGTGTTGGTGTCAAACCCAAAAAGTTGGAACCCCGCTCGAAGTTGTGCCTGTTTGTAGGTTACCCTAAAGAGAGTAGGGGTGGTTTGTTTTACGATCCCAAGGAAAAGAGGGTGATTGTGTCGACAAACGACATTTTCTTAGAGGAAGACCATATCAGGGATCATTTACCACAGAGTAAAATTGTATTGAATGAAATGGATAGTACATCAGCAAGAGTTGCTGATAAGGCTTGTACGCCGCCAGCGTTGTTGATTTCTAGCACGCCTAGTCAAATCCCTTTCCAAGAGTTGGGAATGCCTCGACGTAGTGGGAGGATCGTGAGACACCCCAATCGCTATATGGGTTTAATGAAACCTCGCTTGTCGCCTCCCGACGATGATCGTGAGGATCCATTGACCTATGATCGTGCAATGGCCGATGTTGATAAAGACGAGTGGATTAAAGCTATGGACCAAGAAATGGAGTCTATGTACTTCAATTATGCCTCGGAGCTTGTGGATAAACCGGATGGGGTAAAACCTATTAGTTGTAAATGGATCTACAAGCGTAAACGTGGCGTAGATGGGAAGGTGCAAAACTTCAAAGCCCGACTAGTGGCAAAGGGTTTTACCTGTGTTGAAGCGGGTTGACTATGAGGAGACCTTTTCACCGCTGACATGGTAAAGTCAATCGTGGTCCTTCCGCCATCGCCGCAGACATTATGACTATGAGGTATGGCGATGGATGTCAAGACACCTTTTCGAATGGACATCTTGATGAGACCATCTACATGGACAAGCCCAAAGGGTTCATTGCCCAAGGCCAAGAGCAAAAGGTTTGTCGGCTTCATATGTCCATTTATGGATCAAACAAGCTTCGAGGTCTTTGAACATAATATTTGATGAGGCAATCAAGTCCTATGGCTTTGATCAAAATGCCGACGAGCCATGTGTCTACAAGAAAATCCTTGACAAAACCGTCGATTTTAGGTGTTGTATGTGGATCTATATTCTTCTCATTGGGAATGAGGTAGAATTTCATCGACGACAAGTAAGAAGTGGCTAGCTTTAGAATTCCAAATGAAAGATTTTGGAGAAGCTCAATATGTTCTCAGATCCAGATAGTCCGAACCTAAGAATGTAATGCTAGCCTTGTCTCAAAGCGCCTTATATTGACAAGATGTTGTCCAGATATAAGATTCAAAACTCCAAGAAGGGCTTGTCGCTTTTAGGCATGGGGTTCACTTGTCTAAGGATCAAGTGTCCCAAGACTCCTCAAGATGTTGAGGATATGAGACGATTCCATATGCTTCAAATTGTAGGAGCCTGATGTATGCAATGTTGTGTACTAGGCCCGAAATCTGTTATGCACTAGAAATTGTGAGTAGATATCAGTCCAATCCAGATTAGATCACCGGACAGCCGTAAAGACAATCCTCAAGTATCTTAGGAGAACGAGGAACTACAGCTTAGTGTATGGCCGTGGGCATTTGATCCTTCACAGATACACTGATTCTCGAATTTAGACCGAGACGATTCTATAAGGATTCTAGGAAATCTACTTGAATGGAGGAGCTATGGTAAGCATCAAGTAGGGATGCATTGTTGATTCCACTATGGAAGCAGAGTATGTTGCGGCTTGTGAAGCTGCAAAGGAAGCTGTTTGGCTTAGGAAGTTCACGACGGATTTGGAAGTTATTCCAAATATGAACTTTCCAATCACGCTGTTCTGTGATAACAAGTGGTGCAAAGAGCCATCTCACGTGAGCCTCAAGCCATAAAAGAGGTAAACACATTGAGCGCAAGTATCATCCGACACGGAAATTGTGCAAACATGAGACGTGATAACCACGCAGATAGCATCTGAGCACAATGTAGCCGATCCATTTACAAAACCCCACACGCTAAAGTGTTTGAGGGTCACCTAGAGAGTCTAGGTATTCGAGAGCTTCCCGACTAGGGCAAGTGGGAGATGTGTAAACAGTATTCAATGCCCTAGTTTATTGTAACTCAAATACATTTTGAAATGTACCTTCTCCACTAGCTTAGTCCAAGTGGGAGTTTGTTGGGATTGGCCCTAATCTCGTGGTTGTAAAATATTGATTTTGAAATTAATAAGAGTTATTCATTTCTTCACTTTGTGTCTCGTAAATATTTTAAACCTTTCCAATAAACTAAGGTCCAGTGGTCATTGAATATATGAGAGAACTAGAACTTGAACGGTGTGTAGTTGACACACAAGGAGGATGACGCTCGAAAGTTAATGACCCGAACGGTCCCGCAGATAAGGATGGGGTTGGAGACCTAGTTCTGGATACATTGTGGATGCACCCCGCTTTGTATTAGATACAAACGAGGTGATCTGACTCGTTTATGTTGTTGACATGCGAGTGGGGGCATCCTGCATAAAGAGATTGTACAAGACCGACCGTGAATTATTAGACTTATCGATATAACACCGCTGACAAAGAAACACTAATAAATTCAGAGAATGACCATTAGTGACTCGACTTGAATCCTTAGCGACACGGACTCCCGTCATGGGGTCGGCCCTTTGACAAGTACTGATGAGGGTAGTATCGCCATTTGCCCAATATGCCTATCTTCTTAGGGATGTAACCAAGTAGAGAGTTGGGAACCTACTTACGCGAGATGGAATTCACTCGTCCCGCAGATAGGGAATCTAGAGGGGTTGTTCCTTAAGTGTTGTCTCCAAGGCTTGGACAACGGCGCCCACCTTCTCACCGCCCTGTAAGGGTGTTGTGTATGTTTGGACCATCACAATATGTTTTTCATTAGAGGAGCTGTGGGGACTTAAGGAACAATATGTAGACACAGGGGTAAAACGGTAATTTGACCCAGCCGTGTCTACGAACAACCTGTGAAGGGTCGACTCATGGGCATTGGTTATATCAGTGGACATGTAATATTCTACACTGATGGGAGTATGACTACACAGCTTTAGTGGAGTGTTTATCAGAATGATAAACATTAGTTGACCGGGTAAAAGAGTTTGACTGGTTAACCTCAAATCATTGGAGCCCGTCAATGTAGGTCCATTAGGTCCCTTGGTTGGCTCAATATGGGATAAAAGAAGGGTTAATGTTTTGGCATGAAATTGAAGTGTTCAATTTCACTTTAAGAGTATTTATATCATATAGATGATATAATATATAGTTTAATATGAATGAGATTCATAATAAACTATATATTAGCCTAATTGTTTAATTAAAGGCTAATTGGAGAAATTGATAGAGAGAAAATAAATTGAATGTGATTCAATTTAATTAAATCCACAATTATTACAAATGAGATTTGCAACATAAGATAGGAGATATCTTATATTATATAATTATGTAAATAAGATTTACATAACATATGGTTATGGTAAAGTGGTATTAATGTGAAGTTGTGAACTTCATTATTCCACTATATAAACCCTTTGTAAGATGGATTTAGTGTGCTAAGAAAAGAGAGCTAAGAAAAGCTAAGTTCTCATTTTTGGATTTTGACCTAAGAATCCAATAGTGAACTCTCTTCATTCTCTCATTTCTCCTCTCTTTCCAAATAAAAAGTTCCCACCAACTTTCCTTCTCCAAAAGAGAACAATCAAGAAGATCATTTGGTAGTGTTTAGGATCTGATCGTGGAAGAGTTCGTGATTAACAAGGAGAGTTTGCTGAATTGGTCTACAACAAGTAAGTGTTTTTCTTCTTGCTGTAAAATTTCAGCATGTTTAACCTAGATCTAATATTTAGATCATTTTTTAACAAGCATGTTGCATGATGATACCACGACGATTCGATCGTCTTCCGCTGCGCGGGGATTCTCATTTCCTTCACATAAGGGGCGGTGGGTGACAAAGATTAAAAACGCAACTATTAATTTAGATGGAAGACAAACACAAACATTCAAAGAAAGAAATGAATACGTACCTTAGATAGACGAAAAAAAGCAACCTCGTGCAAATAGCAGATGACCTAACGAATAAGTACCTTAGGCGGTGGTTGAGTGTTTTGAGATGACCTAGTGTCGATTGGTTGAGACAATGCAAACCGGAGGCAAACCTAATGCGAGACTTCGAGAGTGAGGGTTTTTTGAGCGTGAGAGGATACGTAAGGAGAGAGGACTAATATTAAAAAAATAAAAAGGTACTAAAATTGAGCGCTTTGACGCTTAAAAACGCCAAGCAAAGTGTAAAGCTTAGAAAAAACGTCTAGGGAAGAGTGTCCCAAGACACCTCAAGATGTTGATGATATGAGACATATTCCCTATGCCTCTGCAGTAGGTAGCTTGATGTATGCTATGCTATGCACAAGGCCGAACATTTGTTATGCGGTGGGAATAGTCAGTAGGTACATGTCCAATCCATGGTTAGACCACTGGACAACAGTTAAAAATATCCTAAAGTATCTAAGGAGAACGAGGGACTATACGCTTGTGTATTGGTCTAAGGATTTGATCCTTACTGGATACACAGATTCTGATTTTCAGACCGATAAGGATTCTCGGAAATCCACATCGAGGTCAGTCTTCACCCTTAACGGGGGAGCTATAGTATGGTGAAACATCAAGCAAGGTTGCATCGTTGACTCCACAATGGAGGCTGAGTATGTCGCTGTTGTGAAGCAGCGAAAAGGTTGTTTGGCTAAGGAAATTCCTTACTGATTTGGATGTTGTTCCAAATATGGAATCTCCCATCACCTTATACCGTGATAAAGAAGTGGTGCAGTAGCTAATTCTCAAGGAACCTCGCAACCATAAGCGAGGTAAGCACATCGAGAGGAAGTATCACCTGATACGAGAAATAGTGCAACGAGGAGATGTGACAGTCACGAACATCTCTTCGGAGCACAATATTGTTGATCTATTTACAAAGGCTCTCACGGCTAAAGTGTTCGAGGGTCATCTGGAAAGTCTGGGTCTAAGAGATATGTACATAGGCTAATCTAGGGCAAGTGGGAGATATGTAATGAGGTATATGAATGCCCTAGTTTATTGTATTTATATCTTTGTAACCACCTTTTTAGATTATGTTGTACCCCACTAGAGTTTTAGTTCAAGTGGGAGTTTGTTGGGATATGTGCCCTAAAACTCGTAGTTTGTAATTATGTTCTAATTAATGAAATAAAGTGTTATTATTTCAATAAAATGTTATTGTTCGTTATCTACCAGTTTGCATTTATTTAAACCCTAAATCTAATAAACTAAACATCCAAGGTTGTTAAATGAATGTCTAACTGAATGTAATGAACATAAAAAGGATCTCGGTTCGAGATACAGCTTAAAGGGTCTATAGTTAGGGATAATGTTTCGTACATCTTTACCCCGGTTAAACTATGGATGTGGCCCACTTTGTATTTGATACAAACACACCGTGATCCTAACGTGTTCGTAGATGACATGTGAGTGGAGATATCCTACGTGAATGAGATTACATAAGACCTGACAACACTCAGAACTCGTTGACTAGTTAGGTTTCTATTTCACTAAGATGACCTAGGCAACTTGATCTCAATCTCGAAAGGTGTTACTTAACTCCTGCTCGCGAGGGATTGTCCTTTGACTAGTATGGGTGAGAGTGGCCAAATTCGTCGACTCAATATACCTACAATCTTGAAGACAAGACCGAGTGAGCGGCAGGGAACTTAACTTAGCAAGATGGAATTCACTCCTTCCCGCCTACTAGGGTAAGAATAGGAATGTTCACTTAAGTGGTGTCTCCGGGACTTGAACAATGGGCCCCACCCTCTCATTGGCCCGAGAGGGACTCTGTCTGTTGGTAGGACCACAAACAAATTGTTCATTAGATGATCACTAGTACTTAAGGCACAAGATGTAACCTGTGTGATAAAACGATAATTTGACCCAGCTTATGCTATTTAACTTTCGTGAAGGATTGACTTGTTGTTATTGGTCAATATCCATGGACATATAAGCATATCTGCAGTGAGAAGAGTGCAGCTGTGGGACTTTAGTCGAGTGTTCCGCAGTTAACGAATGCTGATTGGGAGGTTAATGAGATTAACCGAGCAACTGCATCGCTGGAGCTTCGATCCCAGAGGTTCATTAGGTCCACCTTGTAGCTCTCAGAAAGGGTTCTTAGATCATTTGATTTTGAAATGTTCAAATTCATTAGGGAATATATTTAATATATTTAGATACGGTATAATATATAGTTTTGGAACTATATATTATAAATTTAATGTGAATATGATTCATATTAAATTATATGAGTGAATTGAATATTTGAAAGAGTTCAACTATTATATTAAATCTGAATGTGATTCACATTTGCAAACTATAGGATAAAATTTAATGTGCACTAGTTGTAAATTAAAAGTATAGGTTAAAGGGGTAATGTGATTAAATGAGATTTAATCCAAATGAAATATATGATATTTAATTTGTATTATTTAAATTTGATTTAAATGAATAATTAAATTTGATTTAATTATATTATTATTATTATTTTAATAATAAATGAGGGAACGTGTCATCCAGACACGTTCCCCACTACCCTTCCCCTTCTCCCTATCGACAGTTTAACAGGGAGAAAGGGGTTGCTCAATGGGGTTGACCGATCATTTTTTGCAATTGAAGAATTGCAACTTCCTGGAATTCTCTCTCTTACTCTCTAAATCCTAAAACCTCCAATTGTTGGATCGTTCCCACCAAGGAAGATCTAAGAACTAAGAGACATAGAAGATGATCTCTGGTTGTTGTGTTGTTGCTGGAAGAAAACAGAGAAGTCACTGGACAATTGATTCGCTGTACAACCTTTGGAGCAACAAGTTGCTGGAGAAAGTCTACAAAGGTATCACTCTCTTTTATTAGTTTAATCGTTAAACTTGTAGCATGTTTGTATGCAATTATTCCATGTCTAATAGGATTAGAATCGATGTTTGTTCTGTATTTTTTATCAATGTTATGTTTTTTGTTTTAAGCAAAGCAATCAAGTAATTAAGATCCCAAACACGTTTCCGCTGCTCAAGGAGATCAGATCTCCATCATCATTGCCCAAGGCCAAGATCAAAAGGTTTGTCGGCTTCATAGGTCTATTTATGGAATGAAACAAGCCTCGAGTTCTTGGAATATAAGGTTTGATGAGGAAATCAAATCTTATGGCTTTGATCAGAATGTTGAGGAGCCTTGTGTCTACAAGAAAATCATCGATAAAGCTGTTGCATTTATGATATTATACGTGGATGATATCCTTTGAAGGGAATCAATCGTGAGCTAAAGTTTATATTCAATCGTATGCTTAACTACGTTACAAGGATTACATTCAAGAACTAAACTATCTAGATTGAGCATATAATAATATGGATAGCGAGATATTACCTTTGAAGAACTTTTTCTTCAAGTACTCCTTCCTACCACGATCACGATCTTAGCAATTGGAACCCGAACGGATGAAGACACTACCACCAGATCTTCTCCATTGTTCTTTATGTGAGGGAGGAATGTGAGTTCCCTTTAGGTGAGATGTGATGTTTGTTAGAGAGATTGTGTCTTGGAACATTACCAACAACACAACAAAAAACACACTAGGGTTTTCCAAAACTTAGGTTACTTTTTTTATAGTTCCATTTTATGAACCTATATATATGAGATGGGGATAGAAATTACCATCCTATCCCTCTTTCATTCTCCCTTTAGTATATAGTTAATATGTGAATCTAATTCACATTAAAACTATATATTATATCCATTATATCACATATAACTGATATGACGTCTCATATATGAAATTGAACACTTCAATTTCATTCCTAACTTTAAACCATCAATAATACCATGTTGAACCAACGAAGTGACCTAATGGACCTACAGCTCATGAGCTCCAATGATGTGTGATTAATTGATCAAACTCTTTGATCCATTTAATCAATATTCATTAACTACAAGGCACTCCACTATAGACTTGTAGTTGCATTCATCTCATCAGAGAGTATATTATGTCCATCGATATAATCATTACCCATGAGTCGACCCTTCACAAGTTGTTCGAATCATTATTGGGTCAAATTACCGTTTTACCCTTGTGATTACCTATTTGTTCCTTAAGCACCACTGATCCTCTAATGAACAACAAGTCTAAGGTCCTACCATAGACTCATACCCTCGTAGAGGGCGGGGCCCCGTTGTGTTAGACCTGGATTTAGTTCTTAAAGGAACAACCTATCTAATTCCTTAGTGTAGGAATGAGTGAATTCCATCTTGCACAGTTAAGTCCCCAGCTGCCTACGAGGTTCTGTCCCTAAGAAGATAGGCTTATTTTGTCGGCTACATCCCACTCTCACCCATACTAGTCTAAGGACAAACCCTTATAAGCAGGAGTTCTTAACTTGATTAGGATTTAGGTAGAGTCACTAATGACCATCTATAAATCATCAATCTTACCCTATTAACGGTGTTATACTGGTTAGACTAATAATTTGCAGTATGGTCTTGTATGAACTCTTCATACAGGATGCCCCCACTCGCATGTCAACTACATGAATGAGTTGGATTACCTCATTTCTACTAATTACAAAGTGGGTGGCATCCATGGTGTTACTAGAATAAGATTTCCAACGTTATTCTTATACCATAGACCATTTAGGTTATATTCTTAAACACAATCCAAATAGTGTCCACTACACTGATGTTCAAGATATATTATAACCTTGAATCTTAGTTTATTGAATTTATAAAACAAGAATTATAATTTCATCAAAACAAACAATCCTTTATTTAATTGATCAAAATTACACAAGTTTAGGGCATAAATCCCAACAATTCTTCTCATTGGGAATGAGGTAGGATTTCTATGTTATACTAGTGGTCACACAAGAAGGATCACGTACGAGTAGATGACCGAAACGGTCTACAGTATATGGATAGGGTAGAGACCTAATCCTCTATACACTGTGGATGTGGCCCGCTTTGTAATAAGATACAAACGAGGTGATCCGACTCGTTCATGTGGTTGACATGCGAGTCGGGCCATCATGTGCAATGAGATTGTACAAGTATGGACCGTGAATTATTAGAACTACTGATGTAACACCGTTGATAGTAAGGACTAATAACTTCTTAGATTACCATTAGTGACTCGACCTGAATTCTGAGCGTTTTACGGACTCCTGTCTACGATGGGTTGTCCTTTGACTAGTACGGGTGAGGGTGGTCACAAGCATTTTTGACTCGCGCCTCAGAGACAAGAGCAAGTAGGAGCCGGGAACTTAACTACGCGAGATGGAATTCACTCGTTCCCGCCTTTAGGGAAACTATAGGGGTTGTTTCCTTAAGTGTTGTATCCAGGGCTTGGAAAACGGGCACCCACTCTCTCACTTGCACGAGAGAGTTGTTGTGTATGGTTAGACCATTACAACGTTGTTGTTTATTAGAGGAGCAGTAGAGACTTAATGAGCAAGAAGTACACATAAGGGTAAAACAATAATTTGACCCATTAGTGTCTACGAACAACCTATGAAGGGTCGACTCATGGTTATTGGTTATATCAGTGGACACGTAATATTCTCGTGACTAACGGGAGTGCAAACACGGGCTTCATCGAGTGTTACCGTAGCTAATAAATGTTGATTAACATGGTCAAAGAGTTTAATAGGTTAATCTTGGATCATTGGAGCTCGTCATTGTAGGTCCATTAGGTTCCTCAGTTTGCTCAATCTGGGTTAAAAGAAAGGTAGTGTTTTGGTGTGAATTGAAGTGTTCAATTTCGCTGAAAGGGCATTTATGTCATTTATATGAGATATGAATAATATAATATATAGTTTAATGTAAATGAGATTCATACTAAACTATAGGTTAGCCTGATTGTTGAATTAGGGCGTGATTCGATTTAATAAATCCACAATATTGCGAATGTGATTTGTGATATGAGATTTGAGATACCTTATAATATATGGTTATACAAATATGATTTGCATAACCTATAGTTGTGGTAAAATGGTAAATAGGTGGAGATGAAAATCTCCACCTATCTCCATTATATAAACCCTCTTACAAGAAGGAACGTAAGTCATTCTCTCATTTTTTAGAATTCTCACAAAAAAGAAGAGAAAAACTCTATCTTAATTCTCTCAATTTCTCGTCTCTTCTCCAAAACACCAAGTTCCCACAAACTTCCTTCTTCCGAAAGAAGAACAACCGAGAAGCCTTTGGTGGTGTTCTTTTTCGTAAGAAGAAGTGTTTGAGTTCAGAGAGATCGAGGAGCACACGAAGAGTTCGTGAATCTGGAAAGGAATTTTGAAGAGAGTCTTCAACAAGTAAGTATCATGTATTTACTGTTTTTCTTTTCATTTTATGTATGTTTATCCTACATTTAAGTGTTAAATCATTTTAACGAAATTCAATTGCACCACTTCACCATGACGATTCAATCGTCTTCCGCTATGAGGAGTTTAATTCCTCTGTGTTCTCGCTCTATGGTTAGGTATTAAGTCGATGTATTGTGGAACACCCCTACCTGAGAACCGATCTGGGAGTGAATTTGGTCTGGAGATTCATAGGTTATATTCTTGTGAGTGGCGTTAATTAATAGTTAATTAATTTACTCACACACACCTAAGTTAATAATGTGATTATAGACTTAGGCTATTCCAATATAAGAATTATATTGGTAGACTTAGGTAAATATTAGTCTATTTACCTAGGTCAATCCCGATTAATTTAAAGTACTGAGTGGGAGGAAATAATGTGTATAAGATACATTTAATTTTCCACAAATCTTCGTTTAGTTCGCACCGTTAGATCCATACTCGACCTCGTTGTTCTAATTGGAGTGTCCCCCTTCGAATGGTATTTGTATGGGTCAATATCAATGTTAACGGAGAGAGTAGTTATAGTGAGTGGGAGCGGGTGAAAATGGGACCCACAGTCTCTTCTTTCCATTCACACCGTGAGACGCCTATGATCCGCCTGGTAGTTTGGCTGTGACTGTGCAATCCTTCGGAGAGCCTTGATCATTGGAGTCTGAACACCGTGAATTCTCGAAAGGGATAGAATATCCTTGTTGGTTTTTCTTCGTGGTTCACCCTTCGTGAGCTATTGTTTGGACGCATACTTGGAAATTTAAAGATAGATGGTGACACACACTGAATTCGTTAAGATTTAATCGCTTCTGACCGAATAATTGTAATTGGATGCCTAATGGAATAATAGTTATTCTTGTATTAGGGTCTGGTCGAGAAAGTCTCGTCCTAGAGGAGGAGTGTTTTTTTTCACCCTTCTGGAAATTTTTGTGGTCATTCGAACCTTTGTGGGAACATTGAAATTTTTAATGACCTAGGATCATATGAAAAAATTCGCTAAACTCCGATTGGATTGTCAAAGTTCTGACAATCTCGTAGGAGATAATAACCAACCGCTGAAGAATAATATCAACACGACATCGTAATCGACGACCCAAAGTTCGCCCCTCATTAAGGGTTGTCCTCAGGTGTTGGGCTCGACCGCATCGCCAAGTGTTCGTGATGCATACGATCCGTGGATCAGGCCCAATGAAAAGGAGAAGGTCTATATCATTGCAAGCTTATTTGAAGTTTTGGAAAAGAAGCATGAGGTAATGATCACTGCTAAAATGATCATGGAATCTCTCTAGGAAATGTGTGGACAACAGTCCTTTCCGGTTCGACACGATTCCCTCAAATACGTCTTCAATGATAGGATGAAGGAGGGCATGTCCGTCGCGTGAACACGTTCTCAACATGATGACCCACATTGTCGGGCAGGATGAACGGGGCTTCTATCGATTTAATCGAGCTAGGTAAGCTTTATATTGGAGACTGTTCTGAAAAGTTTCCTTCAATTTAGTAGCAATGTTGTTATGAACAAAATTATCTACACTATGACCACCCTTCTCAATGAACTACAAAACTTTCAGGTCTTAATGAAGATCAAGACACCGGAAGATGAGGAAAACGTTGCCTTCAGGTCCTATCACAAGGGTTCGACCCCTAGGACAAAATTTGTAGGTTCTTCAGGCCGGAAAGGGAAGAATAATGAGATGAAAAAGGGCATAGTTGATCGTGTTGTCGCCCATAACGGCAAAAAGGTCAAGGAAGTTGCATAGAAAGAACAGTGTTTCCACTGCAATGGGGATGGTCAATGGAAGAGAAACTGTCCCAAGTTACTTGCCGACAGGAATAAAAAAGGTAAATTTATTTACTTTTAACTGAAACTTGTTTAGTGGAGAGTAATGACTCTGCCTGGATGCAGGATTCAGGCGCCACTAACCATGTTTGTTCTTCTTTTCAGGGGATTAGTTCCTGGAAGCGGCAGCGAGAGGGTGAGATAACATTACGGATTGGATCTAAAGAGGTTGTCTCTGCTGCTGCGAGCGACAAAATAAAGCTCTATTTTGGCGGGAAGTCAATTTTATTGGATAATATGTATATAGTGCCAGGTTTTACTAGAAACCTTGTTTCCATTTCCTACCTTATTAAACAATGTATCACTGTTGAATTTTCTGGCAATAAAGCATTTATTTTTAGAAATTGAGATTTACTGTGTTGAGCTTAACTTGAGAATAATTTATACGTTTCGAAACCTAATTGGGTCAAAACTGTTTTAAATACTGAATTAGTTAAAATTGTCGAAACAAGAACTAGAAGAATAAAAGTTTCTCCTAAAGAAAATGTCCATCTTTGCCATCTATTGTTATGCCACATTAATCTCAGTAGGATTGAGAGACTAGTGAATACTGGACTACTAAGCGAGTTGGAAGAAAACTCTTTACCTGTATGTGAGTCATGCCTTGAAGGCAAAATCACTAAACGTTCTTTTAGTGGAAAAGGATATAGAACCAAAGAGCCTCTTGAGCTTATACAATATGACCTCTGTGGTCCGATGAGTGTTAAAGCACGAGGAGGTACGAATACATTGTATCTTTTATAGATGACTATTCAAGGTATGTATATATTTACCTAATGCAAAGGAAGTTTGAAACTCTTGAAAGTTCAAGGAGTATAAGACTTAGGTTGAGAACCTGTTAGGTAAAACAATAAAAACACTTTGATCGGATCGAAGTGGAGCGTATATGGACACTAAATTCCAGGACTATTTGATAGAATAAGGAATTACGTCCCATCTTTAAGCACTTGGCATGCCACAACATAATGGTGTATTGTAGAGGAGAAACAGAACCCTGTTGGGCATGGTTCGGTCGATGATGAGCTATGCTTATCTCTGTTATTCTTTTTGGGGTTACGTAGTGGAGGTTGCGGTTTATATTTTGAACAACGTTCAGTTGAAGAGTGTTTGTGAAACACCGCTCGAACTTTGGAGTGGATGTAAATGTAGTTTAAACCATTTCAGAATTTAGGGATGCCAGACCCATGTCTTTGTGTCAATCCCGAAGAAGTTGGAACTTCGATCAAAATTATGCCTCTTTGTAGGTTGCCCTAAAAAGACTAGGGGTGGTCTCTTTTACGATCCATATGTTAAACGAGAATGGGCAGTTCATCAGCAAGAGTTGTTGATGGAGCTAGTACGTCAACAAGTGTTATTGATCATAACACGTCAAGTGAACTCCGTTCTCAAGATTTAAGAATGCCTCAACGTAGTGAGAGGGTTGTGAGACAGCCTAAACGTTACATGGGTTTGGCTGAAACCCAAGTCATCCCCGCTGATGATGTTTGCGATGATCCATTCACCTATGATCAGTCAATGGCAGACGTTGACAAAGATGAATTGATGAAGCTATAAACCATGAAATGAAGTCGATGTACATCAATTCCATCAGGGAACTTGTGGGCAAACCGGATGGGGTTAAACCTATTGGTTGTAAGTGGATCTACAAGTGTAAACGTGACGTAGATGGGAAGGTGCAGACCTTCAAAGTTCGACTAGTGGCAATGGGTTTTACCTAGGTTGAAGGGGTTGACTATGAGGAAACCTTTTCCCCTGTTGCCATGGTAAAGTCGATCAGGATCCTTCTGGCCATTACCGCATATTATGACTATGAGGTATGACAGATGGATGTCAAGACAACGTTTCTGAATGGCAATCTTGATGAAACAATCTACATGGACAACCCCAAAGGATTCATTGCCCAAGGCCAAGAAAAAAGGTTTGTCTGCTTCATAGGTCAATTTATGGACTCAAACAAGCTAAAAGGTCCTAGAATATAAGGTTTGATGAGGCGATCAAATCTTATCGCTTTGATCAAAAGGTGTGAGCCTTGTGTCTACATGAAAAATTGTTAACAACACTGTCGCATTTCTCATATTATATGTGGATGATATCCTGCTCATTGGAAATGAGGTAGGATTTCGTACTGACATTAACGAATGGTTGGTTTTTGGATTCCAAATGAAAGATTTGGGAGAAGCCCAAGATGTTATAGTTATCCAGATAGTGTAAATCGGAAGAACATAACACTATCCATGTTTCAAATTGGTCATATATTGATTTAGATGTTGTCTATATATAAGATGCAGAACTCCAAGAAGGGCTTGTTGACTTTCAGCCATAGGGTTCACTTGTGTGAGGATCAATGTCCTAAGACACCTCAAGAGGTTGAGGATAGGAGAGGAATCCCCTATGCTTCAGTTGTAGGTAGTATCATGTATGTCATGTTGTGTACTAGGCCCGACATCTGTTATGCAGTTGGGATTGTCAGTAGGTATCATTCCAATCTAAGATTAGATCAAATAGTAGTCGTTAGGGAAATCCTCAAGTATCTTAGGAGAACGAGAAACTACAGCCTTGTGTATGGGATTGGGGATTTGATCCTTGCATGATACACCAATTCTGAGTTTCAGACCGATAATGTTTCGAGGTAATCCTATTCGGGGTCAACCGTCATTCTAATTTGAGTATGTTGCAGCTTGTGAAGCTGCAAAGGAAGCTGTTTGGCTTAGGAAGTTCATGATGGATTTAGAAGTTTTTCCAGATATGAACTTGTCGACACCCTATTTTGTGACAATCACAGGCCAGAGCCACTTGAGAGAACCTCGAAGTGTTAAAAGGGGCAAGCACATTGAGCGATATTATCACATGATACGGGAGATTATGCACCACGAAGACGTGACAGTCACGCTGTCACACCCCCTCCCGAACTACCTGCTACTTAGCCCGAAAGGCGGCGTGAAACCAACAGACATTGTTTACCTCTTAACAATATCTCACTGATCTGTTTCTCTCTGATAAACATACTATGTTCGCATATAGAACATTTTAACATAACACAAATGTAAAACTGGACAACTATTAAACATACACAAGGAGAAACCCTTCATAAGTCTCTCTTGGAAACTAAAAGTCAAGTGCATCAAAACAACACAAGACAACTCATTGCTTATACAACCACTAATGTACAAAACTTCTATAACTATTTAACGACTTGCTATACAACACCAACCACGCACAAACTAACAACTTATGAAACTTCCAGCAGACTATGGCGGGATGTCGTACAAGGAGCTCGATCTCTACCGAAAAGGTTTGAAAACATTGGAAGAATGAGCTAAAAGCTCGGTGAGTGTCTATCTTTAAAACATTATAAGCTCACAGTGAAACATAATAATGGCAGATTATAAGTAGAAAATAGATTAACATCTGTTTGTAAACATAAACATACCATGCTTCCAATTTACAGGTTTAAGTCACCACTTGTGCATAACACACAACTCGAAATGTACTAACATATCGAGGGTAGATAGATCAATAATATAGAAGCTCATAACAATAAAACACATGACATGACACCACATCAAACCATAGAGGTGGTAGAGTTACATTTATACCAATAAGGTTCATACCTCTCTCTCTCTCTCTCACGTGCACGTGGATTACCTTTGGTCGTTTGGTTTTCCCTAATACCTTCTCTATGTCCTTCAGTATTAAGGTAAAACCATTTACTACCCTAATACCTTCTCATTGTCCTTCAAAGATTTAGGCAAAACCATTTACTTCCCGGATACCTTCTCATTGTCCTTCAGTATCGGGATATCATGATTCATTCCCCCCCCAAGTACCTTCTCGAATGTCCTTCAGTATTAGGGGTGAACCCCAAACAAGGGCATAATTTGTGTACCATGGAAATCATGTCTTTATAACACATAGAAATGATTTTCTTGACATTTTCACATTATCATCTAAACATGTTCCCAAGTGGATTTACACAAAACATTCTTTAAAGGAAAGCATACTTTCATAATTTAGTTTCCATACTTGGATTTATAGTTACAACTATCTTCAAGCTTGCTTAGGTTCCATCATGAACTTTATGTTAGAAAACTCTATGAAGCAATTCATAACTAGTTCAAACAGATGTAATTATCAACACTTATGTTCATGAAGAAAAACATAGGTCAAGCATAGTTCTAAGATAGAGTCACTCACAGTATTAGAATTGGAACCTTGGCTTGTAAACTTGACCTATTTGCTCTTGGCCTGTCAAACAAGCCAAATCAACCATTAGAACCTCGAGCTCATGATTTTTTACCTTAAAACTTGCAAGAAAACACACTTTCAAAAATTCCAGCATTTTCAGATTTTCTGACCTGTTTTCAGACAGCCATAACTTCTTCATTACTTATCCAAAAAGAATGTACTTTATACCAAACTCTTCCTTTTTGAACCCTCTAAAACTCTTATAACAACATGAAAATGAGATTCGTAACGTATGGGTTAGAAAATACCTCAGTAGCTTAACCCCTAAAATGATCCTGCTGCTGTTCCAGATTTCACTTCCTGCTGCAACCCAAAACATAACCTGATGATTACAACATCTTTCAATCATTTTCTTCTCCCGATTCCTTCACAAAACTTGTAGGCAATTGAATAAGCTTTCGAACCATACCAATTTGAGCTTCTAACTCCAAGTATACAGATCAGAACAACCAAAACATCAGAGACTTCTCGGATTTGACAGCAAAATTCTGTCTTCTGCCTTCCTCTTAACAAAACAACAACTTAAAATCAGAATTGGCTCGAGCTTCCTTCACGAATTTTGTTCCAATATGAGTTAACTTTCATGAAACAAAAGCTCAGATCTTACCTGTTCTTGTGGAGCTCGAGATGAACAGAAAATCATAACTTGTCTGAGTTGATTTTCTAGCTGTAATAAAGAATCCTCTTGAGTTTTCCCCTTTTCTTCTGCAACTCCAGCTCAAAATCACCAAAAATGGCCTCCTTCTTCTTCCTTTCTCCTTGAACCACGAAGCTTCAGCCTTAGTTTGTGATGAAAGAGAAGAAATTGAAGAGAAAACCCTTTTTAAGACAAAACAATCGGTGGAAGAGATATTGTTTTGTCTTTTTCCCTTTTCTCTTTTTGCTTTTTCTTTTTCTTTTTCCTTTTCTTTTTCTTTCCTTTATCTTCTTTCTTTTCTTTTCTTTTCTTTTCTTTTCTTAACAAAACAAAATGGTCTAAACTTTCTTTCCTTGTTTTCCTTTTGCCTTTGACTTCATTACTTTTCTTTTTAAAACAAGGAAAACCAAGTTTTAAGCATTCATTTCTTCCTTTCTTTTGTTGTTTGATATTAAGGAGGTTCCAAAGAAAGATCTCGGGTTTACACACGCATATAGCGTCGGAGCACAATGTTGCTCATCCATTTACAAAGGCCCTCACGGGTAAAATATTTGAGGGTCACCAGAGAGTCTTGGTCTTCAAGTGCTTATTGACTAGGGCAAATGGGGGTATTTCATAGGGATTCAATGCCCTAGTGTATAGTATTATTACTGTACATTTGAGAAATGTATTTTGTATTCCACTACGTTAGTCCATGGGGAGTTTGTTAGGATGTATGTCCTAATCTCGTATATGTTTATAATATTCCTCATTGAAACAAATAAGAGTTATTTTTTCATCACTTTGTGTCTCCCATATTTACAAACTTTATGCAATAATCTAAGCTCTAGGGTCATTGAATTATGAGAGAACTAGAACATAAATGCGATCCGCTTTGTATTAGATACAAAAGAGGTGATCCAACTCGTTCATGTAGTTGACCTGCGAGTGGGGCAATCCTATGCAATGAGATTGTACACGACCGGACCGTGAAATATTAAACCTATTGATAAAACATTGATACCATTATAGGTCTAATAACTTCGTAGATGACCAATAGTTACTCGACCTTAATCTTGAGCGTGTTATGGACTCTTGTCTGCAGGGGTCTGTCTTTTGACTAGTACGACTGAGTGTGGTCACAGTTACTCACCAAATATGCCTATCCTCTCAGGAACAGGACCACGTGGGGAGCTAGGAAGTTGACTATGCAAGATGGAATTCATTCGTTTCCGACTTAGGTAAGCTAGCAAGTAAACCAAATTTACCTTCCTTCATTTCATCAAGGAACTTGGGACAACACCTTTTCAGCTGATCGTCCCTATTGCAGTAGAAAAACTTTCTTCCAACTTCCTTGATTTCTTTACCGTCTTGGGTGACAGCGAGGTCAACCCTAACTTTCTTCAACTTCTTCTTCTTCCCTTTCAAGCCTGAAGAATCTAGAAACTTTGTCCCAGAGGTCGAACCTCTATGAAATGATCTAAAGGTAACACTTGCCTAAGCTTCGAAATTAGTTAGTCTGGAAGGGTTGTAGTTCGTTGAATAGGACTATTGGACCGGGCACGTGAAGACACTCCTCAGCGAGCGCGAACTTTAGATCATCGTTTACAAAAATCCTGTCAATATTATTTTTTCCATGTTTGAAAAGTATCACCGACTAACTTATCGGAAGCTAAAAGAGAATTAAAGGCGTTTGAATTTTTTGTTGCTGAAAATATGAAAATCTTTGTATTAGTGTCGCAAAAAATTTGAAAATCCAATCAGGTTTAGAATTTCAACATCACATTAAAAATTGCAATGATACCCCAAAGGTTTAGAATTACCACCACCGTAGGGTAGACAAATCCACTCCTCCTCTAGGCTCAGACTTTCTTGACCAGACCCTAATACCAGAATAACTCTTATTCCATTTGGCATCCAATTACCATTTTACAGTCTGAATTCATTAACACTTAATGAATCCTTTGAGTGTCACCCTCTATTTTTAAATTTCAAAGTATTTGTTCAAACAATAGTCGTCGTAAGGAGGACTACAAAGGAAAACCAACAAGGAAATCGTATACATTTTGAGAATTCACGGTGTTCTGACTCTCATGATCAAGGCCCTCGGTAGGGATTGTCTGGTCAAGGCCAAACTAGCAGCCAGATCCTGAGCATGTTACGTACTCTTGTCTGCGGGGGTCTGTTCTTTTACTAATACGGGTGAGGGTGGCCACAGTTTCTCGCCCAATATGTCTATCTTCTTAGGGACAAGACCAGGTGGGTAGCTTGGAACTTGACAATGCGAGATGGAATTCACTCGCTCCCGATTTAAGGAAACTAGAGGGGGTGATCCCTTAAGTGCCTACTCCATGGCATGAACAACGGGGCCCCAACCTCTCACTTGCCCGAGAGGGTTGTTGTTTATGGTTGGACCATGCAACGTAGTTGTTCATTAGAGGAGCAGTGGGACATAAGGAGCAAGAGATAGACATAGGGGTAAAATGGTAATTTGAGCAAGCTGTGGCTACGAACAACCTGTGAAAGGTCGACTCACGAGCAATGGTAATATGGATGGACACAATATGTCATATAGTGATGGGAGTGCAGCTACGGGCTTTAGTCGAGTGTTACCTTAGCCAATGATATTTGAATAACCGGGTCAAAGAGTTTGATAGGTTAATCTCGGTCATCTGTAGGTCCATTAGGTCCCTCCGTTGGCTCAAACTGGATAAATTGAGGGATTATAGTTTCGTATGAATTTGAAGTGTTCAAATTCATTATTTGGGTATTTATGTCATTCATATGTGATATAGATGACATAAATATATAGTTTGATGTGAATGTGGTTGATAGTAAACTATAGTATAGCCTAATTGATTAATTAGTACTAATTGCAGAAATTAAATTGAGATAAATGAAATTGAATGTGATTTAATTTAAAATTTAACAATTATGAAAATGAGATTTGTTTAATAAGGTATGAGGTAACTTATATTATGTAATATGCAAATATGATTTGCAAATCATATGGTTGTGGTAAAATGGTGATTTGGTGGATGTTTTAACTCTACCACACACCAATATATAAAGTGCTTGCAATAAGCCTTTGGTGAGACACTTTGACATTTTTTGGATTTTCACCCAAAGCAAGTGTAATTCTCTTTGAAGAGTTCTCTCACCATTCCTCTGGATTTGTCTCCAAACACAAAACAAAAGGGAGTCCCTGAACTCTCCCGAGAATAATCGAGAACACCCATTGGAAGTGTATTGACGTTCGGTTTGAGGATCAAACTTGTTGAGATCGTTGTTTTCTAGAGGGATCGAGATCAAGATGGAGAAAATGTTGAAGAAGTGTTCTTCAAGAGTTAGTGTTTTTACATATTTTTTTCTATTTCTATTATGCAAGTTTAGCCTAAAATTAAAGTAGTTTATTTCGATTTTAAGAAATGAATTGCACGAGGAAACAACGACGTTTCACAACGTCTTCTGCTATGAGAATTCAAATCCCTTCAATTCGAATCAGAGCCAAACATTGATCTCTATTGTGTATTATGTCATTTCTTAAAATTAGGTGGGTAGTATTAATTTTTTCATGAGATGAATGTTAATGGTTTGCATGTTTGGATGTTGTCGGTTTTTAGTAGTTAGATAGGTTTACATTAATGTTGATGAGATAAATGAAAGGGCTTGCTAGTTGGGAATTTTTTTAATGTAAATGGAGTCTATAAGTCAGCGTCGTTCATGGAAAGGAATGTTGCCAAGAATACGAACCGAAAGGAGAAGATTTCGGTGAAAAACAACAAAGGATGTTTGCTAGAATTTGATCGGCGTTGTGACGCTCTTCATCGGCGATGCGACGCCATCCACGCTGTTGGAGAAGTTGTTGTAGTGTAGTGTTGAAACGCCATAGCGTTGAGAAAGCCAGGCTTGACGCTGGAAGTTGCAATGCCATCGCGTAGTGCTCAAAAGTTCTCGAGAAAATCAAGCATAGTGGCAAAGTTGCTGATCAATTGGACTCAGAGGTCGGCGGTTCGAGGCCTATTGACAATCATTTTTTATTTTTAATTTATTTATTTTGTAAAATAAATTTTAATTCATTTAATTTTAAGTAATATTAATAAAATTGTTATATTAAAGTTAATTAATTAAATTAAAGTCCTTAGGATGCCAAAAATCGGTACAATTATGCTATTTATTAAATTATGCAATTGTTGTATAATTTATATATTCTATGTGAATAATGTATGTAATATAGATTAAAATCCAACCCTAGGTTAAACATTTAATGCATCATTTATAATATAACAGTTATAATATATAGTATGCATGTTAGCATTATATTATAAGTGTTATAATATAATGTATGTTTTTAATTTAATTAATATAAGTTTTATATTTCTTAGATTAAAAGCATTGACATGCATTTTTAAATATGATGTATGTATATTATATAGTTTAATTATTCATGTAAGGAATGATCAAGCATTATAATATAATAACAATGCATGTAACCTAAGTTAATTATTAGTTTTAAATTTTTTAGAACATGAATAATTAGACTTAGGGTTTCTAGTTCTAATAAGATTAGAATTAGGAAATCAATATGACTTGGGGATGGTTATTAACTAGTAACTTTGTCGAATAAAGGTTTTGTCTAAGGTTGGGGTATTTAAGCTTTGCGGGACACTGCACTGGGAACAGGCACAGTAGTGAATTTGGGTGGCGTTAATAAAGAGTTAATTAGTTTACTCACATAGACGTAAGTTAATAATTTGATTATAGACTTAGGCTAATCAAATATAAGTGTTATATTGGTAGACTTAGGTCAATTATAGTCTATTTATCTCTGGTCAAACCCGATTATTTTAAAGTGTTGAGTGGGAGCAAATAAAGTGTATGAGATACATTTAATTTTCAATAAACTAATATCCGTTAAGTTCACACCGTGAGATCCATACTCGGTCGTGTGTGGTGCAAATGGGAGCGCGTCCCCTCACGGGTGATATTTTTATGGATCAAAATTCAACGTGGATGGAGAGAGTACTTATAGTTAGTGGGAGCGGGACCTGTGAAAATGGGACCCACGGTCTCTTCTTTCCATTCACAGTGTGAGATACCTATGATCCACCTTCTAGTTTGGCCTGGACAAGACAATCCCTACACAAGGCCTTGATCATGGAGAGTGGAACACCGTGAATTCGTAAAGGGATACAATTTCCTTGTTGCTCTTCCTTCGTAGTCCTCCCTTCGGTGGCTATTGTTTGGACGGATACTTGGAAATTTATAGATGGTGACACTCACATGATTAATTTCGAGTAAATGGATTATGAACGAAAAATGGTAACTAGATGCCTAATGGACTAAGAGTTATTAGGGATAATGGAATTAGGGTATTAGGGTCTGGTCGAGAAAGTCTCCTCCTAAAAGATGAGTGGCTTTGGGGTATCATTGCAATTTTTAATGACCTAGGGATCATGGAATTTACTAAAACCTGATTGGATTTTTAATGTTTTTTGTGAGACTAATACACAGATTTAATTTTTCAGCAACTAAATGTTAGGTGCCTTTAATGCTCTTTTAGCTTGAGATAAGTTAGTCGCCGATAATTTCAAAGTGGAAAAACAATATTTACACGATTTTGGTCACTGGCGACCTAAAGTTCTTGCTCACTGAGGGATGTGCTCAAGTGTTCGGTCCAACAACCTTCCTCAACGAACTACAAACCTTCCAATCCTTGGTGCAAACAAAGGGACATATAGCTGAGGCAAGTGTTGCCTTCAAATCTTTTCATAGCGGTTCGAAATATTGGACAAGGTTTGGAGATTCTTCAAGCTCGAATGGTTGACTGCACTACCGCCCAAAAGGGAAAAGAGATCAAGGAAGTTGCAAGAGAGTATTTCTACTACAACGGGGGCGATCACCTTAAAAAGAGTTGTCTCAAGTTCCTTGTCCAAAAGAAGAAAAATGGTAAATGTGATTTATTTGTTACAGAAAATTGTTTAATGGGGAGTAATTACTCTGTTAGGATATTTAATTCAGGCGCAACTAACCATGCCTGTTTTTCTTTTCAAGGATTAAGTTCCTAGCAGATGCTGCAAAAGGGTCAGATAACGCTCATGGTTGTATCCGGAGATGTTGTCTCAAATTTGTGATGATCGACACTGATGAAGTCGCTTTTGCATGAAAGTACTTATTATTAGAACATATGTACATAGTTCTAGGGTTTACTAGAAATCTAGTTTCTATTTCCTGCCGATTAGAATAAAATATTTTCGTTTCTTTGATGAGTATTAAAGCGTTTATTTCCGAAATGGAAATTTGCCATGTTCTTCTTCACTAGAGAGTAATTTGTATGTTTTAAAACCTAATTGGGACAAAAGAGTTTTGAATACTAAATTATTTAAAACAGCAGAAATGCAAACCAAAAGAGCAAAAGTTTCTCCAAAAGAAAATGTTCATCTTTTTCATCAAGCTTAGGCCACATAAATCTCAATAGGATTGAAAGACTAGTAAAGAGCGGACTTCTAAGCGAGTTTGAAGAAAACTCTTTACCTGTTTCTGAGTCATGCCATTAAGGCAAAATGACCAAACACCCTTTTAGTGGAAAAGGATATAGAGCCAAAGAGCCTCTTGAGCTTATACATTATGACCTCTATGGTCCGATAAATGTTAAAGCACGAGGAGGGCATCCAAGATTCCGAGTTGATCAGGAAGTGGGCATACCACATCTGACCTCCACGCGCCCCGCTCGTCGGTCAATGGTCAACAGTCAATGGTCAATGGTCAACAGTCAACGATTAGTGGTTAACAGTCAGCGATCAACTTATAAGTTGTTCGGTTCAATTAGTTTTATCCTTCGAGATTGTCTTCACACTCTGTTGTTGTAATTTAGCCTAACTATTATTGGATTCGAAAATAAGTTTATTTATATGTCTTCTAAGTAGGAAACTGGGTTGAATTTAGGAAACTCAAGTATCAAGCACGATTTAGAGGAGCGTTGAGTTATGAGAGAAATTTTAGGAGTTTGAAGTTAAGCTAAGTTAAGGGATATTTTACAAAGTATTTTAAAAGGAAACATTTTAAAGATATATGTAAAGTATGTTTTATGGATTTCCCAAAAAGATGAATTCCATGGACTTATTCCAATAAACGATATCCGGAGACTTTCTCTGAAGGATTAGATTTAGAACAGTATTTCATTATGGAATTTGAGAGGATTCTAGAAGATTTAGGGGTTTGAGAGGACTCGAACATAAATGAATTCAAAGTATTTGGAAATGGTTGACACAGTCAAGTATATTTATGTATATTGCCTTTGTGCTCAATCCATAATTTTATTTGTAAATGTATTTATTATTTATTATTGAAAGTTAAGTTTTCATTATATGATTTATATGAATGTTGCATCATTATGAATGCATATGTATATGTGATTGTTGTCACACCCCCTCCCGAACTACCTGCTACTTAGCCCGAAAGGCGGCGTGAAACCAACAGACAATGTTTACCTCTTAACAATACCTGCTGACCCTGTTCTCCTGATAAACATACTATGTTCGCATATGGAACATTTTAACATAACACAGTAGAAAGTGGACAACTATTAAACATACACAGGGAGAAACTCTTCATAAGTCTCTTTTGGAAACTAAAAGTCAAGTGCATCAAAACAACACAAGACAACTCATTGTTTATACAACCACTAATGTACAAAACTTCTATAACTACATAATGACTTGCTATACAACCCAACCACGTACAAACTAACAACTTATGAAACTTCCAGCAGACTATGGCAGGATGTCAGGTACCAGGAGCTCGATCTCTACCTGAAAAGGTTTGAAAGCATTGAAAGAATGAGCTAAAAAGCTCAGTGAGTGTCTATCTTTAAAACATTATAAGCTCACAGGTGAATCATAATATTGGCAGATTATAAGTAGAAAATAGCTTAACATCTGTTTGTAAACATAAACAAACCATGCTTCCAATTTACAGGTTTAAGTCACCACTTGTGCATAACACACAACTCAAAATGTACTAACATATCGAGGGTAGATAGATCAATAATATAGAAGCTCATAACAATAAAACACATGACATGATACCACATCAAACCATAGAGGTGGTAGAGTTACATTTATACCAATAAGGTTTATACCTCTCTCTCTCTCACGTGCTCATGGAATACCTTTGGTCGTTTGGTTTTCCCTAGTACCTTCTCTATGTCCTTCAGTATTAAGGTAATACCATTTACTTCCCGAATACCTTCTCATTGTCCTTAAGTATCGGGATATCATGATTCTTTCCCCCCCTAAATACCTTCTCGAATGTCCTTCAGTATTAGGGTTTAACCACAAACAAGAGCATACTTTGTTTACCATGGAAATCATGTCTTTATAACACATATAACAATTTCTTGACATTTCAACATTATCATCTAAACATGTTCCCAAGTGGATTTACATAAAACATTCTCTAAAGGAAAGCATACTTTCATAATTTAGTTTCCATACTTGGATTTATTGTTACAACTAATTCAAAGCATGCTTAGGTTCCATCATGAACTTTATGTTAGAAAACTCTATCAAGCCATACATAACTAGTTCAAACAGGATGTAATTATCAACACTTATGTTCTTGAAGAAAAACATAGGTCAAGCATAGTTCTAAGATAGAGTCACTCATAGTATTAGAATTAGAATCTTGGCTTGTAAACTTGACCTATTTGCTCTTGGCCTGTCAAACAAACCAAATCAACCATTAGAACCTCGAGCTCATGATTTTTGACCTTAAATCTACAAGAAAGCACACTTTCAAATTTCCAGCATTTTTCAGATTTTCTGCGCTGTTTTCAGACAGCAATACCTTCTTCATTACTTATCCCAAAATAATGTAATTCATACCAAACTCTTCCTTTTCGAACCCTATAAAAATCATATGAAGACATGAAATTGAAATCCCAAACGGATTTGTTCAGAAATACCTCGAGAGCTACTTTCATCAAAACAGAATTCTGTTGTTTCTAGATTCGGATTTCTTGCTGCACAACAAATTTAACCTGATATGTAGAACATCTTTTAGACATTTTCTACTCACGATTTCATCACGAAAGTTGTAGGAAATTCAATAAGCGTTCGAACCATACCAATTAGAGCTTCTAACTCCAAGTATTCAGATCAGAACTACCAAAACATCAGAGACTTCCCATATTTGACAGCAAATTCTGTCTTCTATCTTCCTCTCCACAAAACAGTAAGTTAACTTCAGTATTAGCTCAAGCTTCCTTCACAAACTTTGTTTCAAATTGAGTTAACTTTCATGTATCAAAAACTCAACTCTTACCTCTTCTTGTTGTGCTCGAAAAGACCAAAACATCAAAACTGGTGTGAGTTGATCACCTTGCTGCTATACAATTAAGCTTCGAGTTCTCCTCCTTTCTTCTGCAATTCCAGCTCCAAAATCACGAAAATGGTTTCCATTTCCTTCCTTTCTCCTTCTCCCACGAAGTTTCAACTTTGGTTTTGATAAATGAAGAAGAAAATGGAGAAGATAAAGCCATTTAAAAAAAACAAGGAGGCAAACTTTGTCTTTTTCCCTTTTGCTTTTTCATTTCTTTTTCCTTTCCTTTATTCCTTTCTTTCTTTCCTTTTCTTTCCTTTTATTTTCTAAATAAAACAAAACACAATATAATATCCATCCCTTTCATTTCATTTTCTTCATTATTTTTAAAGCAAACCAAACCAAAATGGTTTGAGCTTTTCCTTCCTTGTTTTCCTTTTATCTTTCACTTCATTCCTTTTCTTTTTAAAACATGGAAAACCATGTTTTAAACATTCATTTCTTCTTTCTTTTTGTTGTTTGTTAATAAAGAAGTTCCAAAGAGATTGGGCTTACAATTGCATAATGGGACCTCGTGCATATTGTATGTATATGAACGTGTGATATAGGTTGTGGCAATGAAGGGATCGAATCTTGAATCTGAAGCGATTGAGAATCGCGTGTTCATGATTTTGTAACATGGATATACAAACAACAACTAAATAACGAAGATTTATAATGTTTAACAACTTAGGACAACAAGAATTTACCTGTGAATAACACATTCTTCACGAGTTTCTCCATCAACGTTCATCATCACAACAATGAACCCGAACCGTGTGCAAATCCACCGCTAGATCTTCTAAGTTGTTCTCTAGGTGAGGGAGGAAGGTGTGGTCCTTTTAGGATGAGATGACGTGGTCTTTTTGAGAAATGTGTTTGGAACTCTTTTCAACACAAAAGAGAGAACTCTAGGGTTATTTGTGAAAACTTACTCAAAGTTGCATCTTATGCATCTATTTATATGGAAATATGATGGAAATTACCATCTTATCCCTCCTTCATTCTCTCAATAGTATATATTCAATTTGTGAATCTTATGCACATTAAAACTATATATTATATCAATTATATCAGATATAACTGATATAACACCTCATATATGAAATTGAAAACTTCAATTCCATTCCTAACTGTATACCCTCAATGTTACCATGTTGAGCTAACGGAGGGACCTAATGGACGCACAGTTCATGAGCTCAAATGATGTGAGATTAACTAATCAAACTCTTTGATCTGGTTAATAAATATTCATTAACTACAAGTCACTCCACAATAAACTTGTACTTGCACTCTCTCTCTGATGGAGATCTGATATGCTTGAGCAGCGCGAATGTGTTTGGGATCGTAATTTGCTTGATTGTTTTAATTGAAACAAAAGCCAATACATTGACAAAAACATACAGAACAAGCATGCTTTTAAATCTAATTAAACATGGAGGTTTACATACAAACATGCTTAAATTAATTAACAAATAAACTAATAAAGAGATAAAGGAATTACCTTTGTAGTTTTGTAGAACAAAAACTCCTTGCTCCAATGTTCAGCAACTCAGGAACTTCCAAAAGTTCTATGCTTTTCACCAACAAAACATCACCAACAGAGAACACCTTCTATATCCCTGAGTTCTACTAAGACCTCTCCTTTGTGAGAAGGATTTCAACAGTTTGGAATTATTGTGAATTATAGAGTGAGAGAGCGAGAATTCTTGCTCAAAGGGAACTTTTCCCGAAGAAAACCCAGATCGATCAATTGATCAACACACCCCCTTCTCCCTTTTAAGCTATTGATAGGGAGAAGGAGAGGAATAATGGGAACGTGCCTGGATGACACGTTCCCTTGCTTTATTATTAAAATAATAATTAAATCAAATTTAATTTTTAATTTAAATAACATTTAAATGAAACAAAATAAATATCATATATTTAACTTGGCTTAAATCACATTTAATCAATATATCCCTTTGACCTATAGTTTTAATGTACATCCAGTGCACATTAAATTTTAACCTATTGTTTTCAAATATGTTTGAACTCTTTCAAATATTTAATTCTCTCATATAATTTTAACATGAATCATATTCACATTAAATTTATAATACATAGTTCCAAAACTATATATTATATCGTATCAATATACCTTAAGTTTATTCCATAACGAATTTGAACATTTCAAATTCTAATTATCTAAGAACCCTTTAAGAGCTAGAAGTTGGACCTAATAAACCCACAAATCAGAAGCTCGAACGATACAAGATTGCTCGGTTAATCTCATTTACCTCCCAATCAACATTCGTTAACTACGGGAACACTCCA
This sequence comes from Trichosanthes cucumerina, assembly GCA_036507285.1. Lineage (NCBI taxonomy): Eukaryota > Viridiplantae > Streptophyta > Magnoliopsida > Cucurbitales > Cucurbitaceae > Trichosanthes > Trichosanthes cucumerina. The sequence continues at coordinate 20,543,301 of CM071843.1, read as the reverse complement.
CTAAAGTCCTGCAGCTGCACTATTCTCACTGCAGATGTTTTTCTGTGTCCTCGGATATTGACAAAGAACAACAAGTCAATCCTTCACGAATGTTCGAAACACCAGATGCGTCAAATGGTCGTTTTATCCCTTGTTTACATCTTGTGCCTTAAGTACCAGTGCTCCTCTAACGAACAATTTGTTTGTGGTCCTACCATCAAACAGAGTTCCTCTCGGGCCAATGAGAGGGTAAGACCCTTTGTTCAACTCCCGGAGACACCATTTAAGGGAACATTCCTCTACTTGCCCTAGTAGGCGGGAATAAGTGAATTCTATCTTGCCAAGTTAAGTTCCCAGCCGCTCACTCGGTCTTGTACCCAAGAAGGTAGGCATATTGAGTGGGCAAATCAGGCCACTCTCACCCATACTAGTCAAAGGACAATCCCTCACGAATAGAAGTTCGTAAAGGATTGAGACCAAGTTTCCTGGATCATCTAAGTGAAATAGAAACCTAACTAGTCAACGGAGTTACAACTAGAGTTTGTTATTTCGTGGTCCGGTCTTATGTAATCTAATTACATATGGTATCCCCACTCACATGTTATCTACACGCATTATACGTTAGGATCACGATATTTGTATCAAATACAAAGTGGGTCACATCCATAGTTTTACCAGGGTAAGGTACCCAAACCTTGTCCCCTAACTATAGACCCTTTAGGATGTATCTCGAATTGATATCATTTATATGTAAACTACATTCAGTTAAAGATTCATATAACAACCTTAGATGTTTAGTTTATTAGATTTAGGGTTTAAATAAAGGCAAACTCGTAGATAACGAACAATAACTCTTTATTGAAATAATAACATTGTATTACATTAATTAGAACATAATTACAAACTACGAGTTTCAGGGCACAAAACCCAACAAACTCCCACTTGAACTAAAACTCTAGTCGGGTATATTATAATATAAAACAGTGGTTATAAGATATAGAAATACAATAAATTAGGGCATCGATATACCCCCATTGTATACCTCCCACTTGCCCTAGATTAGCATATGGACATATCTCGTAGACCCAGACTTTCCAGATGAGCATCAAACACTTTAGCCGTGAAAGTCTTTGTAAATGGATTAGCAATATTGTGCTCCGAAGCGATCTTCATGACTATCACATCTCCTCGTTGCACTATTTCTCGTATCAGGTGATTCTTCCTCCTGATGTTCTTACCTCGCTTATGGCTACGAGGTTCCTTCAAATTGGCTACTGCACCACTGTTGTGACAATATAAGGTGATGAAAAATTCCATATTTGGAACAACTTCCAAATCAGTAAGGAATTTCCTTAGCCAAACAGCATCCTTACTTGATTGTTCGCCATACTATAACTCCCCCTTTAAGAGTGAAAACTGATCTCGATGTGGATTTCCGAGAGTTCTTATCGATATGAAATTCAAAATCGGTGTATCCAGTAAGGATCAAATCCTTAGACCCATACACAAGCGTATAGTCCCTCGTTCTTCTAAGATACTTGAGGATATTTTTAACTATTGTCTAGTGGTCTAACCCTTGATTGGTGGCACCTCTCGACTATTCCTTTGCATGACAAATGTCCGACCTCGTGCACAACATAGCATACATTAAGCTACCTACTTCAGAGGCATAAGGAATGCGTCCCATATCCTCAACTTCTTGATAGTTGAACACCATGCCTGAAGGGTAATACGCCCCTCTTGGAATTCTACATCGAATATTAGGACAACATTTTGTCGATATAAGACGCTTGAGACAGTGCTAGCGTTTTGTTCTTGTAATTCCTGAAGATCTGAATCCCAAGAACATATTGTGCCTTTCCCAAATCCTTCATTATGGAATTGGGTTGCCAACCAATTCTTTATGTCAGTAAGGTATCCTACATCATTCCCAAAGAGTAGGATATCATGCACATAAAGTTCTAATAAAGCTAATTTGTCGTTGATGATCCTCTTATAAACACAAGGCTCATTAACGTTTTGGTCAAAGCCATAAGACTTGATCGCAGTATCAAATCTTATATTCCAAGATCTGGACGCTTGTTTCAACCCATAAATTGATCGATTGAGCTTCGAAACATTTCGCTCTTGACCTTGGGCAATGAACCCTTCGGGCTGAGACATATAGATGCTCTCGTCAAGATTACCATTCAAAAAGATAGTCTTGAAGTCCATTTGCAAAATTTCATAATCATAAAACGTGGATATGGAGAAAAGTATCCTAATAGACTCAGATATCAACAGGGGAAAAGTTTCTTCATAATCAACTCCTTCCCTTTGGATAAAACCCTTTGCTACAAGTCTTGCCTTAAAGTTACGTGACTTATCCCATTTGCATCGCTTTTTCTCTTATAGATTGATTTACACCCTATGGGTCTAACCCCTTCAGGTTGGTCTACAAGTTCTCATACTTAATTGAAGTCCATTGACTCCATTTCAAGGTCCATGGCTTTATTCCATTGGTCATTGTCTACGTCATTCATCGCCTTTTTATAAGACAATGAATCTTCTACGCCGTCATCAGGTATGACAACTTGAGTTTCAGCTAAACCCAAGTAGCGGTCAGTTTGAGAAACAACCCTCCCACTGCGTCGAGGAATTCCCGATGATTGAGAAGGACGAGACTGACTTGAGCTATTGGCTCCTCCACCAACTCTTCATGAAGGTCCAGCTTGATCAACAACTTTTCTTGGTTCAACTGTAGCTTCAATTTAGTAGTAATTTACTATGCAGTTTGTGATTCATGTGATCTTCCTCCAAGAACGTGGCGTTAGTACTAAACAATCACCTTGTTTTCTTGTGGGTCGTAGAAATGACCACCTCTCGTTCCTTTGAGGTAACCAACAAATTTGCACAATCTCGAGCGAGGTTCCAGTTTCTTTAGGTTTGTCCCCAGCACGTGTGTCAGACAAACCCAAATTCTGAAGTGTTGTAAACTAGGTTCACGCCCCTTCCACAACTGAAAAGGTGTTTCCATATTCTATCAAATAGTCCTGGAATCTCAAATCCCTATACTCTCCAGCTCAATCGGATCGAAGCGTTTTAATGGTTTTTCATAATGCATTCTCTACTTCAGCCTTATATTCTTTGAACTTTTCAAGAGGTTCAGATTTGTGATGCATTAGGTATAGATAACAATACCTCGAATAATCATCTACGAAATAAATGAAATATTCATACCCTCCTTGAGCTTTAACATTCCCCGGACCACAAAGATCCGAATGCACAAGTTCTAAGGGCTCTATGGCTCTGTAACCATTTCAAGTAAAAGGTCGCTTGATCATTTTACCTTCAAAGCAAGATTCGCAAGGCGGTAAAGAATCATCTTCTAACTTGTTTCGAAGTCCATTCCTAGTGAGTCTCTCAATCCAGTTGAGATGAATATGACCAAGTCTAAGATGCCATAGATAGGTATTATTATTTGGAGAAATTCTTTGCCTTTTACTTTGAGTATTAGCCTTTTTTAAAATTCTCATGATTTAAAATTGCTTTGGTTCTTTTCGGTTTAAGTACATACAAGTCATTTTCTAACTTGGCACAACAAATATTGATACCTTTCTTTGAAATGAACGCTTCATTAATTGAAAAGGTAATCTGAGAAGAGCTTAAGTTCAATTAAACAAGAGATAGAAATTAAGTTTCTCTTAATTTTAGGAACTACATACAGATTTTCTAAAAATAAAAATCTATCTCTAAAAAACAGCTTGACATCTCCTACTGCACGAGCCGAGACGACGTCTGATGCAAAAATATCGAATGCTCTAAACTAATGATGTAAATTAGAATAAGACTCCGACACTTCTACAACGTGCAAGTATACACGGTCGAGAGCAGCAAGTGATAAGTTAAAGTATCGATCCCACGAGGACTAGCTAAACCTAAATGAATGAGTGTCCTAACAATTTTTCCTTATTTTAGTGCAATGTATGAGTGTGCAAATTACTATTGTAAATAAATAAATTGATGTGATAAGTGGGCAAAGACAAGACTAGACTCAAGAAAATAACTAAATTTAAATGAGGGGAGAGGAGAATGCAAACAAGAGGGGAGATGCAAGAGATGAGATTTTTAATGAAAAATAGGCTCGGGTTAGAGTTCTAATGTTCAATTGGAATAAATTTTGAGTGATGCCTTGAATTTACCTACACATGCATTCAAATGATTCATTCCAAAATTACTAAGTTTTAAAACCTACAATTTCCCAATTGTGATCTAAATTATGCTCATGATTTTAGGTTCTAGGTGGGTTAATTATCCCTAATCAACTCAATAATCCTAGAATGAAATTTTATTTTTCTAATTCATTAGCTTTCCCAAGTTTATGAATTATAGAGATGTTAAAAAGGCCAATTTTAATTTTCATGCAACGTTAAATTCAATAAAATTTCATAAATTCAATCAATGGCATCAACCATAAATTTAATCGAAAATTACATTAAAACAACCTAACCTTTGCCTAAGAAAATTTAGTTCATGATTAAAATCGAGTCACATATCTCTAGTTTAAGCATGCTTTTATTGATCAAGGAGTTCATGCAAAACAACCAACAATGTCCACTAAATTAGCCTAAATCAACCACAATTCTAGCCTAAAACAATCACGAGTTATGCTTAAAACAGTGAGCAAAAGTAGTATAAATCAGTACGTAAACAACCAAAAAAATCAGTATTAAATTGGTGGTTGACAACAAGCAATAACACTTAGAGATAGGGAAAACGTTACACAGCAGGTGGCCTTATTTTTCAAGTTCAGTTCGATAGCAATATCTCATCAACGGAAGCTTGAAACGACAATCCAACCGTTCAAAACGAAGCCTTGTCAGTCTCGAAAAATATGTCAACATTTCAGCACAATTCAACGGTTGAAACTCCTGGAATCGACAACTTTGTGAGCGCCGCCGGTGAAAAATCGAATCTGACCGATCTCCCAATGTGACAGCGATATCTGAGACAGCGAGCTCAGAGCGACGATCCAACTGTTCAAAGTAGAGCCCTTTGAGTCTCGAACAAGCTGTCAAAATTAAAGTACAATCCAACGGTAGAAACTTTGGGAAATGACAACTTTTTGAGCGTAAATCTGTGAAAACCGAATCGCACGATTTTTGCTACAACAATGGCACCTTGAAGCTTTGATTTTTTTCTCACACGATTGCTACAACAATGGCACTTTCATGATTCTTCTCTTCAATGCACACCTTTGTTGTAGCAATCGCCCCTTCTCTCTCGCTCTCTTCCCCTTTTGTGGAAACTTCTTCTCCCATTTGGCACTTGTGAACCCTAGCCTCCTCATATAAGATGATGTTGCCCTAACTCCATAAATTACAAAAATACCCTTAAGGGTTGGAATGACCATCTTACCCTTCGGGTAAAATGCCTAAAATGCCCTTAGGGACTCTGTAATTTTCAAACATCTCCTGCATACAAAAAAATCCCAATAAATTCATCAATTAAATTATGAGTCATCTAAATATGAGAAGATTTTTCTGAAGTTAAAATTTTGTCTTCCGGTCTTTAATTACTTGTTAGCTTATTTTTCCAAATTTCATAAATCAAAGCATAAAAACATCAAAATTATTTCTCTTCGAACATAATGCTTAGATTCAAGACTTTTTAGCTAACATACACAATTTAGGGATAAAATAACATGAGACTCAATAAATTCTATGCAATTCAAGTACATTAAGCTCTAAAATTATAGTAAAAATAACTCTCATTTGAGGGAGATACTACTCTAGAGGAAGCTCGCAAATCAGCTTATGCTATGCATCCAGGAAGAACCAAGATGTATAAAACTGTGAAGGAGACTTATTGGTGGCCTGGGATGAAGAGGGAGATAGCTGACTATGTTGACAGATGTTTGATCTGCCAATAGGTTAAACCAGTTAGACAGAAGCAAGAAAGACTCCTTAACCCATTGCCAGTGTCAGAATGAAAATGGGAGCATATCACTGTGGATTTTCTGTTTGTTAGTACAACGTACTTCTAGTAGACATGATGGTATTTGAGTAATTATGGATAGACTCACTAAGACAACATGGTTTATACTGATTTAAGTCGACATAATTGTGAGTCAATATGGAGTGTCAGTGTGCATAGTGTCTGATAGGGACCCGAGATTTACTTTTATGTTTTGGCCTAGCTTAGAGAAAACTATGGGGACAAAGCTGAGTTTTAGTATAGCATTTCATCCTCACACAGATGATCAGTCAGAGCGAACGATCCAGACCCTAGAAGACATGTGGAGAGCATGTGTCCTTCAAGTTAAGGGAATTTGGGATAGACACCTATCACTTATTTAATTCACTTTCAATAACAGCTATCAGTCTAGTATTGACATGGCACCATTTGATGCTCTAGATAAAAGACGTAGTAGAGCGCTCGTATATGTTGGAGCGAACTAGAGAGCGGAAGCTAATCGGTCCCGAGTTGGTGCAAATTACGACGGACAACATTAAGGTAATCGTAAGAATTTGAAGATAACTCGGATCGTCAAAGAGTTTCTGTGAGATAATCAACGAAAGGGCTTAGAATTCCGTGTCGGAGATCAAGTTTTCTTGAAGTTATCTCCATGGAGAGGTGTCTTTCGTTTCGGAAAGAAAGGTAAGCTAAGTGCTCGATATATTGATCCTTATCAAGTAATGGGACGAGTTCCACCGCCAAGCATTTCTAAAAGTATTTAATTCACCTTTTTTCCATTTCCTTGTAATTTTATCTAGGAAAACTTGAGAGCCTCATGAGAGGAACTTAAAGGAAGGAAAAGAAAGTGGTTTTTGGTTTGAAGTTGAAGAAAACAGGGAGAAATTCAATCCAACCTCCCATGGCAGCAAGATGAACAATTCAACCATGTTATGATGTTTTAATCATTTTGAGCTCAACAAGAAGAGGTAAGAATTGAGGTTTGGTTTCTTGAAAGTTAATTCATTTTTGAACAAAATTCGTGAAGAAGCTCGAGCCAATTCTGATCATAAGTTCTTGATTTGTGAAGAGGAAGGCGTGATTAAAGATTTTTTTTGTCCAAATCCAGAAGTCTCTAGTTTTTGGGTTGTGCTGATAAGTAAGATTCGAATCAGAAGCTCTAATAGGTATGGTTCAAAAGCTTATTGAATTTCCTACAACTTTCATGCAGAACTCATGAGAGGAGATATAAACCCGAGATCTCTCTTTGGAATTTCCTTATTAAAAAAAATAAAAGAACATAAGAAATGAATGTTTAAAACTTGGTTTTCCTTGATTTAAAAAAAACAAATGAAGAAAAAGATAAAAGGAAAAACAAGGAAGGAAAAGTTTATACTATTTTGGTTTGGTTTGCTTTAAAGATAGAGAAGAAAAGAAAATGAAAGAAATGTTTATTATATTATATAAAGTTTTATTTTGTTTAGAAAAGAAAAGAAAAGAAAAGAAAGAAAGAGATAAACAAGAAATAAAGAATAGAAAAAGCAAAAAGCAAAAAGGGGTAAAAGAGAAAAAGACAAAAAGGAAAAAAAACAAAAAACAATTCCATTGTTTGAAACCTTCTTATCCTTTTTTTAAAATTCATTTCCTTATTCATTTACCAAAAGGAAGCTGAGAGCTTCGAGAGTAAGAACTGAAGAGAGAAGAAGAAGGAGAAAAAGCTCTGGTTTGGGATTGAAGAAGAAGAGAGAAGAATTACTCAAGTTGAATGGAATTCTATGATCAATTCATTAATGTTCTGATGTTTTGATCTTTTCGAGCTCTACATGAAGAGGTAAGTGTTGAAGTTTTCTTTTCCTGAAAGCTAACGCATTTTTAAACAAAGTTCATGAACGAAACTCGAGCAAATTCTTATGTTAAGTTGCTGTTTTGTTAAGAGGAAAGCAGAAGACAAAATTTGCTGTAAAATCCGAGAAGACTCTGGTGTTTTAGTTGTCTTGATTTGTAGAGTTTGAATCAGAAGCTCTAATAGGTATAGTTGGAAAGCTTATGGAATTTCCTACAACTTTCATGAAGAAATCGTGAGTAGAAAATTATTGGAATATGTCAAAAATCGTAGGACACATTTGTTGTGCTGCAGGAAATTGAATCTGGAAATAACAACAGGTTGATTTTAGGAAAGAAGCTATTGAGGTATTTTCTATCCAATCCGTTAAGAATCGAAATTTTATGTCTTCATATGATTTTTAGAGGGTTCAAGAAGGAATAATTCGGTATAATGTGCATTCTTTTTGGATAAGTAATGAAGAAGTTATGGTTGTTTGAATACAGGGTATAAAATCTGTGAAATGCTGGAAAATTGGTTAGAGTGTTTTCTTGTACTTTTAATGTTAAAAACCATGAGCTCGAGGTTCTATAACATGGTTTTAGTTTGTTTGGCAGGACAAGAAAAAATAGGTCAAATGTACGAGTCAGGATTCTAGTTCTAACACTGTGAGTAACAAAACAAACTTCGAAAATGAACCATATGCTTGAAATATGCTTTAAGAAATGCAAGTTTTGCTACAATGAAAGATTTCAATGTTTTATGTTTTATTTTTTAACACATGTTTATGAGTATAAATATTTCCCTAGATATGGTTTCAAATATCCATTGTGACCCTAAATGTCTTGATGAAATTTATACATGAGCATATGTTTATTGATTGCCGAAATTCATGGAAATGTTATGATTTCGAGCAAGTATGCACTAGCAAGTATGTTTTAAAAATTTTCACTTTTATGAACAAGTTGAGCAAGCTTAAATTTTATGAAAGAAAAGAAAAGCAGACATGTTCAAACATTTTTATGATGTTTTCAGAGACCTGATTTAGTAAATGACTGAGATATTGAGCCCGAGGTTTTTTGGTACCGTGTGCACATAGGTTATATTCTGTTGTCGACGTTGAGTGTACTCCGTGACAACAATGCTGTCGTGAGTGTTGGGTGGACCCCGCTACGACAAAGACGATGGGAATGCTGGGCGTGTCACACTACATCGTAGAGTAAACGTTGGTTGTACTGGGCGTGCCCTACAAAACGTGGATTGCGACATGTTTTAAAAAAAAGTTTATATCACTTATATGCCTTACGAGATTTTAATGACATACTTGTTGGTTTTTTGAAAATCTAGTATGATTCCACGTTTACTTTTAACGCTTGAATACAAAAGCATATGCTCATAGTTTTCAGGTCACATGTTTTACAAGTTATAGATTTCAAACACAGTCACTCACTGAGCTTCATAGCTCATTCTTTCAATGTTTTCAAACTTTTCAGGTAGAGATCGAGCTCCAGGTATCTGATATCCTGCTATAGTCTGCTGGAAGCTTCATAAGTTTGATAATTTGTACGTGGTTGGTGTTGTATTGCAAGTCCATATGTGTCATAGTCTATTTTGAGAGGACTACGTAATTATAGTTGTTTGTACATTAAGTGTTGTATAAACAATTATTTGTCTTGTTTGGTTTCAGATGGTCTTGTTGTTTAAGTTTTCAAGAGAGACTTATGAAGAGTTTCTCCTTATGTATGTTTAGTAGTTGTCATGTTTCCGCTGTGTTATGTTAAAGTGTTCCATATGCGAACATAATATGTTTATCAGGTAAAACTGGGTGAGCAGGTATTGTTAACAGGTAAACACTGTCTGTTGGCTTCATGTCGTCTTCTGGGCTAACTTAGCAGGTAGTTCGGGAGAGGGTGTGACAAGAGATCGACTGGAAGATGTTTTAAATTTTAGGTCAACTTTCGGATAAGTTATAAATCCGAGATCTCTCTTTAGAATTTTCATATTAAAAAGGAACAAAAGAAAAGAGGAAATTAATGTTTAAAACTCGGTTTTCCTTGATTTAAAAAGAAAAGAAATGAAGAAAAAGATAAAAGGAAAAAGAAGGACGAAAAAGTTTAAACCATTTTGGTTTGTTTTGCTTTAAAGATAAAGAAGAAAAGAAAATGAAAGAAATGTTTATTATATTATATAAAGTTTTGTTTTGTTTAGAAAAGAAAATAAAAGAAAAGAGAGAAAGAGATAAACAAGAAATAAAGAAAAGAAAAAGCAAAAAGCAAAAAGGCGTAAAAGACAAAAAGGAAAAAAAACAAAAAACAATTCCACTGTTTGAAACCTTCTTATCCTTTTTTTAAAAAATTGATTTCCTTCTTCATTTACAAAAAGAAAGTTTGAGAGCTTGAGACGAAGAAGCTGTAGAGGGAAGAAGAAGGAGAAAAAGCTTTGGTTTTGGGATTGAAGAACAAGAGAGAAGAATTACTCAAGTTCTATGGAATTATATGATTAATTCAACCATGTTCTGGTGTTTTGATATTTTCGAGCTCCAAGAGAAGAGGTAAGTATTGAAGTTTGCTTTTCCTGAACGCTAACTCATTTCTAAACAAAGTTCATGAAGGAAGCTCGAGCAAATTCTTATGTTATGTTGCTGTTTTGTTAAGAGGAAACCAGAAGAAAGAATTTGCTGTAAAATCCGAGAAGCCTCTGGTGTTTTGGTTGTCCAGATCTGTAGAGTTTGAATCATGAGCTCTAAGAGGTATGGTTTAAAAGCTTATGGAATTTCCTACAACGTTTATGAAGAAATCGTGAGTAGGAAATGATTGGAATATGTCTTAAATCGCAGGACAAATTTGTTGTGCAGCAGGAAATTCAATCTGGAAATACCAGCAGGTTGATTTACGGGAAGAAGCTATTGAAGTATTTTCAAACCAATCCGTTAGGAATCGAAATTTCATATCTTCATAACATTTTCAGAGGGTTCAAAAAGGAAGAATCGGTATAATGTTCATTCTTTTGGATAAGTAATGAAGAAGTTATGGTTGTTTGAATACTGAGTATAAAATCGGTGAAATCTTTGGAAAATTGGGTGGAGTGTTTTCTTGTAGTTTTAAGGTTAAAAACCATGAGCTCGAGGTTCGAAACATGGTTTTGGTTTGTTTGGCAGGCCAAGAAGAAATAGGTCAAGTATACGCGTCAGGATTCTAGTTCTAACACTGTGAGTAATAAAACGAACTTCGAAAATGAACCACATGCTTGAAATATGCTTGAAGAAATGCAAGTTTTGCTAGAATGAAAGATTTCAATGTTTTATGTTTTGTTTTTTAACACATGTTTATGAGTATAAATATTTTCATAGATATGGTTTCAAGTATCCATTGTGACCCTAAATGTCTTGATGAAATTTATACATGAGCATGTGTCTATTGATTACCGAAATTCATGGAAATGTTATGATTTCGAGCAAGTATGTACTAGCAAGTATGTTTTAAAGATTTTCAGTTTTATGAACAAGCTGAGCAGGCTTGAGTTTTATGAAAGAAAATATAAGCAGACAAGTTCAAACATTTTTACGATGTTTTACGAGACTGATTTAGTAAATGATCGAGATATTGAGCCGAGGCTTTATAGTGCTGTGCACACAGGTCATATTCTCGTTGTCGACGTTCGGTGTACTCCGTGAAACAATGTTGTCGTGAGTGTTGGCGGCCCCCCACTACGACAAAGACGATGGGAGTCTTTGGGTGGGCCCCACTACATAGTAGAATAAAGCGTTGATTGTCCGGGCGTGCCTACACAACGTGGATTGCGACATGTTTTAAAAAGTGTTTATATCACTTATATGCCTTACGAGATTGTAACGACATACTTTTTGGTTTTCTGAAAATCTATTATGATTCCACATTTACTTTTAACGGTTGAATACAAATGCATATGCTCATTGTTTTCAGGTGACATGTTTTACAAGTTAGAGATTTTAAACACAGTCACTGACTGAGCTTCATAGCTCATTCTTTCAATGTTTCCAAACTTTTTAGGTAGAGATCGAGCTCCCGGTATTTGATATCCTACTATAGTCACTGGAAGCTTCATAAGTTTGATAATTTGTACGTGGTTGGTGTTGTATAGCAAGTCCATATGTGTCATAATCTATTTTGAGAGGACTACGTATTTATAGATGTTTGTACATTTAGGGTTGTATAAACAATGGTTTGTCTTGTTTGGTTTCAGATGTTCTTGTTGTTTAAGTTTTCAAGAGAGACTTGTGAAGAGTTTCTCCTTATGTATGTTTAGTAGTTGTCATGTTTCCGCTTTGTTATGTTAAAGTGTTCCATATGCGAACATAGTATGATTATCAGGTTAAAACAGGGTCAGTAGGTATTGTTAAGAGGTAAACTGTAAGCCCTAAACTCTATTTTCTTTTATCATTTAACACTCATTCATGATGTTTTGAAATAAGCAAAATCGTATAGGTTGCACTAAAGGATGTCGTGATCGAATTTTGGAATCTATTGAATTTGGAGCTACAATGTGTCTAAACTTCACAAGGGGATAGGTAAACCATTGAAATAAGCATATTAAAAGTTGCATTGAAGTAAGTTCAAATCATTAGCAAATTGGAGAAGTTTTAGGTGCATCACGTATTGAATGGAAGATCATATGTCTCACACACTTGGGATAAGTTGGCTAAATGCTTAGGGTTTCTTTATAGACTTATTTTGGTGTTTTAAAAAGAAAAGAAAGAAAGGGATAAAGGAAAGGAAAAAGAAAAGGAAAAAGAAAAGAAAAAGCAAAAGGGAAAAAGACAAACTTTGCCTCCTTGTTTTTTAAAATGACTTTATCTTCTCCATTTTCTTCTTCATTTATCAAAACCAAGCTGAAATTTCGTGGGATAAGGAGAAAGGAAGAAGAAGGAAGCCATTTTTCATAAACTTGGAGCTGTTGTTGCAGAAGAAAGGAGAAGAACTCAAGAGGATTCTTTATTGCAGCAAGGAGATCAACTCAGACCAGTTCTGATGTTTTGGTCTTTTCGAGCTCAAAAAGAAGAGGTAAGAGTTGCGTTTTTGATACATAAACGTTAACTCAATTTGGAACAAAGTTTGTGAAGGAAGCTTGAACTAATACTGAAGTTAACCTACTGTTTTTTGAAGAGGAAGACAGAAGACAAAATTTGCTGTCAAATCTGGGAAGTCTCTGATGTTTTGGTTGTTCTGATCTGTATACTTTGAGTTAGAAGCTCTAATTGGTATGGTTAGAAAGCTTATTCCATTTCCTACACGTTTGATGAAGGAATCGTGAGAAGCAAATGATTGGAAGATGTTGTAATCTTCAGGTTAAGTTTCGGGTTGCAGCAGGAAGTGAAATCTGGAACAGCAGCAGATTCATTTTAGGGGTTAAGCTACTGAGGTAATTTCTAACCCATACGTTAGGAATCTCATTTTTATGTCTTCATAAGAGTTTTAGAGGGTTCAAAAAGGAAGAGTTTGGTATAAAGTACATTCTTTTTGGATAAGTAATGAAGAAGTTATGGCTGTCTGAAAACAGGGCAGAAAATCTGAAAATGCTGGAATTTTGAAAGTGTATTTTCTTGCAAGTTTTAAGGTCAAAAATCATGAGCTCAAGGTTCTAATGATTGATTTGGCTTGTTTGATGAGGCCAAGAGCAAATAGGTCAAGTTTACAAGCCAAGGTTCCAATTCTAATCACTGTGAGTGACTCTATCTTAGAACTATGCTTGACCTATGTTTTTCTTCATGAACATAAGTGTTGATAATTACATCTGTTTGAACTAGTTATGAATTGCTTCATAGAGTTTTCTAACATAAAGTTCATGATGGAACCTAAGCAAGCATGAAGTTAGTTGTAACTATAAATCCAAGTATGGAAACTAAATTATGAAAGTATGCTTTCCTTTAGAGAATGTTTTGTGTAAATCCACTTGGGAACATGTTTAGATGATAATGTGAAAATGTCAAGAAACTGTTGTATGTGTTATAAAGACATGATTTCCATGGTACACAAATTATGCCCTTGTTTGGGGTTCACCCCTAATACTGAAGGACATTCGAGAAGGTACTTAGGGGGGGAATGAATCATGATATCCCGATTTGAAGGACAATGAGAAGGTATCCGGGAAGTAAATGGTTTTACCTAAATTTGAAGGACAATGAGAAGGTATTCGGGTAGTAAATAGTTTTACCTTAATCTTTGAAGGACATAGAGAAGGTATTAGGGAAAACCAAACGACCAAAGGTAATCCACGTGCACGTGAGAGAGAGAGAGAGAGAGGTATGAAACTTATTGGAATAAATGTAACTCTACCACCTCTATGGTTTGATGTGGAGTCATGTCATGTGCTTTATTGTTATGAGCTTTTATATTATTGATTTATCTACCCTCGAAAAGTTAGTACATTTCGAGTTGTGTGCTATGCACAAGTGGTGACTTAAAAAACTGTAAATTGGAAGCATGGTTTGTTAATGTTTACAAACAGATGTTAAGCTATTTTGTACTTATAATCGCCATTATTATGATTCACCTGTGAGCTTATAATGTTTTAAAGGTAGACACTCACTGAGCTTTTTAGCTCATTCTTTCAATGTTTTCAAACCTTTTCAGGTAGAGATCGAGCTCCTGGTACCTGACATCCTGCCATAGTCTGCTGGAAGTTTCATAGGTCGTTAGTTTGTACGTGGTTGGTGTTGTATAGCAAGTCGTTAAATAGTTATAGAAGTTTTGTACATTAGTGGTTGTATAAGCAATGAGTTGTCTTGTGTTGTTTTGATGCACTTGACTTTTAGTTTCCAAGAGATACTTATGAAGGGTTTCTCCTTGTGTATGTTTAATAGTTGTCCAGTTTCTGTTGTGTTATGTTAAAATGTTCTATATGCGAACATAATATGTTTATCAGGAGAACAGGATCAATAGATATTGTTAAGAGGTAAACAATGTCTGTTGGTTTCACGCCGCCTTTCGGGCTAAGTAGCAGGTAGTTCGGGAGGAGGTGTGACAACAACAATGTCTGTTGGCTTCATGTCGTCTTTCGGGCTTAGTTAGCAGGTAGTTCGGGAGGGGGTGTGACAAGAGATCGACTGGAAGATGTTTTAAATTTCAGGTCAAGTTTCGGGTTGCAGCGGGGAAACAAATCTTCAATAGCATAAGTTAGTTTCTGACGAAGAAGCTTTCGAGGTATTTTCGAACAAATCCGTTGGGAATCTCAATTTCATTTCTTCCTATGATTTTTAGAGGGTTCAAAAAGGAAGAGTTTGGTATAAATTATATACTATTGGGCTAAGTTATGAAGGAGTTATGGATGTCTGAAGTCAAGGTATGGAATCGGTAAAATCCTGGAAAATTGGATGGTGTGATTTTTGTAATTTTAAGGTTGAAAATCATGAGCTCTAGTTCTAACAATGTGAGTGACAAAACAAACCTCGAAAATGGTTTATATGCTTCTATTATGCTTATGAAAATGTAAGGTTTTGCTATAACGAAATTGTTTCAATGCTTATTGTTTTCCTTTGAACAAATGTTTATGAGTATTCATATTTTCTAAAAAATTATTTCAAGTGGTCTTTGTGAGCCTAAATATCTTTATGAATTTTGTATGTGAGCATATGTTCTTGATTGTCGAAATTTATGAAAAATGTTATAATTTCGAGGATGTATGTACTAGCAAGTATGATTTAAAGATTTTCAGTTTTAATGAACAAGTTGAGTAAGCTTGAGTTTTACGAATGGAAAGATAAGCAGGCATGTTTAAATGTTTTGATGTATTTTTGTGAGTCTTGAATGAGTAAATGACTGAGACATTGAGCTCGAGGCTATATGATACCGTGTGCACACAGGTCATTTTCTGTTGTTGACGTTGAGTGTACTTCGTGACAACAATGTTGTTGTGAGTGCTTGGCGGGCCCCACTACGACAAAGACAATGGGAGTGCTAGGCAGGCCCCACTACATCGTAGAGTAAACGTTGGTTGTATTGAGTGTGTCCTATACAACGTAGATTGTCATACGTTTTTAAATGGTCAGTAGTATCGATATGCCTTACTAGATTTTAATGACGTACTTGCTGGATTTCTGAAAAGCTATTATGATTACATGTGTATTTTTAACGCTTGATTACAGATACATATGCTCATAAGTTTCCAGGTGATATGATCTATGAGTTATAGATTTTTAACTCAGTCACTCACTAAGCTTAATAGCTCATTCTTTCATTGTTTTCAAACTTTTCAGGTATAGATCGAGCTCCCGGTGCCTGATAACCTGCCATAGTCTATTGGAAGCTCCACGAGGTTGATATTTTGTACGTGGGTGGAGTTGTATAGGATTTCTATATGTATTGTAGGAGAAATATGAAGTTATGTAAAGGTGTACATTCGAGGTTGTGGATGTGTAAACCATGGTTGGGTATGTTTTTGGTTGTGATGTTCGTATTCGTTTCAGTTTTCAAGTCTAGTATGCTTATCAGGTAAAACAGGGTCAACAGGTATCGTTAGTGAGGTGAACGATGTATGTTGGCTTCGCTCCGTCTGCTGGACTAAGTTAGCAGGTAGTTCGGGAGGGGGTGTGACATTAGTTTTTAAGACGGAAAAGAGTTTGAGATAGTAGTTGAGAGAAAGTTCTCTTCTTTTGGTTAAAATTCAAAAAATGAGAGATTGAATTTTGAAACCTTTCTTGCAAATGGTTTAAATAGTGAAATAACATGGAGTTAAAATCTCCACATTATTACTATTTTACCACATCTATAGGTTATGCAAATCACATTTGCATAATTGTGGATTTTATTAATTAAATCACATCGATTTAATTTCACTCAAATAATTTCTACAATTAGTCCTAATTCAACAATTAGGCTAACCTATAGTCTATTATGAAATCTCATTCACATTAAGCTATATATTATATCATTCATATCTCATATAAATGGCATAAATGCCCTTTAAGTTAAATTGAACACTTCAATTTCATACCGAAACATTAACCTTTCTTTTAACCCATATTGAGCCAACTGAAGGACCTAATGGACCTACAGTGACGAGCTCCAATGATCCGAGATTAACCTATCAAAGTCCTTGACCCGGTTAATCAACCTTCATTAACTACGGTAATACTCCACTAAAGCTCGTAGCTGCACTCCTGCCAGTGCAGAATATTACGTGTTCACTGATCTAACCAATAACCGTGAGTCGACCCTTCATTGGTTGTTCGTAGACACTGCTGGATAAAAATACTGTTTTACCCCTGTGTCTACTTCTTGCTTCTTAAGTCCCCATTGTTCCTCCAATGGACAACATATTGTTATGGTGCAACCACACAACACTCTTCTCGGCAAGAGAGAAGGTGGGCGTCCGTTGTGCAAGCCCTGGAGACAACACTTATTGGAACAACCCCTTAAGTTTCCCTAAAGGCAGGAATGAGTGAATTCCATCTCTCGTGTTTAAGTTCCAAGCTCCTACTTGGTCCTATCCATGAGATGATAGGCATATTCGGCGAGCAACTATGACCACCCTCACCCGTACTAGTCAAAGGACAAACCCCCGCAGACAGAAGTTATTAACACACTTAGGAATCAGGTCGAGTCACTAATGGTCATCTACGAAATTATTTGTTCTTACTTTCAACGGTGTTACATCAGTAGGTCTAATAATTCACGGTCCGATCTTGTACAATCTGATTGCACAAGATGCCCCCACTCGCATGTCAACCACATGAACGAGTATGATCACCTCCTTTGTATCTAATACAAAGCGGGCCGCATCCACAGCGTATCAAGGATTAGGTCTCCAACCCTATCCATATACTGTCGACCGTTCGAGTCATTTTACTCGAACGTGAACCTCCCTATTTGTCCACTACACACCATTCAATTTTTAGTTCTTTCAAAATTTAATGACCCTGGAGCTTAGTTTATTGGAAAAGTTCGTAAAATTTGCGAGACACAAAGTAATGAAATGAATAACTCTTATTAATTTCAAACAGTGAATTACAAACACGAGTTTAGGACAAAATCCCAACAAACTCTCACTTGGATTAAGCTAGTGGAGAAAATACATTTATGAAATGTACGTAAGTTACAACAAAGTAATACAAAAAATTAGAGCATTGAATACCCGTTTACACATCTCCCACTTTCCCTAGTCCGGAAGCACTCGAATACCTAGACTCTCAAGGTGACCGTCAAACACCTTAGTTGTAAGGGGCTTTGTAAATGGATCAGCTACGTTGTGCTTCGATGCTATCTGCGTGACTGTCACATCTCCGCGGTGCACAATCTTCCGTATCAAGTGATACTTCCACTCAATGTGTTTGCCTCTCTTATGGCTCCGAAGCTCTGTAGAGTTGGCTACTGCACCACTTTGGAACAACTTCCAAATCCGTCATGAACTTCCTAAGCCAAACAACTTCCTTTGCAGCTTTACAAGCGCACCATACTCGCTTCCATAGTGGAATCAGCGATGCATCCCTGTTTGATGCTTTGCCATATAACAGCTTCTCCATTCAGAACGAAGGCTGACCCCGAAGTGGATTTCCTAGAATCATTATCGGTCTAAAAGTCTGAATTCGTGTATCCCGTAAGGATCAAATCTCCACTGCCATACACTAAGCCGAAGATCATCGTTCTCCTAAGATACATGAGGATTGCCTTTACGGCTGTCCAGTGATCTAATCCTTGATTGGATTGATACCTACTGACAACCCCTACTGCATAACAGATATCGGGACTAGTACACAACATGGCATACATCAGGCTCCCTACAACTGAAGCATATGAGATCTGTCTCATATCCTCAACCTCTTGAGGAGTCTTAGGATACTGATCCTTAGACAAGTGATCCCCATGCCTTGAAAGGCAGCAAGCCCTTCTTGGAGTCCTGCATCATAAATCTAGACAACATCTTGTCAATATAAGATGCTTGAGACAAGGCTTCGTCTTGTTCTTCCGGTTTTATGGGGTTTTTTCCATCTTCACATGGTTATCTGTATATCCTGGTTGAAGTAAATTATGTTTCTAAGTGGGTAGGCCATTGCCACTAAGAAAAATGATGCTTGTGTTGTTATTGAGTTTTTGCACAAAAATATTTTCACGAGATTTGGCACACACTTTTGCATTAAACTGTTTGATTCAATGTTAGCCAGCTATGGAGTTAGGCATAGGATCTCATTGGCATATCATCCTAACACAAATGGCCAAGCTAAAATCTCAACTAGGGAGGTTAAACTAATTATGGAGAAAATAGTCAAGACTAACAGGAAAGGTTGGGCCGAAAAAATTGATGAGGCACTATAGGCATATCGAACAACCTTCAAAACACCGATAGATGCATCACCGTATCGGTTGGTGTTTGGAAAGGCGTGCCACTTACCTTGTGGAGCTGGTGCATGAAGCCTACTGGGCCATCAAAACACTTCACTTTGATCTCCAGAAGTTAGGTGATCGAAGATTACTCCAAATCAATGAGATTGAGGAGTTTAGAAATCAAGCATACGAGAAAACCAAGTTATATAAAGAGAGAACAACTCGATGGCATGATCAACAACTCAAAAATAGAACATTTTCTCCTAGTCAGCAAGTTCTCCTTTGAAACTGCCATTTACGATTGTTTCCAAGTAAATTGAAATCTAGGTGGTTAGGTCCATTCACTTTGAATGAAGTATTTCCTCATGGA
This sequence comes from Trichosanthes cucumerina, assembly GCA_036507285.1. Taxonomy (NCBI): domain Eukaryota; kingdom Viridiplantae; phylum Streptophyta; class Magnoliopsida; order Cucurbitales; family Cucurbitaceae; genus Trichosanthes; species Trichosanthes cucumerina. The sequence continues at coordinate 20,523,902 of CM071843.1, read as the reverse complement.
GCAATTGAGTTAAAAGGAATGGATGGAGCCTTCGTTCAAAGTCAATGGGCAGCGTGTGAAACATTCTTTGTGGTGACGAGGAGCGACATTTGGAAAGCGTTGTTCTTCTTGATCAAAATGCGATGTGATACCCGCATAGGGTCTAGCTAAAAGACGTTAAAGAAAGCATTGAACGAGAGGCATCCCGCTGTGTTGTATTTATTTAGTTTTATTTCCTCGTTTATTTAGTTTATTTATATATTTTCTTTTTAGTTGTTTTTGATGTTTTCCGGTGTGAAAAAAAAAAACAAACAGGTCTCAAAACTGTGTTCAACTCTTCAATAAGCGTTGCAACCCTTGCTCTGGCGTTGCAACGTTGGGCGCTTTGCCAGTCACTCGACCCGTGAGGATAGCATTGCAACGTTGCCGCAAAATCTGAAATTTAAAAATTTAAGATTTTGTCAATTACGGCTTCACTTTCCCCCTTTTCTCTACATTTTCATATCTTTTATCCCCTCTCCCTTCAATCTTTCTCATCACTTGCCCTAGATTACTCAATTTTTTCACTACCCACTCACTTTTCTTCACTTTTTGTGCAAAATTGGGGATTCTTGGAGAAAAACCCACACCCATTTGGAGCTTGAGCAATGGGTAACATGTTTCTTCCTTTCTCTTTTCATTTGTGATTGTTTTCTCCTATTAGGCTTAATATTTGTTTTTTTTTAGTTAGATTATTGTTTTGGGTTAGTAACCTTGGGCTTTAGATGATTTTTCATGGTATATTTTTGAAATTAGAGGATTTGGTGGATTGATAAAAGTTCCCAATTGTTGTTGTTCATCATGATAGTGAGCATATTTGGATCCACTTCTTATTTTTTTTCATTTTTGCTCATTATCCCTCTTTGGATTTTTGGATCGTGGTAATCATGGATTTTGGTGATACTTAGTCTTGCCTATTGTTTCTCTCTTATGTTGATGGAGACATGAATTACCTTTGTGTTTGGGATTTCAATTTAGATTATTCTTCTTATATGAGCATGTGAGCTAAAAATTTTGTTGTTTGTGCTTCAAGTTTGTACTAGCATGATTGGTTTTGTCCTTTGGATGTCTAAGCTTGCTAATTTGTGACTATATCCTATTATTTTCTCGAGCATAAATATTTGTTGTGCTTCGAATGTTATTGGGTTTGTGTTTGTTGTACTCTTGCCCCTTGCATGGTTGTGATAAATTAGTTTAGTTTTGTACATGTGTTCCTTTTGCTTTACTGTTCCGCTTCTTTTTTACGACTGTTGGGAGGCAGATTCATATGACCCATACTTGTCCTCTTGCTTACATTTTGGGCAGATAGCATAAAAGTTTATTTTCATTTCTACCTCATGAGCCTGGTAGACTCATCATGAACCATCTAGTTGTAAACCCGAGATTTCTCTTTGGAAAACATTTGAAAAGAAAATGTATAAAAGTAAAACAAAAACAAAAAGAAATTTGACAATGTTGGATTTTTGTATTTAAAAAAACAAAGAACAAAAATGAAAAGAAAAAGGAAATGTTAGAGTGGGAAAGTAAAAAAAAAAATAAAAGAAAAAGGAAAGTGGATGGACCACAACCGCCTAACCCACCTTTATAACCCATTTTCTTCCAATTTTCTTCTCATTTTGCAAATAAATAAAAAAAAAAAGCTCCGTGGGAGAGAATTGAGGGAAGAAGAAGGGAGAAAGTTTGATGGTGTTCAATGTGAAGAAGGAAAGGGGAAGTTTATTAGAAGCTTCCATAGAAATTCTATGAGAAATTCTTCTCAGTTCTTATATTTTGATTATTTTGAGCTCCATAAGAAGAGTTAAGAGGTAAGGTTTGATTTTCTTTAATTTTAACAAACTTCGTGAAGGAATCTCGAGCAGACTCGACCCTCAAGTTTCTTGATTTGTGAAGAGGAATGCAGAGGAATAATTTGTTGTCAAATATAAGAAATGTATGGTTTTAGAGTTCTTGTTGACGTGTACAATTCGAATAAGAAGTTGTAATAGGTATGGTTGGAAAGCGACTTGAAGTTGCTTTAATTTAACGTCATGTTCTGTGGTGCAACAGGAAAACGAATCTGGAAAAAGTAAAAGTTTATTTTTAAGGAAGAATATTTCGAGGTATTAACGAGCAAATCCTTTGGGAATATCATTTTATTTCTTTAGATGAGTTTTAGAAGGTTCAAGAAGGAAGAGTATTGTAAAAATTACATCCTTTTTGGCTATGTAACTGAAAAAGTTATGAGTGTAGGAAGTCGTGGTATATGAAAAGTGTAGATTGTTGGAAAATAGATAAAATGGTTTTGGTAATCTTAAGGCTGAAATTCATGGGCTCGAGATTCTAATGCTTGGTTTTTGGTTATCTTTTGAACACATACTTATGAGCATACATGTTTTCCTATAAATTATTTGAAGTGATCGTTGTGAGCCTAGACAATCCCAATGTTATAAGTGAGCATATGTTTATTGATTTACTAAAATTTAGTGGAAATGTTATGTTTTCAAGCAAGCATGTACTAACAAGTATTATTTAAAGATTTTCAGTTTTCATGAACAAGCTGAGTAAGCTTAAGTTTTACGAAAGAAAAGATAAGGAGACACGTTCAAGTATTTTCACGTATTTTTCTGAGACTCGAATGACTAAATGACTGAGATATTGAGCCTGAGTTTGTATAGTATCGTGTGCACACGGGTCATTTTCTGTTGTCGACGTTGAGTGTACTCCGTGACAACAATGCTATCGTGAGTGCTGGACGTGCCCCACTACGATCGGAGTGTTGGGCGGGCCCAACAACATCGTACAGTAAACGTTGGTCGTACTAGGTGTGCCCTACACAACGTAGATTGTCATATGTTTTATAAGGGTTAATATTATCGATATGCCTTGCGAGATTCTAATGACATGCTTGTTGTTTTCTGAAAAATCTATTACAATTACACGTTTATATTTAACGCTTGATTACATATGCATATGCTCATAGATTATCAGGTGATATGATTTATGAGTTAATATTTATTAAACTCAGTCACTCACTGATCTCCAGAGCTCATTCTTTCAATATTTTCCAACTTCTCATGTAGAGATCGAGCTCCCGGTGCTTGATATCCTACTATAGTCTGCCGGAATGTCAAACCCCCTCCCAAACCACTTGCTAACTTAGCCCGGGAGACGACATGAAGCCAACAGACATTGTTACCTCTTAACAATACCTGCTGACACTACTTTACCTGAAAACAAACTATGTTCGCATATGGAACACTTTAAACTTAACACAGCGGAAACTGGACATCTATAAGACGTACACGAGGAGAAACTCTTCTTAAGTCTCTCTTGGAAACTAAGATGAGCATGAACATCAGAACCACAAACAGTCCAAACCACTAATTAAGCAACCACAACCTCTAAAGCACATACGACTATAACTACATAGTTCTCTTAAAATAATTTACAGACATATGGACTTGCTAAACCACACCGACCACGTACAAAATATCAAACATGTGAAGCTTCAGCAGACTATGGCGGAGTTCTCGTGCGCAGGAGCTCGATCTCTACACGAAAAGTGGGAAAACAACTTTGGAAGAATGAGCTATGAAGCTCGAGTGAGTGACTTGAGTTTAAAAGAAAGCTATTAACTCGTAATCATATCACCTGGCCATCTATGAGCATATGCATCTGTAATCAAGCGTTAAAAGTAATCGTGTAATCATTATAGCTTTTCATGAAAACAAGCAAGACACCGTTAAAATCTCGTAAGGCATGTAAATGATATAAACTCTTTTTAAAACATGTCACCATCTACGTTGTGTAGGGCACGCCCAGTACACCAACGTTTATTCTACGATGTAGTGAGGCCCGCCCAAAGACTCCCATCGTCTTTGTCGTAGAGGGGCCCGCCCAAAGACTCACGGCAGTATTTGTTTGTTGTCACGGAGTACACTCAACGCGTCGACAACAAAATAAGACTGTGTGCACAAGGTACCATAAAGCCTCGGGCTCAATATCTCGAAAATCACATGAAAACATTGAACATGCTCGCTTATCTTTTCTTTCATAAAACTCAAGCTTACTCACTTTTTGTTCATAAATGGAAATCTCTAAAACATACTTGCTAGTACATGCTTGCTTGAAATCATCACATTTTCATAAGTTTTGGCAACAATTGGACATATGCTCATGTATAAACTTTATAAAGACTTTTAGGGTCACAATGAACACTTGAAACATTTCTAGGAAAACAAGAATACTCATAGTCATGTGTTCAGAAATAAAACACAAAGCATTGAAACAATTCATTCCAGCAAAACTTGCATTTCTTAAAGCATTTTTCAAGCATATAGCTCATTATCGAAGTTCGTTTTGTCACTCACAGTGTTAGAACTAGAGTCTTGACCCGTACACTCGACCTATTCGTTCTTGGCCTGTCAAACAAACCAAAACTATGTTTTAGAACCTCGAGCTCATGGTTTTAACTTTAAAACTACAAGAAAACACTCCAACAAAAATTCCAGCATATAACAGATTTTATGCCCTGTATTCAGACAGCCATAACTTCTTTATTACTTAGCCAAACAGGGTGAAATTTATACCAAACTCTTCCTTTTTGAATTCTCTAAATTTCATATGAAGACATGAAATTGAAATTCCCAATAGATTGGTTCAGAAATACCTCGAAAGCGTCTTTCTCCGGAACCAACTTCTGCTATTCCAGATTCGAATTTCTGCTGCAACCCGAAACTTGACCTGCTATTTACAACATCTTCCAATCATTGTTTATTCACGATTCCTTCATGAAAGTTGTAGGAAATTCAGTACGCTTTCCAACCATACCTAATAGAGCTTCTGATTCTAATTCTACAGGTCAGTACAACCAAAACATCAGAGACTTCTCGGATTTGACAGTAAATTCTGTGTTCTGACTTCCTCTTCACAAATCAGTAGCTTAAGATCCGAATTTGCTCAAGCATCCTTCACAAATTTTGTTCCAATATGAGTTAAATTGCACGAAACAAAATTTCAGCTCTTACCTCTTTCTGTGGAGCTCAAGATGAACCAAATAGCAGAACATGGCAGAGTGATTACCTTGCTGTTATACTAATTTGCTTGAGCTCTCTCCCTCTCTTCTGCAATTTCCAGCTGAAACCATCTTCTTCCTCTTCCTTTAAGCTTCTCCCACGAACCCTGAGCACCTCTTTGATTAAAATGAGAAGAAATTTTGAAGGTACATGGTTTGTTTTAAAGAGAAAACCAAGGTGGGGTCCCACATTCCACTTTCTTTCTTTTTTTCCTTTTCCTTTTCTTTTCTTTTCTTTTTCTTTTCATTTCATTCCTATACAAAACACAATATTATAACCTTTCCTTTCATTTTCTTTCTTCATTATTCTTAGAGCAAACCAAACCAAAATGGTTTAAGGTTTTCCTTCCTTGTTTTCCTTTTATCTTTCACTTCATTTCTTTTCTTTTTGAAACAAGGAAAACCAAGTTTTAGGCATTCATTTCTTCCTTTCTTTTGTTGTTTGATAATAAGGAAGTTCCAAAGAAAGATCTCGGGTTTACAACTTACCTCCCCTTAAGAAATTTCGTCCTCGAAATTTAGTAGTCCTTAGGTGAAAATCATCGGATACTTCCTCCTCATTTAGTCGTCTAACTCTCAGGTTGTCTCCTCCACTCCGTGATGTCTCCAACGAACCTTCACGAGTGGGATCGTCTTGTTTCTTAAAACTTGTTCTTTTCTGTCGAGGATTTGAAATGCATCCTCTGCGTAACTCATGTCTTTTTCAGCTCAACGGGTTGTGCTTGTAGCACATATGTCAGATCTGGAATATACTTTCTCAACTTGGACACATGAAAACATCATGTACTCGAGATAGTTCTGCTGACAAATCTAGTCTGTAGGCTGCTGCGTTACTTGATAAGGAACCAATATATTTAGGGCTTAGTTTACCTTTCTTACCAAAACGAAGGACACATCTCTATGGAGATAACTTCAAGATAACTTGATCTCCAATCTGGAATTCCAAGTCCTTTCGTCGCTTATCTGCATAACTCTTACGACGGTCTTGTGCTACCTTGATTCTCTCGATTACCTTAATATTGTTTGTCATAACTTGCACCAACTCAGGACCGATTAGCTTCCGCTCTTCTAGTTCATTTCAATATACTAGCGTTTTACACAGTCTTTTATCCAGAGCCTCAAATGGTGCCATGCCAATATTCGACTGGTAGCTGTTATTGTAAGCAAATTCCATAAGCGATAGGTGTGTATCCCAACTCCCCTTAACTTGAAGGACACATGCTTTCAACATGTCTTTTAGGGTCTGGATGGTCTCTCTCAGTGACCATCATCTCGAGAATGGAGCGCTGTACTAAAACTCAGCTTTGTCCCCATAGCCTTCTTTAAACTAGGCCAAAACTTAGAAGGAAATCTCGGGTCCCTATCTGAAACTATGGACACAGGCACTCCATATTGTCTCACAATTCTGTCGACGCATAACTTAGCTAGTTGATTAAGCGTAGACATCGCTGTAATCGGTACAAACCGTGTTGTCTTAGTGAGTCTATCCACCATTACCCAAGTACCATCATGTCCATTTGATGTACGTGGTAATCTAAACAGAAAAACCATAGTAATACGCTCCCATTTCCATTCCGACACTAGCAATGGGTTAAGGAGTCCTTTTTGCTTCTGTCTAACTGGTTTAACTTACTGACAGATTAAACATCTATCAACATAATCAACTATCTCCCGCTTCATCCCACGCCACCAATATGTCCCATTCAAGGTTTTACACATCTTGGTGCTTCCTGGATGCATAGCGTAGCTGAACTGTGAGCTTCTTCTAGAATAGCATTCTTAAGCTCACTAACACTCGGAACACATAGTCTTCCCTGTTTCTCATTTTAAATTTTGCTTCTGGGCCCTGTTTGGACTTCCCAAACGTTTTCTGCAAGTTACTATTCTCTGATTGTCTTCTCACAATCTCTAATATGAGTGAAGGCCTGATCTGAAATTAAACTAAAAGACCCTCTGAATTCTCTGCAGTTACAACTGCCTTAGAATCCCTTAGAGTACTTAAAAATGTTGCTCGAAAACCACACAAGGCGTTCTTAGGAACACTTCACTTCCTGCTCAATGCAACTGCTACCACATTCACCTTACCAGGATGGTATTCTATGGTACAATCATAATCTTTAATCAGTTCTAACCATCTTCTATGTCTCATATTCAACTCCCTTTGATCAAAGATATACTTCAGACTCTTATGATATGTGTAAATGTGACACCTTTCATCAAACAGGTAATGTCTCCAGATCTTTAATGCTAGAACAACTGCTGCTAACTCAAGATCATGGGTAGGGTAATTACATTCGTGCTTTTTCAATTGCCTTAACGCATAAGCTATTACTTTTCCTTCTTGCATCAGTACACACCCTAAACCATTCCTCGAGGCATCACAGTAAACCACATACTCTTTTCCCGTTATAGGAAGTGTCAAAATAGGTGCTGTAACTAATCTCTTTTTCAACTCCTGAAAACTCTGTTCACACTTATCTGATCATTCAAACTTAGCATTCTTTCTTGTTTAAGCTGTTAAAGGTAATACTAATCGTGAGAAGTTCTCAACAAATCATCTGCAGATGATCGCGCCAAGTTAGGAAACTACGTACCTCTGCCGCTTTATTTGGTCTCACTAAGTTGACCATAACTTTTACTTTATGTGGACCCATACCAACTCCATTTGTTGAAACAACTTACCTCAATCACTACCTGATTCAATCAAAACTCACCTTTGGTGAATTTAGCGTACAACTGTTTATCTCGTAGTGTTTGTAGAATAATACTCATGCGTTCCCCGTGGGCTTTCTCATCAACAAGAATAAACTAGTATATCATCAATAATTACTATTACAAAGTTATCCAAAATACTGGGAAAACTCGCCCATGAGGTCCATGGAAAGCGCTAGTACCTTGTTAAATCGAATGGCATTACTAAACACTCGTAATGCTCGTACCTCATTATGAATAACGTCTTAGGAATATCGATTCTCTCGACCTTTAACTTATGATATCCTGGACCTTAAATTCATCTTACAAAACATCGATGCACCTCTTAACTGGTCAAACAAGTCATCTATTCAGGGTAAAGGATACTTATTACGTATCGTGACTTTGTTTAACTATCTATAATCAATGCATAATCTACGGATACCATCTTTCTTTTTCACAGATAACACTGGAGCTCTCCAAGGCGATACACTAGGTCTGATGTATCCCTTATCTACTAGTCCTTATAACTGCATCTTTAGCTCCCTGATCTCACTTGGAGCCATTCTATACGGCGCTTGCGATACAAAGGTTGTTTTTGGTAGCAATTCAATAACGAACTCAACTTCCCTATCAGATGGCAACCCTGACAGTTCTACTGGAAAAACAACAAGAAAATTCATTCACAACAAGAACATTTTCTTGTTTTAACTTTTCTTCCTGCACCTCAACTACATGTGCAAGAAACGTCGTGCAACCTTTCCTCAATAACTTCTGAGCTTTGAATGCTGAAAACAAACTCGTAGGGATAGTCTTTCTTTCATCCCATAAAACCACTTCAGCTAATCCTGGTTTCTTGAAAACAATCTCCTTTATATGGCAATCTCTGGAAGCATAGTGAGTGAATAAGAAATCCATTCCTAGGATTGCATCTCACACCTGCAACTCTAGTGGAAGAAGATCCTCTAACAAATTGAGACCTTTTACTAAGACCTCACAATTCCGCATCACTGAATTGACTAATAAAGCATCACCAACTGGAGTGTATATAACTAACCTTTTACATAAAGGTTCTAGCTTCTCATTCAACTTAGTCAAAAACATACTAAAAACAAAGAAATGTGTAGCACCTTGTTCTATTAAAGCAGTGCAGTGCGGTACATTTCAAATAGTAATTGTACCAATAATCATATCGGTGCATCCTCGACTTCTTCTTTGAGTCATAACCTAGACCTTTCCGTGTTGCCTAGGCCTCCCTACAACTCTCTTTAGTCTAACACCATTGGTGCCCTCTCTTGCGACTCATGAAACTCTCTGTTTGCTCAACTAAGCTGGAACTCAACTCCCTAGTCCCTCATGCGGTGTCCATAGTGTGTGGACAATCCCTCTTGACATGTCCTCGTTCGTTGTCAAGATCGGTAGCATGTACCAACACTCACAAGACAATGACCTTGATGATTCTTGCAACAGATCACACATGGAGTTTTCCTTGCTATACTGGCAATAGACTCTTTCCCTCTTTGCAGTCTTGCTGCTAAACAAACAAACTAACTAGGTTCTCTTTAACTCTGCCTCTGATAGGCACTACCCACAATCATCTGCCTCAATGCCTAGCTACTTTGCTACTAGCTTACTCCTTAAAGTCATATTGACTTGGAAACATTTACCCCAAGTGTGAACCTCCGCTGCTCACGACCTTGGAAACTGCTTGTTGTTGAAGCCCCACAACTAGGCTTCACTACTGACTACGCCTCTGCTATACTCTGCTCAACATGTAGAGCAGTCTCTACCAGCTGGGAAAAATCAATCCACTTAGCAATGGTTGTAACTGGGGTACGTATCTCAGGTCGTAACCCTTTTTCAAATCTTCGATACCTGTCATTCTTAGATGCCACAATCACATCAACATACCGCGAAAACTCGGTATAACTTCTCTCATACTCAGCCACTGAAAATGATCCCTGCTTTAATTCTAAAAATTCATCCCTCTCTGCCTCTCGGTACGTGCTAGGGTAATATTTATTTTTAAATATACTTCTAAAAGTTTGCCAGTGTGAAGTACGTGCATCACTACAACTGTCTAACATCGATTTCCATCATCCTTCTGCTTCCTTTAGCAGCAAGAATGTGGCCAACTTAGCATTTTGCTCCTCAGAGCAACTCATGACATCAAAGCATTTATCAGGCTTATTTAGCCAAACCTCAGCTTCAACTGGACCTTTGGAACCCTCAAACACTGTGGCTCCTAATTCTTTTAGTTGATCTATTTTATATGTCTTATCTGGATTACTTAGCCCCACTTTCTATGGCTTACCTACCTCATGTGAGGAATTAACATGTTGCTTAATTCTGGCCCGTATCTGAACTCTCGGGCAATAGATCTCCACTGGGATTGATCTTGGGTAGTATCCTGCGTCCCGTCCTGATCTTGCCTGCATCGTCTGCTAGTACGTGGTGGCATGACTTCTATAACATATTAACATACTAGACATGTAATGAGTACTCAACTCAAATGCACAATTCTAGACTTGTGTTCATATTCTAGTCCTGCCTGGACTTACTCTTGTCCTTACTTGGACCATGCTCTACTAGTTCTATTGAACTAACTCAAAAACTTGGTATTTACTTTTCAGTTTCTTCTCTGACTAACTTGCTCTGTCTCATTCCCATGGAACTAAAGCGCCTCACGATACCAAGTTGTCAAACCCCTCCCAAACCACTTGCTAACTTAGCCGGGAGGCGGCATGAAGCCAGCAGACATTGTTACCTCTTAACAATACCTGCTGACACTACTTTACCTGAAAACAAACTATGTTCGCATATGGAACACTTTAATCTTAACACAGCGTAAACTGGACATCTATAAGACGTACATGAGGAGAAACTCTTCTTAAGTCTCTCTTGGAAACTAAGATGAGCATGAACATCAGAACCACAAACACCCAAACCACTAATTAAACAACCACAACCTCTAAAGCACATACGACTATAACTACATAGTTCTCTTAAAATAATTTCTGAGACATATGGACTTGCTAAACCACACCAACCACGTACAAAATATCAAACATGTGAAGCTTCAGCAGACTATGGAGTTCTCGTGCACCAGGAGCTCGATCTGCACCGAAAAGTGGGAAAAACACTGGAAGAATGAGCTATGAAGCTCAGTGAGTGACTTGAGTTTAAAAGAAAGCTATTAACTCGTAAATCATATCACCGCCATCTTTGAGCATATGCATCTGTAATCAAGCATTAAAAGTAATCGTGTAATCATTATAGCTTTTCATGAAAACAAGCAAGACACCGTTAAAATCTCGTAAGGCATGTAAATGATATAAACTCTTTTTAAAACATGTCACCATCTACGTTGTGTAGGGCACGCCCAGTACACCAACGTTTATTCTACGATGTAGTGGGGGGACCCCAAAGACTCCCATCGTCTTTGTCGTAGTGGGGCCCGCCAAAGACTCACGAGCAATATTTGTTGTCACGAGTACACTCAACGTCGACAACAAAATAAGACCTGTGTGCACACGGTACCATAAAGCCTCGGGCTCAATATCTCAGAAAATCACATGAAAACATTGAACATGCCTGCTTATCTTTTCTTTCATAAAACTCAAGCTTACTCAACTTGTTCATAAAACTGGAAATCTCTAAAACATACTTGCTAGTACATGCTTGCTTGAAATCATCACATTTTCATAAGTTTTGGCAACCATTGGACATATGCTCATGTATAAACTTTATAAAGACTTTTAGGGTCACAATGAACACTTGAAACATTTCTAGGAAAACAAGAATACTCATAGTCATGTGTTCAGAAATAAAAAACAAAGCTTTGAAACAATTCATTCCAACAAAACTTGCATTTCTTAAAGCATTTTTCAAGCATATAGCTCATTATCGAAGTTCGTTTTGTCACTCACAGTGTTAGAACTAGAGTCTTGACCCGTACACTCGACCTATTCGTTCTTGGCCTGTCAAACAAACCAAAACTATGTTTTAGAACCTCGAGCTCATGGTTTTAACTTTAAAACTACAAGAAAACACTCCAACAAAAATTCCAGCATTTAACAGATTTTATGCCCTGTATTCAGACAGCCATAACTTCTTCATTACTTAGCCAAACAGGGTGAAATTTATACCAAACTCTTTCGTTTTGAATCCTCTAAAATTCATATGAAGACATGAAATTGAAAGTCCCAATAGATTGGTTCAGAAATACCTCGAAAGCTTCTTTCCCCGGAACCAACTTCTGCTATTCCAGATTCGAAATTCTGCTGCAATCCGAAACTTGACCTGCTATTTACAACATCTTCCAATCATTTTGTATTCACGATTCCTTCATGAAAGTTGTAGGAAATTCAATAAGATTTCCAACCATACCTAATAGAGTTTCTGATTCTAATTCTACAGGTCAGTACAACCAAAACATCAGAGACTTCTCGGATTTGACAGTAAATTCTGTGTTCTGACTTCCTCTTCACAAATCAGTAGCTTAAGATCCGAATTTGCTCGAGCATCCTTCACGTATTTTGTTCCCATATGAGTTAACTTGCACGAAACAAAATTTCAGCTCTTACCTCTTTCTCTGGAGCTCAAGATGAACCAAATAGCAGAACATGGCAGAGTGATTACCTTGCTGTTATACTAATTTGCTTGAGTTCTCTCCCTCTCTTCTGCAATTTCCAGCTGAAACCATCTTCTTCCTCTTCCTTTAAGCTTCTCCCACGAACCCTCAGCACCTCTTTGATGAAAATGAGAAGAAATTTGAAGGTACATGGTTGTTTTAAGAGAAAAAGCAAGGTGGGGGTCCCACCTTCCACTTTCTTTCTTTTTTTCCTTTTCCTTTTCTTTTCTTTTCTTTTTCTTTTCATTTCATTCCTATACAAAACACAATATTATAACCTTTCCTTTCATTTTCTTTCTTCATTATTCTTAGAGCAAACCAAACCAAAATGGTTTAAGGTTTTCCTTCCTTGTTTTCCTTTTATCTTTCACTTCATTTCTTTTCTTTTTGAAACAAGGAAAACCAAGTTCTAGACATTCATTTCTTCCTTTCTTTTGTTGTTTGATAATAAGGAAGTTCCAAAGAAAGATCTCGGGTTTACACGGAAGCTCCACGAGTTTTAAATTTTGTATGTGGGTCGAGTTGTATAGCAAGTCCATATGTATTGTAGTTTATTTTAGGGGACTATGTAGTTATGTTTATGTGTGCTTTAGAGGCTGTGGGTGTGTAAACAATGGATTGGAATGTGTTTTTGTTGTCTTGCTCCTTACGTATGTATAGTAATTGTCAGGGTTTTGTTGTACTATGTTTAAAGTATTTCATATACAAGTATAGTGGGCTTATTTGGCAAAACATGGTCAACATATATCGTTAGAGAGGTAAACAATATCTGCTCGCTTCACGCCGTCTGCCGGGCTAAGTTAGCAGGTAGTTCGGGAGGAAGTTTGACATCATGTAGTGGTTTCCATCTATTTGTCTCATTGTCTTCCTCCCGATGATGGCACTGACTTTGTTGCTTCGCATTGTTTAGTTCTTTGTTGCACTAGCACCAGGACATCTACCATAACATTGAGTAGAGGCATTGGGAGTTGTTAGTGCAGCAACCCGAGACAGGTGTGGTTCCCTTTGTGCGTGAATTCTACGCTAACATGCCTATAGAGGCATACCACACCATAGTCCGAGGGAAACAGATCCAGTTCGATTTTGTGTCTATTAACAGGTATTTTCATTAACCTGGGAAAACCCTAAAATCTATTTTTTAATCATTTTGCACTCATACATGATGTTTTGACATATGCAAAATGATATAGGTTGCACTAAAGGACGTCGTGATCGGATTTGGAAATCTATTGAATTAGGGACTATAATGTGTCTAAGCTTCATAAGAGATAGGTAAGCCATTGAAATAAGCATATTAAAGGTTAGATTAAAGTATGTTATGGCCTTTTTGGAAGTGATTTTGGACTGACCAAAATCACTTTTGACATGTTTAAAATTACTTTCCTACAAAAAGTGTGATGTTTTACAATATGAAGCATGTGATTTTGGATGAATCCAAAATCATTTGAAGTGATTCACTTTCAATCACTTGGGAGGTGATTCCCAAGTGATTTTTGTCAAGTCATTGTAATTGTAAATGACTATTATTTCATTTTTGGAAATAATGTACTTTTAATAAGGGGTAAAAACTGTCATCTTTTGTTAAAATTCATAAATTTTCATAGAAAGGTGAATTTTCTCAAAACCGTCTTTAAGTTCATCTGTCATTGTTTATAAAATGACAATTTTATATCTCTAGAGTTTTTATAATATGTATCTTACTTTATTATTTTTCTCTTCTAATTCATATTTTTGACTTTCGTTTCCCTCGAATAGTTTTAACACTCTTTGATTTTTTTTTATTTCTAATATTTTATGTTCCTCCCTATAATTTTCATATCTTTTTAATTTTTTTCTCCCTAATGTTTTTTCTCTCTTTCTACTTGTCCCTAACTCTTAACTCTTTTCTCCTCGTTTTAATTTTTCTTCTTAAAATTTTGATCATCTTGCCCAAATTTTTTTGTTTATCTCTCTATCTTTGAATTTTTACTCTCTTTATTAAAATTCTCTCTCTCAATTTTTTGTCCCTTCCATTAAATTTTTTATCCTTGCATACTTCTAATTTTTATCCCTCCAAATATTAAAATAATTTATAACCAAATACTTCTAAAACAAATTAATAATAATTAAATCAGTTACTTTAAAACACTTTAGGTTAAAGTTGTTTCCCAAATATGTGTTTTTAAAATCACTATTAAAAGTGTAGAACCAAACATGAAAATGATTATATGAAAATCACATTGAATAAATCAGTTATAGAAAAATCAATTACACAAAAATCAATATTTCTAAAATCATTCCCAAACATGCACTTAAGAACATTAGCAAATTGGGTAAACTTTAGGTGCATTATGTATTGAATGAAAAGCTCTTATTTCTCACAAACTTAGGTAAAGTTGACTAAATGTTGCAGGTTCATTTTCTTACTTATTTTTGGTATTTTAAAAAGGGGATTATGATGTAAATATTAAAGTAGGAGTTGGCCAAAGGAGGTGAAGTCTCAGAGTTAAATTTGGTTGGTAGGTGTTGTCAAATTGTTAGTAAAACAACAAGCTGCTGGAAAATGGATCAACTTCAAACAACCATAACTCTTAGTTTACTGAACCGAATTCGATGATTTTTTAGTCCAAAACTCCGACATTGAGTGTAGAATTTGTAAATGGCGACATTTTTTAAAATACGAACAGGAAGAAGGAGAAAAGTATAGAAAACTAAGAGACGTTCAGAGTTCTCAGGTAGTAGAACGTGAGCAGATCAGTCTTTTTTTCAGCTATTGAGGAGGATTTAGAAGCTGAAATTTTGAGGTAAGCAAGCTAAGATGTAGCACTTGATGTTTTCAAAGAATATTTGGTGGTTGTTTTGATAAATATTGAGGAACCCAAGCTGAAAGTTGCACCTGAAATTTTAGGTGCAAGGAAAAAAAATTGCTAGCAAGAGATTGATGGAGATGTGCTTCCATTTCTACATACCTTGCAACAAAGTCTGTATGGTTATTATTAATTGAGTTATGGGACTGAATTAGATGTGTTTTTAAGGTTCATAAGGAAACGAATTAATGTTAGTGTTTTTAAGGTACATAAGGAAACGAATTATTAATTGAGTTATGGGACTCACAACCCTTTTGGTGATTGTGAGTGACTATATTTTCGAACTATACTTGACCTTGGTTTTTCTTCAAAATCATAAATGTTGATCATTCAATCATGCTTGAATTAATTTTGTATACTTTCATGGAGTTTTTGACTGAATGTTCTTTATGGAACTTCAGCATGATTTGAATTACTGGGTAACTATATTTTCAAGAATGGAAACTAGTTATATATTGAAGTATTATTTCCTCTAGAGAATGCCTTGAGTAAATTCACTTGGAAACATGTTTAGGAAAGTAATATGCAAATGTTGAGAAATTGTTGTTGTGTTTTGAAAACATGATTTTCATGGTAAACGATGTATGCCCCTGTATGTTTTTAACCTTGAAGATGAAGGACATCGAAAGGTACTTGGGAGGGAGGAATCATGTTTTTAATAATATGAAGGGCGGTGAAAAGGTATTTGTCACACCCCGTAACCCCTCTTGTTGGCTTTCCTTGACTAACCCAAGACTTAACTTACTTGCCTAACCTAGTATATACAAAGAGATGCAAAGACAAAGATAAGAAAACCTCTTGTTGGCTTTCCTTGACTAACCCAAGACTTAACTTAAAATAGGCGTAACACATCATGTTTGAATAAGCAAAGTTAAACATTGATATGCACATTTTATATATGAAATACATTCACTTCCTTTACTATGTTCTTTAGATAGTCATAAAGTTTCCAAGTTTATAACAACCCATCTAATATGTTCTCACTACAAACCATATACAAAGAAAGTGTATATACAAGGAGCTAAATGGCGTGGTGGCAAGTAGGTCTTCAGACAGCCATAACTTATTCATTTCTTATCCAAAAAGAATGTACTTTATACCAAACTCTTTCTTTTGAACCCTCTAAAACTCTTATGAAGACATGAAAATGAGATTCCTAACGTACTGGTTAGAAATTACCTCAGAAGCTTAACCCATAAATTGATTCTCTGCTGCTGTTCCAGATTTCACTTCCTGCTGCAACCTGAATTTTAACCTGAAGATTACAACATCTTCCAATCATTTTCTTCTCACGATTCCTTCACAACACTTGTAGGAAATTGAATAAGCTTTCTGAACCATACCAATTAGAGCTTGTAACTCCAAGTATAGAGATCAGAACAACCAAAACATCAGAGACCTCTCGGATTTGACAGCAAATTTCTGTCTTCTGCCTTCCTCTTAACAAAACAGCAACTTAACATCAGAATTAGCTCGAGCTTCCTTCACGAATTTTGTTCCAATATGAGTTAACTTTCATGAATCAAAAGCTCAACTCTTACTCTCTTCTTGTGGAGCTCGAGATGAACAGAAAATCAGAGCTTGTCTGAGTTGATTTCCTTGCTGTAAAAATGAATCTCCTTGAGTTTTCCTCTTTTCTTCTGCAACTCCAGCTCAAAACACATCGGGAAGAGTAGACAAAAGAAAACGTGATCTAGGAAGCTCAAAATGGTGAGTGTCTATTATATGCTCAAAGGTGCTTTTGTTGTTTGCATAATAATGGTGATTATAAGTAGAAAATAACTTAACATAAACAAACCATGCTTCCAATTTTGAGTTTAAGTCACCACTTATGCATAGCACATAACTCATAATGTAGTATTATATTGAGTGTAAATAGATAAATAATATAGAAGCTCATAAGCTCAAGAAAAACACACACATAGCATGATACCACTTTCAAACCATAGAGTTGGTAGAGTTACATTTGTACCAATAAGGTTCATACATCTCTCACGTGCACGTGGAATACCTTTGGCGATTATAAGTTGGGTTTTCCCTAATACCTTCTCTATGTCCTTCATAGCATGATACCATTAAGGTAAGACCATTTACTACCCGAATACCTTCTCATTGTCCTTGAAGAATATCATTGGAAATTATGATTCATTCCCTCCTAAGTACCTTCTCGAATGTCCTTCAGTATTAGGAGTTAATCAAGATCAGGGGCATAACTTGTTGAGCATGGAAATCATGTCTTTATAACACATACAACAATTTCTTGACAATTTCACATTATCAGTTAAACATGTTCCCAAGTGGATTTACACAAAACATTCTCTAAAGGAAAGCATACTTTCATAATTTAGTTTCCATACTTGGATTTATAGTTACAACTAATTCAAGCTTGCTTAGGTTCCATCATGAACTTTATGTTAGGGACTCCATGAAGCTATACATAATTAGTTCAAACAAGACTCAATGATCAACAATTATGTTTATTAAGAAAAACATAGGGAAAGCATAGTTTAAAGATAGAGTCACTCACAGTATTAGAATTATAACCTTGGCTTGTAAACTTGACCTATCAAACAAACCAACTCAACCATTAGAACCTCGAGCTCATGATTTTTAACCTTAAGACTTGCAAGAAAACACACGTTTAAATTTTCCAGCATTTTCATTTTTTTGCCCTGTATTTGAGATGACCATAACTTCATCATTACTTATGCAAAAATAATGTAATTTATACCAAACTCTTCCTTTTGGAACCTCTAAAAATCATATGAAGACATGAAATTGAAAATCCAAACGGATTTGTTCAGAAATACCTCGAAAGCTACTTTCCTCAAAAGCAGACTTCTCATTGTTTTGATTCGGATTTCTGCTGCACAACAAATTTAATCTGATATTTAAGACATCTTCTAGACATTTTCTACTCATGATTTCTTCACGAAAGTTGTAGGAAATTCAATAAGCATTCGAACCATACAAATTAGAGCTTCTAACTCCAAGTGTACAGATCAGAACAACCAAAACATCAGAGACTTCCGGATATGACAGCATATACTGCTTTTTTTCGCCTTCTCTTAGCTAAACAGTAACATCAATTCCTTTCCTTATGCACCTAAGAAACAGGTCTAATTCAGTCCCATAACTCAATTAAGAATGGCCATACACACAATTGGTTGTAAGGTAAATAGAAATGGAAGAGAATCTCCTTCAATCTCTTGCTAGAAGTTTTTCCCTTTCACCTAAACTTACAGGTTCAACTTCCAGCTTGAGTTCCTCAAAATTTATCAACACAACCACCAAATATTTTTTGATAAACCTCAAGGACAACATCTTAGCTTACTTACCTCAAAATTTCAGCTTCTAATTCCTCCTCAAGAGCTCAAAACAGACTGATCTCCTCAAACTGTTATGCTACCCTAGAAACTTGAACACCCTTCACTGTTTTGCACTTTTCTCCTTCGTCCTCTTAGTATTTTCTGCAAAGCCGACCCGTTTCGTATTCTACACTCAATTTATGAGATCTTGACACAAAAAGCATCGAATTTGGTTCAGTAGATAGAGAGATATGATCGATTGAAGTTGGACCATTTTCCGGTACTGCTTTGTCTTAGTAAGAATTTGACACCACCTTCTTGCCAAACTTAACTTCGAGCCTTCACCTCCTTTGGCCAGCTCCTACTTTCTTATTTACATCATAATCTCTTTTTTAAAACACCAAAATAAGTAAATAAGTCAATCTAAAGTATTTAACCAACTTTACCTAAGTTTATAAAAGATATGAGCTTTTCATTCAATACGTAATGCACCTAAAATTTGCCTAACTTGCTATTGATATTAACATACTTCAATTAACCTTCTAATATGCTTATTTCAATGGTTTACCTATCCCCTTATGAAGTTTAAACACATTGTAGCTCCAAATTCAATAGATTCCCAAAATCGATCACGACATCATTTAGTGCAACCTATACGATTTTGCATATTTCAAAACATCATGAACGAGTGCTCAATGATAAAAGAGAATAGGGTCTAGGGCTTACAATTTACTACCCCCTTGAGAGGAATTTTGCCCTCGAAATTCAGCACGAGAAAAGTTGTGGGTACTTTTCTTTCATTGTGTCTTCGCTTTCCCATGTTGCTTCCTCGACGTCGTGATTTCTCCACAAGACCTTTACAAGTGGTATTGACTTGTTCCTAAGCACCTGTTCTTTCCGATCCAGTACTTGTAGAGGTTCTTCCTCATATGATAGATTCTCCTTAAGTTGTATTGGTTCTACCTTGAGCACATGTGATGGATCAGAAATGTACTTCCTCAACATTGATACATGGAAAACATTATGTACCCGAGACAATTCTATCGGTAAAGCTAATCTGTAAGCTGATGGCCCTACACGTTCCAGAATCTCGTAAGGCCCTATATATCTCGGGCTCAGTTTCCCCTTCCTTCCGAACCGCAAAATACTCTTCCATGGGGATAGTCTCAGGAAAACTTTGTCTCCGATTTCGAATTCTAAATCTCTTCTTCGTTTGTCAGCGTAGCTCTTTTGTCTATCTTGTGCTGTCTTCAGTCTTTCCCTGATAAGTTTAACATTCTCCGAGGTAACTTGGACCAACTCTGGCCCTATCAGCTTCCTTTCTCCTACCTCCCCCCAGCAAATAGGGGTTCTACATTTTCTTCCATATAATGCTTCGTACGGTGCCATTCCGATGCTAGAATGATAACTATTATTGTATGCAAACTCCATCAATGATAGGTGAGTCTCCCAGCTTCCCTTATATTGCAGTACGCATGCTCGAAGCATGTCTTCGAGGGTCTGAATGGTTCTTTCTGACTGACCATCGGTTTGTGGATGAAATGCTGTACTAAAGTGCAACTTAGTTCCCAAGGCCTCTTGGAGACTCGGCCAGAACTTGGAAGTAAATCTCGAATCCCTATCCGACACAATAGATACTGGGGCTCCGTATTGGCTTACAATCCTGTCAACATATAATTTAGCAAGTTTATCCAGAGTAAAAGTTACCTTGACGGGTAAAAATCGAGCAGTCTTAGTCAATCTGTCTATTATCACCCAAATCCCGTCATAACCACTCTGTTGTTGGGAAGTCCAAATAAGAAATCCATCGTTACATGCTCCCACTTCCATTCAGGTATTGGGAGTGGATTTAGAAGCCCTCCTGGTTTCTGCCGTTCAGGTTTCACCTGCTGACAAATTAGACATTTAGAGACATACCCTTCTATTTCTCGTTTCATTCCTGGCCACCAATAATGGTTCTTTAAGGTCCGATACATCTTTGTACCTCCTGGATGCATCGCATAGGCTGAACTATGTGCTTCTTCTAGTATCGCATTTCTCAAAGTTTCATCTTTAGATACACAAAATCTACCATCAACACTCCATCACGCCTTACTTCGTAATCCGCTCTCTGATTCAAGTTCACCTCTTCTATCAATTTCTTCAGGGTAGGGTCTTTAGCTTGACTTGTGATAACATCATTAATTAAGGTAGGTCTTACCTGAAAATGAGCTAACAAGTTCCCTTTGTCACCAACATACACTTTTGCGTTAGAACTCTTGAGTTCCTCAAATAGAGCCACTCTAACAGCATTAAGTGAACCCTTACGTTGCTTCGACTTCCTACTCAGTGCATCAGCTACAACATTAGCCTTCCCTAGGTGGTATTCGATCGTGCAGTCATAATCTTTTATCAATTCAAGCCACCGCCGTTGTCTCAAATTCAACTCTTTCTGTTCGAAGATGTATTTTAAACTTTTATGATCTGTGTAAATACAACACTTCTCACCAAAGCAGATAATGCCTCCAAATTTTTAAAGCTAACACAAGCTGCCATGAGCTCCGGATCATGAGTAGGATAATTACATTCATGTTTTTTAAGCGCCTTGAGGCATAAGCAATCACTTTCCCATCCTGCATAAGTACACACCCAAGGCCACGATGTGAGGCATCACGAAGAAACCTCAAACTCTTTTTCCCGTGGTGGGTAGAGTTAGTACACAAGTCTTTGTGACAAGTCTGTTTCTTTAACTCTTGAAAACTTTTTCCACACTTTTCACTCCACTCGAACTCGTATTCTTCTTTGTCAAACTGGTTAATGGAAGAGCTATCTTGAAAAACCCCTCGACAAAGCGTCGATAGTATCCTGCAAGGCCCAAAAAACTACGGACTTCCGTTATTGAAGTTGGTTGTTCCCACTTAACTATAGCTTCCGTCTTTTAAGGATCCACTTGTACTCCAGCTGCTGATACTACGTGTCCCAAAAACACAACCTGTTCCAGCCAAAACTCACATTTACTAAATTTAGCATACAACTTTCGATCTCGTAATGTCTGCGTAGCACTATTACGAGATGTTACGCATGCTTTTCTCTACTTTACGAGTACACCAAGATGTCATCAATAAATACTATCACAAACTGATCAAGGTAAGGATGAAATACCCGATTCATGAGATCCATGAATGCTGCTGGGGCATTAGTTAACCCGAATGGCATTACCAAGAATTCACAATGCCCATACCTTGTCCTGAAAGTTGTTTTTGGTGCATCAGAATCATTGATCTTCAGCTGATGATATCCTGATCGCAAATCAATTTTGGAAAACACTGAGGCACCATTTAGTTGATCGAACAGGTCATCTATGCGGGGCAAAGGATATTTGTTACGTATTGTTACCTTATTCAGTTGTAGGTAATCAATACATAATCGTAATGTCCCATCCTTCTTTTTAACAAACAACACAGGTGCTCCCCACGGAGATACACTTGGTCGAATATAACCCTTATCCACCAACTCCTGCAACTGAGTTTTCAATTCCTTCAATTCCTTCGGTGCCATCCTATACGGGGCTTGAGATATTGGCGTTGTTCCTGCCATCAGGTCTATGGTAAACTCCACCTCTCTATAAGGTGGTAACCCTGTTAGCTCTTCTAGGAAGACATCTAAATACTCACATACTACTGGAATGTCTTCAGGATTCGATTTACTCACTGGTGCACAAACTACATATGCAAGATATGTTGTACAACCTTTCTTCAATAATTTCCCAGCTTCAATAGTTGATATCATACAAGTAGGCAATATCTTCCTATGTCCCTTAAACACAACCTCTCAGTCTTGCTTTGATTTCCTCAACACAACTTCCTTCCTATGACAGTCCATTAAGGCATGATACCTAGATAAGAAATCAATCCCCAAAATAACGGCGAACTCTTGGAGGTCTAAGGGAATCAGTTCAGTTGTCATGGTCACACCATTCACTTCCACCATACAATTAGTATAAACACTACAAACTATCGACATATCACCAATAGGAGTATAAATACACGACTCCTCGGATAAAGGTTCTAACTTCGCGCAACAATGCTAGCAAACAAACATTTTAGAGATAAAAGAATGTGTAGCTCCCGGATCTAGTAATGCGTGTGTAGGTTTACTACTGAGATAGAAAGTGTACCGTAACAACAACGGTGCATCATCCGCCTCCCGCTTTGTGTCATGGCGTAAATCTCCCCCTCTTGTCGTGGTCGACCCACCCCCTTTTGCTTAGCACTACTAGTGCCTTCTCCTCCAGTTTGCCCCAGTATTTTTTTTCTTTGGTTCACGATATGCGATGTAGTTCTCTGTCCCACCATGCCTTCTTGCATTAATTGGGGCATTCCTTTGAAGTGTGACCACCTTGCCCTGGTTGAAACATACATTTCCGCCACTCAAACATCGACCCCAATGAAACTTTCCACAAGTCTTCGCACAAAACTTTCCTTCTTTGAACTAGCTACCGACTCTTTGGGTTGCCTGTGCACGGAGTCCCTTGCACGATCCTATCAGAAAACTTGATCCCTGATGCCTCTGTCTTTCCCCACGTCCACCTGTACCAGTCCTTGGAGTAGTTTGCCCACCACGATGGGGTTTAAAGCTTCCTTTTCCAGAGATACCTGGAGTGAATCCCCTATTATCTCCTCGTTGGAATCGATCTCGTGGTAAACCAACAGAATAAGTGGTATGACCACCACCTACAGCTCCTTTTCCCATTCTGTCATCTACTAGGCTTCGCTCTACTCGTAATGCCGTCTCCACAAGCTTGGAGAACTCACCCACTCGAGAACTTTAGCATCACGGTGTTGGATCTCTCGCTCGTAAACCATCCTCGAACCTTTTGGATCGATCTATCTCGCTGCAACAATAGTGCTAGCATACTTTGATAACTCTGTGAACTTCTTCTCATATTCTATTATAGTCATCGACCCCTGAACGAGTCCTAGAAACTCGTTCCTCTTCGCATCATGATATGAGCTCGGGTAATACTTATCTTCAAAGGCCTTTCGAAACACTTTCCAGCTCCAAGCATCCCCTTTTCTCGCTCTCGGTTATCTTCCACCAATCATCCGCTCCTTTCAGAGTAAGAATCTCGCTAAATCGACCTTCCCGCCTTTGTGGCATCGCATGACCCTAAAGCACTTCTCAATCAGATTTAACCAAACCTCGGCATCGGTGGGATGGCCGTGCCTTCAAATGTTGTTGCACCTAAGGCTTTCGGTCTTTCAATGCCATACTTCTTTTCTCGGATGCTTGTCTTTGATCCAACACTTTCAGCTAATCTTTGAGTTATCCTCGTAAAGATCTCGCTCCTCCATATTCACCTCTTCTTTGAGGATGACTAGACTCTCCCTCTGATACCTCTTTTCCTCTATCACCAGTAGCTTCTTGAGTTCCAGTCTCCACTTGCCTGCCTCGTTTGCCACCTCGAGCCATGGTCCTAAATTATAAAATCTTATTAAAATAGGTAAGACAACAAGCTCCTAATTTAATGCATGAACCTAGTTCTCTTCCCAAAACCTTTTGCTCTGATACCAAGTTGTCACACCCCGTCCCATCTTACTTGCCTAACCTAGGAAGAGATGCAAAGACAAAGATAACAAAACCTCTTGTTGGCTTTCCTTGACTAACCCAAGACTTAACTTAAAATAGACGTAACACATCATGTTTGAATAAGCAAAGTTAAACACTGATATACACTTATATATGAAATACATTCACTTCCTTTACTATGTTCTTTAGATAGTCATAAAGTTTCCAAGTTTATAACAACCCATCTAATATGTTCTCACTACACACCATATACAAAGAAAGTGTATATACAAGGAGATAAATGGCGTGGTGGCAAGTAGGTCTTGTGAAGGCTAAGCACTGAAACTCTCACACCACGGGAAGAGTAGACATAAAGAAAACGTGAGCTAGGAAGCTCGGTGGTATCTATCTATTATATGCTCAAAGGTGAAGCATAATAATGGCAGATTATAAGTAGAAAACAACTTAACATAAACAAACCATGCTTCCAATTTAAAGGTTTAAGTCACCACTTATGCATAGCACATAACTCATAATGTAGTATTATATTGAGTGTAAATAGATCAATAATATAGAAGCTCATAACAATAAAACACATAGCATGATACCACTTTCAAACCATAGAGGTGGTAGAGTTACATTTGTACTAATAAGGTTCATACATCTCTCACGTGCACGTGGAATACCTTTGGCCCTTGGGTTTTCCCTAATACCTTCTCTATGTCCTTCAATATTAAGGTAAGACCATTTACTACCCGAATACCTTCTCATTGTCCTTCAGTATCGGGAAATTATGATTCATTCTCCCCTAAGTACCTTCTCGAATGTCCTTCAGTATTAGGGGTTAATCAAGATCAGGGGCATAACTTGTTGAGCATGGAAATCATGTCTTTATAACACATACAACAATTTCTTCACAATTTCACATTATCAGCTAAACATGTTCCCAAGTGGATTTACACAAAACATTCTCTAAAGGAAAGCATACTTTCATAATTTAGTTTCCATACTTGGATTTATAGTTACAACTAATTCAAGCTTGCTTAGGTTCCATCATGAACTTTATGTTAGGGACTCCATGAAGCTATACATAATTAGTTCAAACAAGACTCAATGATCAACAATTATGTTTATTAAGAAAAACATAGGCCAAGCATAGTTTAAAGATAGAGTCACTCACAGTATTAGAATTATAACCTTGGCTTATAAACATGACCTATTAGATCTTGACCTATCAAACTGACCAACTCAACCATTAGAACCTCGAGCTCATGATTTTTAACCTTAAGACTTGCAAGAAAACACACTTTTAAATTTCCAGCATTTTCAGATTTTCTACCCTGTATTCAGACAGCCATAACTTCTTCATTACTTATCCAAAAGTAATGTCATTTATACCAAACTCTTCCTTTTTGAACCCTCTAAAAATCATATGAAGACATAAAATTGAAAATCCAAACGGATTTGTTCAGAAATACCTCGAAAGCTACTTTCCTCAAAACAGACTTCTGCTGTTTTCAGATTCGGATTTCCTGCTGCACAACAAATTTAATCTGATATTTAAGACATCTTCTAGACATTTTCTACTCACGATTTCTTTACGAAAGTTGTAGGAAATTCAATAAGCTTTCGAACCATACCAATTAGAGCTTCTAACTCCAAGTGTACAGATCAGAACAACCAAAACATCAGAGATTTCCCGGATTTGACAGCATACTTCTGTTTTTTGCCTTCTCTTAGCTAAACAGTAACATCAATTCCTTTCCTTATGAACCTAAGAAACAGGTCCAATTCAGTCCCATAACTCAATTAAGAATAGCCATACACACAATTGGTTGTAAGGTAAATAGAAGTGGAAGAGAATCTCCTTCAATCTCTTGCTAGAAGTTGTTCCCTTTCACCTAAAATTACAGGTTCAACTTCCAGCTTGAGTTCCTCAAAATTTATCAACACAACCACCAAATATTTTTTGATAAACCTCAAGGACAACATCTTAGCTTACTTACCTCAAAATGTCAGCTTCTAATTCCTTCTCAAGAGCTCAAAACAGACTGATCTCCTCATACTGTTATGCTACCCGAGAAACTTGAACACCCTTCACTGTTCTGCACTTTTCTCCTTCGTCCTCTTAGTATTTTCTGTAAAGCCGACCCGTTTCGTATTCTACACTCAATTTATGAGAGTTTGACACAAAAATCATCGAATTTGGTTCAGTAGATAGAGAGATATGATCGATTGAAGTTGGACCATTTTCCAGCTGCTTGTTGTCTTAGTAAGAATTTGACACCACCTTCTTGCCAAACTTAACTTCGAGCCTTCACCTCCTTTGGCCAGCTCCTACTTTCTTATTTACATCATAATCTCTTTTTTAAAACACCAAAATAAGTAAATAAGTCAATCTAAAGTATTTAACCAACTTTACCTAAGTTTATAAAAGATATGAGCTTTTCATTCAATACGTAATGCACCTAAAATTTGCCTAACTTGCTATTGATATTAACATACTTCAATTAACCTTCTAATATGCTTATTTCAATGGTTTACCTATCCCCTTATGAAGTTTAAACACATTGTAGCTCCAAATTCAATAGATTCCCAAAATCGATCACGACATCATTTAGTGCAACCTATACGATTTTGCATATTTCAAAACATCATGAACGAGTGCTCAATGATAAAAGAGAATAGGGTTTAGGGTTTACAGTATTCGGGTAGTAAATTGTCTTATCCTAATACTAAAGGACATTAAGAAGGTATTTGGGAAAACCAAAGTGCCCAATGGCTTTACACGTGCACGTGAAAGAGGTATAAACGTTTTTGGTATAAAGATAGCTCTACCACAAGTAAGGTTTGATAGTTGGTATCATGCCATGAGTTTTATTGTTATGAACTTCTACGCTATGGATCTGTTTATTCTTCATTATAGCACTACATTATGAGTTTTTATGTTATCCATAAGTGGTGACTTAAACCTGTAAATTGATTGCATGGCGTTATTACGTTTACAAACAAGTGTTAAGTTTTTTTGTACTTATAGCCTACCCATTATTTAACTTCGCCTTTGAGCTTATAATGTTTTTAAAAATAGAAACTCACTGGGATTCTCAGCTCACGTTTTCAATATGTTTTCTCTTCCCAAGTAGCAGACAAGTTCTCGGTGCTTAGCCTTGACGAGACTTATTTGCCACCACGTCGTATTAGCTCCTTGTATATACACTTTCTTATGTAAACGGTTTGTAGTGAAAACATATTAGTCGGGTTATATTAAACTTCAAGGCTTTTATGACTAGCTAAAGAACATAATATTGGATTGAAATCCCTGCGGGAAATCCAAATCCCTTCAATAATAGCGTTACTAGCATCTGACAATTTAGGGGGAGATAATTTCAAACATGAAAATGGGAGATTTCGATGAAAAACAACAAAAGTTGTTTGCTAGAAATTCATCGTCGTCGCACGCGACGCGACGTTTTCTCTGACGTTGCAACTCTATCTATGCTACTGGAGAGGGTGTTGCAGTTTATCGTTGCAACACTAGGGGTAGTGTTGCAACGCCACATCATTGAGAACGCCAGACAAGACGTTGTACACCAACAACGTTGTAACGCTGACAACGACATTGCAACGTTGCAGCATAGTGGAGCATGGAGCGCGAGATTCATGCAGTAGTGGCATCAGGGGTCGGCGGTGAAAGAGTCTAGATTAAGAAAATGAGAGAAATTTGGATCTTGTACACTCTAAGTTGATTAATTTTGTAAAATAAAAAACATGCTCAAAGCTGAAAAAACAGGGGGATAGAAAACTCAACTTTGAAGATCAAATTCTCTTCACCCGGTGGATAGTTTTAAACACGAACACTTCGTGGACAACCGTTAGAGTCTTCCGTACTATCCTCGGGCCTTAGAACGGATTGTGCGATCCTAGGTTGAGAGAATTTGGAAGAAAAGACCTCAAAGATCACTAATTTGGGAATTTATAATTTTCTGCAAAATTCTCACAAATTGCCTCAAATCACCATTATATAAAGCTTCAACAACCTTCGTTCGAGTGACAACTCAAGGGTGATGAGGATGCTTTGAGATGAAGGTGGCCAATTTTGGTGAATTTTGAAGATGAGTAAGATTGGGCAAGTTGTCAAGTTGGATTTCATGGAAATCCTTGAATTTTCATTTAATTGTAATTAAAAAATTAATATTAAATTGATTTTTAATTAAAATTAATTTAATTAATTAAATTATTAAATAATTAATTAAATTAATTAATTTTTAATTTAATTTAATATCAAAAATTAAATTAAATAAATTGCACGATCCCGATCGATTTTCAGAACATGAATCCTAATTCATGCTATAAACCGATCCAATATTTAAATCATATTTAAATATATCCACCTCCTGTTAATCATAGTTTAATTCATAATTAGACTATGACTCGTTAAATATATCATATATAATTAACGATTTCTCCCAAAAACGAATTTGAACAATTCAAACTCTTTTCTCTCAAAATGTTACAAGGCTAAGTCCGAGCTAGTAAGGAGGACCTAATGGACCTACAGATCATGAGCTCTAACGAAACGTGATTAACCGGCCAAACTCTTTAGCCTAGCTAATCAACATTCGTTAATCACCCAGACACTCCACTAAAGCCCAGTGGGTGCACTCTCCTCACTGCAGATATATTTTTGTCCACTCGATATAATCAAGATTAGGAAGTCGATCCTTCACAGGTTGTTCGTAATTACAGCTGGGTCAAAATTACCGTTTTACCCCTGTAATTACCTCTTGTTCATTAAGTCTCACTGATCATCTAATGAACAATTGGTTTGTGGTCCAACCAGCAAACCGAATCCCTCTCGGGTCAATGAGAGGGGTGGGCCCATTGTTCAAGACCCGAAGTCAATACTTAAGGGAACAACCTCTCTACTAATCCCTAAAGTGGGTAGGAGTGAATTCCATCTTGCAGAACTATGTTCCCAGCTATCTACCCGGTTTTATCCCTAAAGTGGGAGGCTTATTGAGTCAGCAATCTCGAGCCACTCTCACCCATGCAAAACTAAGGATAATCCGAATAAACAGGAGTCCATAGAACGTTCAGGATTAAGATCGAGTTACGTAGGTCATCCTATGAATATAGTCAGTTAGGACAGTAAACGGAGTTATAAAGTCTAAGTGACTATTTCGCGGTCCAGTCTTATGCAAACTCATTGCATAGGGCGCCCCCACTCACATGTCTCCACATGAATGATTTAGGATCACATCGTTTGTACTCTACAAAGTGGGCCGCGCCCATAGTATCCCCAAAATAAGGTACCCTGTCACACCCCCTCCCGAACCTCCTGCTAACTTAGCCCGGAAAGAGGCATGAAGCCAACAGACAATGTTTGCCTCTTAACAATATCTGAAGATCCTGTTCTACCTGATAAACATACTATGCTCGTATATGGTAAACTTTAACATCACACAGCGAAAACTTGATAACTACTAAACATACATAGGGAGAACTTAAGTCTCCCATTTGAAAAATTAAACAAGCAATAGCATCACAACTCAGAACATGCCAACCCACTATTTATACAACCTCTTATGCACAAAAAACTATAACTACATAACCACTTGCTATACAACACAGGCAACGTACAAACTATCAACTTATGAAACTTCCAGCAGACTATGGCAGTATGTCAAGTACCAGGAGCTCGATCTCTACCTCAAAATGTTTGAAAACATTGAAAGAATGAGCTAAAAAGCTCAGTGAGTGTTTATCTTTAAAACATTACAAGCTCACAGGTGAATCATAATAATGGCAGATTATAAGTAGTAAATAGCTTAACATTTGTTTGTAAACACAAACAAACCATGCTTCCAATTTACATGTTTAAGTCACCACTTATTCATAGAACACAACTCGATATGTACAATCATACCGAGGGTAGATATATCCATAATATAGAAGCTCATAACAATAAAACACATGACATGATACCACATCAAACCATAGAGGTGGTAGAGTTACATTTATACCAATAAGGTTCATACCTCTCTCTCTCACGTGCACGTGGAATACCTTTGGTCGTTTGGTTTTCCCTAATACCTTCTCTATGTCCTTCAGTATTAAGGTAAAACCGTTTGCTACCCGAATACCTTCTCATTGTCCTTCAGTATTAAGGTAAAACGATTTACTACCCCAATACCTTCTCATTGTCCTTCAGTATCGGGAATATCATGATTCTTTCCCCCCTAAGTACCTTCTCGAATGTCCTTCAGTATTAGGGGTTAACCACAAACAAGGGTATAATTTGTGTATCATGGAAATCATGTCTTTATAACACATACAACAATTTCTTGACATTTTCACATTATCATCTAAACATGTTCCCATGTGGATTTACACAAAACATTCTCTAAAGGAAAGCATACTTTCATAATTTAGTTTCCATACTTGGATTTATAGTTACAACTAATTCAAAGCATGCTTAGGTTCCATCATGAACTTTATGTTAGAAAACTCCATGAAGCTATATATAATTAGTTCAAACAGGATGTAATTATCAACACTTATGTTCTTGAAGAAAAACATAGGTCAAGCATAGTTCTAAAATAGAGTCACTCACAGTATTAGAATTAGAACCTTGGCTTGTAAACTTGACCTATTTGCTCTTGGCCTGTCAAACAAACCAACTCAACCATTAGAACCTCAAGCTCATGATTTTTGACCTTAAAACATGCAAGAAAACACACATTCAAATTTCCAGCATTTTCAGATTTTCTACCCTGTTTTCAGACCGTCATAACATCTTCATTACCTATCCAAAAATAATGTAATTTATACCAAACTCTTCCTTTTTGAACCCTCTAAAAAACATATGAAGATATGAAATTTAAATTCCAAACGAATGTATTCAGAAATACCTCGAAAACTACTTTCCTCAAAACAGACTTCTGCTGTTTACAGATTCGGATTGCCTGCTGCACAATAAATTTAACCTGATATTTAAAACATCTTCTAGACATTTTCTTCTCACACTTTCTTCACGAAAGTTGTAGGAAATTCAATACGCTTTCTAACCATACCAATTAGAGCTTCTAACTCCAAGTATACAGATCAGAACAACTAAAACATCAGAGACTTCCCAGATTTGACAACAAATTCTGTCTTCTGTCTTCCTCTTAACAAAACAGTAAGTTAACTTCAGTATTAGCTCGAGCTTCCTTCAGGAAATTTGTTCCAAATTGAGTTAACATCAAAACATCAGAACTTGTTTGAGTTGATCACCTTGCTGCTATACAAACCAAGTTGAGTTCTCCTCCCTTCTTCTGCAACTCCACCTCCAAAATCACAAAAATGGCTTTCTTCTTCTTCCTCTCTCCTTCTCCCACGAAGCTCTGTCTTTCCTTTTGATAAAATGAGAAGGAAAATGGAGAGATAAATCTTTAAAAAATGCAAACGGTGGAAAAGGTATTTTGTCTTTTTCCCTTTTTGCTTTTTGCTTTTCTTTTCTTTTTCCTTTTCTTTTTTCTTTCCTTTATCCCTTTCTTTCTTTTCTTTTCTTCTCTTTTATTTTCTTAACAAAACAAAACATAATATATTAATCATTTGTTTCATTTCCTTTTCTTCTTTGTCTTTAAAAAAATCCAAACAAAAATGGTTTAAACTTTCCTTCCTTGGTTTTCCTTTTGTCTTTCACTTCATTTCTTATTTCCGTTTGTTGTTTTTTTAATAAGGAAGTTCCAAAGAGAGATCTCGGGTTTACAACTTACCTCCCCTTAAGAAATTTTGTCCTCGAAATTAAGTAGTCTTTAAGTGAAAATCATCGGGTACTTCCTCCTCGTTAGGTCCTCTAACTCCCAGGTTGCCTCCTCCACTACGTAATATCTCCAACGAACCTTCACGAGTGAGATCGTCTTGTTTCTCAAAACTTTTTCTTTCTTGTAGAGGATTTGAACTGCATCCTCTACGTAACTCATGTCTTCTTTCAACTCAACTTGTTGTGCTTGCAACACATGTGTCGGATCTGGAATACACTTCCTCAACATGGACACATGAAAAACATCATGTAGTCGAGATAGTTCTACATGCAACTCCAGTCTGTAGGCTGCTGGCCCAACTCGTCTCGTTACTGGATAAGGACCAATATATCCAGGGCTTAGTTTACCTTTCTTGCCAAAACGAAGGACACCTCTCCACGAAGATAACTTCAAGAAAACTTGATCTCGGACCTGGAATTCTATGTCCTTTCGTCGCTTATCTGCATAACTCTTCCGACGGTCTTGTGCTACCTTCAGATTCTCTCTAATTACCTTAATATTGTCTGTCGTAATTTGTACCAACTCAGGACCGATTAGCTTCCGCTCTCCTACTTTATTCCAACATATGGGCGTTCTACATGGTCTTCCATATGGAGCCTCAATTGATGCCATGCCAATACTTAACTAATAGTTGTTATTATAAGCGAATTCCATAAGTGACAAGTGTGTATCACAACTACCCTTAAATTGAATGACACGTGCTCTCAACATATCCTCTAGGGTCTACATGGTCCTTTCTGACTGCCCATCTGTCTGTGGACGGAATATTGTACTAAAATTCAACTTTGTCCCCATAGCTTTCTGTAAGCTATGCCAAAACTTAGAAGTAAATCGTGGATCTCTATCTGAAACTATGGACACTGGCACTCCGTATTGATTCACAATTTTGTCGACGTATAGCTTAGCTAGCTGATCAAGCGTAGACGTCGCTTTAATCGGTAAAAACTGTCACACCCTCTACCGAACTACCTGCTAACATAGCCCGGTAGACAGCGTGAAGCCAACTGACATCGTTCACCTCTCTAACGATACCTGTTGACCCTGTTTTACCTTATAAGCATACTAAACTTGTATAAGAAACAACTAAAACACAACACAGCGGAATATTGGCAATTACGTAATCTACGTAAGGGGTAACCCTACTTATGACTCTCTGGAAAACTGAAAGAGATATGAACATCACAACAAAAATAACATACCCAACCATGGATCACAAAACCAAAACCTAAAATGTACACATAAACATAAGTTCATAGTCCTTCTTCTATACATATAAGCTTTCTATACAACTTCACCCACGTACAACATATCAAACTTGAGAAGCTTCCAGCAGACTATGGCAGGTTTTCAGGCACCGGGAGCCCGATCTCTACCTGAAAAGTGGGTAAAACACTGAAAGAATGAGCTATGAAGCTCAGTGAGTGACTTGAGTTTAAAAGAAAGCTATTAACTCGTAAATCATATCACTTGGGCATCTATGAGCATATGCATCTGTAAACAAATGTTAAAAGTAACTGTGTAATCATAATAGCTTTTCATGAAAACCAACAAGTATATCGTTAAAATCTCGTAAGGCATGCAAATGGTATTAACTCTTTTTAAAACACGTCACAACCTACGTTGTGTAGAGCACGCCCAGTACAACCAACGTTTACTCTACGATGTAGTGAGGCCCGCCCAACACTCCCATCGTCTTTGTCGTAGTGGGGCCCGCCCAACACTCACGACCGCGCTTTTGTCACAAAGTACACTCAACGTCGACAACAGAATAAGGCCAGTGTTCACACGGTAGCATAAAGCCTCGGGCTCAATATCTCAGAAGATCAAATGAAAACATTTGAACATGCCGCTTATCTTTTCTTTCATAAAACTCAAGCTTACTTAGCTTGTTCATTAAACTGGAAATCTTTAAAAAACATACTTGCTAAAACATACTTGCTCGAAATCATAACATTTCCATAAATTTCGACAATCAATAACATATGCTCATATATAAATTTCATCAAGACATTTAGGCTCACAACGAGCACTTGAAATCATTTCTTAGAAAATATAAATACTCATAAACATGTGTTCCAAGGAAAACATTAAGAATTGAAACCATTTCGTTTTAGCAAAACCTTGCATTTTCATAAGCATAATACAAGCCTATAAACCATTTCCAAGGTTCGTTTTGTCACTCACAGTGTTAAACTAGAACCTTGGCTTGTACATTTGACCTATTTACTCTTGGCCTGTCAAACAAACCAAATTCAACCATTAGAACCTCGAGCTCATGTTTTTAACCTTAAAATTACAAGTAAACACACTTTCAAATTTTCCAGCATTTTCAGAATTTCTGCCCTGTTTTTCAGACAGCCATAACATCTTCATTACTTATCCAAACTGGGTGAAATTTATACCAAACTCTTCCTTTTTGAATCCTATAAAAATCATATGAAGACATGAAATTGAAATTCACAATAGATTGGTTCAGAAATATCTCGAAATCTTCTTTCTCAGGAACTAACTTCTGCTATTCCCGATTCGATTTTCTGCTGCAACCCGAAATTTGACCTGCTATTTACAACATCTTCCAATAATTTTATATTCACGATTTCTTCATGAAAGTCGTAGGAAAGTAAATAAGCTTTCCAACCATACCTAATAGAGCTTCTGATGCAAACTCTACAGACCAGTACAACCAAAACACCAGAGACTTCTCGGATTTGACGGCAAATTTTGTCTTCTGTCTTCCTCTTCACAAATCAGTAGCTTAAGTTCCGAATTTGCTTGAGCTTCCTTCACCAATTGTGTTCCAATATGAGTTAAATTTCACGAAACAAAACCTCAAATCTTATCTCTTCCTGTGGAGCTCGAGATGAACAGAAAACCATAATAGAATTGAATTCATTAACTTGCTGTCATAAAGACTTACCTTTAGATCTTCTCCTCTCTTCTGCAACTTCAACTTCAAAAACCCTCTTCTTCCTCTTCCTTTCTGCTTCTCCCACGAAAACCCTTGCCTTTTACATCATAAAATGAGATGAAATCAATGGGGGAAGTGTTTTTAGAAAAAGGAAACAAAGGTGGGGTCCCACCTCCCACTTTCTCTTTTTCATTATATTCCTTTCTCCTTTCTTTTCTTTTCTTTTCTTTCCTAAACAAAACATAATATTATAACCTTTCCTTTCATTTTCTTTCTTTATTATTCTTAGATCAAACCAAACCAAAATGGTTTAAGCTTTTCCTTCCTTGTTTTCCTTTTATCTTTCACATCATTTCTTTTCTTTTTAAAACATGGAAAACCAAGTTTTAAGCATTCATTTCTTCTTTTCTTTTGTTTTCTTTCATTAAAAGAAACTTCCAAAGAATGATTCTCGGGTTTACATAAACAGTGCTATTTTAGTCATTCAACCCACTATTACCGAAATACCATCATGTCCACATGAAGTACGTGGTAGTCCAAAAAGAAAATCCATAGTGATATGCTCCCATTTCCATTGTGGCACTGGCAATGGATTAAGGAGTCCTCCTGGTCTCTGTATAACTTGTTTAAACCGTTGGCAGATCAAACAT
Source organism: Trichosanthes cucumerina (assembly GCA_036507285.1). Classification (NCBI taxonomy): domain Eukaryota; kingdom Viridiplantae; phylum Streptophyta; class Magnoliopsida; order Cucurbitales; family Cucurbitaceae; genus Trichosanthes; species Trichosanthes cucumerina. Next base: position 20,488,440 of record CM071843.1, on the reverse strand, counting down.
TATTAACATATTAAGCTACCTCCCGCTTCATCCTAGACCACCAATACGTTCCGTTTCAATGTCTTATACACCTTGGTGCTTCCTGGATGCATAGCTAAGCTGAACTGCGAGCTTCCTCTAGAATAGCTTCTTTAAGCTCACTAAAAGATGGAACACACAGTCTTCCCTGCCTCTCTATAGCTCTGTCTGATCTCATTTTATGCAAGTTACTATCATCTGGTTGTCTTTTTATCGTCTCTGCTACGAGCGAAGACTTGACATGGAATTGAGCTAAAAGACTCTCTGAATTCTCTACAATCACAACTGCCCTATAATCCCTTAGAGTACTTAAAAATATCGCTCGAATACCACACAAGGCGTTCTTAGGAAGTCTTGACTTCCTACTAAATGCATCTGCTACCACATTCGCCTTACCTGGATTGTATTCTATGGTACAATCATAATCTTTAATCAGTTCTAACAATCTTCTTGTCTCATATTCAACTCCTTCTGATCAAAGATATATTTCAGACTCTTATGATCTGTGTAAATGTGACACCTTTCACCAAACAAGTAATGTCTTTAGATCTTCAGTGCTAAAACAACTGCTGCTAGCTCGAGATCATGGGTAGGGTAATTACATTCGTGCTTTTTCAATTGTCTCGACGCATAAGCTATTACTTTTCCTTCTTGCATGAGCACAAACCCTAAACCTTGTCTCGAGGCATCACAGTAAATCACATACTCCTTTTCAGCTCCTGAAAACTCTGTTCACACTTATCTGACCATTCAAACTTAGCATTCTTCCTTCTTAAAGCTGTTGAGGATAATGTTAATCATGAGAAATCCTCAACAAATCGTGTGTAGTATCCTGCCAAGCCTAGGAAACTACGTACCTCTGTCGCGCTAACTAGTCTCTCCAAGTTGACCACAACTTTCACTTATTTGCATCCATACTAACACCATTTGTTGATACAACATGCCCCAAAAAATACTACCTGATTCAACCAAAACTCACATTTGGTGAATTTACCATACTACTGTTTATCTCATAGTGTTTGAAGTATAATCCTCAAATGTTCCTCATGAGCTTTCTATCAACTGAGTAAACTAGTATATCATCAATAAATACTATCACGAACTGATCCAAATGCTGGTGGAATATCCTGTTCATGAGGTCCATGAAAACTGCTGGTGCATTCGTCAAACCGAACAACATTACGAAAAACTCATAATGCCCATACCTCGTTCTGAATGTTGTTTTAGGAATATTTGTTTCCCTTACATTTAACTGATGGTATCCTTATCTCAAATCAATCTTAGAAAACACTGATGCTCCTCGTAACTGGTCAAACAAGTCATCTACTCGGGGTAAAGGATACTAGTTACGTATCGTGACTTTGTTTAACTGTCTATAATCAATACATAATCTAAGGGTACCATCTTTCTTCTTTACAAATAACATTGGAGCTCCCCAGGGTGATACACTAGGTCTGATGTATCCTTTATCAACTAGTTCTTGTAACTGCAACTTCAACTCCTTGAGCTCACTTGGAGCCATACTATACGACGCATGGGAAATAGGTGTTGTTCCTGGTAGCAATTCAATAGTGATCTCAACTTCCCTATTAGGTGGCAACCCTGACAGATCTGCTGGAAAAACATCAAGAAACTCGTTCACCACAAGAGCATCTTCTGGTTTTAGCTTTTCTTCCTGCACCTCCAAGACGTGTGCAAGAAATACCATGCAACCTTTCCTCAACAACTTTTCGGCTTTTAATGCTGAAATCAAGCCCGTAGGGATAATCTTCCTTTCACCCCGAAAACCACTTCAGCCAATCCTGATTTCTTGAAAACAACTTCCTTTATATTTAGCACCACTGGTGCCCTCTCTTGCATCTACTGGAATTCTTGGCTGCTCAACTGTCTGAGACCCAACTCCCTGGTCCCTTTGTGTGGCTGCTCTCAGCTGTGGACAATCCCTCTTGAAATGCCTTGGTTGCCCACATTGGTAACACACATTGACACCAACCATACATTGGCCTCAGTGATTCTTACGACAATTTGTACATGGAGTTCTCCTTGCTGCACTTGCAACAGACTCCTGTCTTGTCGATTGTTTTACTGTGGATCTGGCAGATTGATTAGGTGCTCTTTGGCTCTGCCTCTGATTGGCACCACTAACACGTGTTTGCCTCGATGTCTGGCCGCCAGCTCGACTTTTAAAGTCCTGACGACTCAAAACATTCACTCCAGGTTTGAATCGTTGCTGCTCACGACCATGGAAACTGCTCGTCGTTGAAGGCCCTCGAGTAGGCTCTACTACTGATTATGCCTTTGTTATACTCTGCTCAACACGTAGTGCAGTCTCTACCAGCAGGGAAAAGTCAACCCACTTTGCAATGCCTGTGACTGGGGTTCGTATCTCAAGACGTAATCCCCTTTCAAATCGTCGACACCTGTCACTCTCAGATGCCACTATAACATCAGCATACCGTGATAGCTCGGTATACATTCTCTCGTACTCAGCCACTGATAGTGACCCTTGCTTCAATTCTATAAATTCATTCCTCGTCGCCTCGCGGTATGTGCCAGGTAATACTTATCTTCAAATATGCCTCTGAAAGTTTTCCAATCTAAAGTGTGTGCATCACTGCGCCTAGCTCGTATTGACTTCCACCATCCCTCTGCTTCTTTCTCTAGTAGGAATGTGGCTAGCTTGACTTTGCTCCGCAGGGCAACTCATTACATCAAAACATTTTTCTAGCATATTCAACCAAATCTCAACATCAACTAGATCTATGGAACCATCAAACAGCTCCTAATTTCTTCAGACGTTCTATTCTATACGCCTTTTTTTTTTAGATCACTTGGCCCTACTCTCTCTGGCCTGCCTGCCTCCTGTGAGAAACTAACATGTTGCTCATCTCTAGCCTGAGTTTAGACTCTCGTGGCACTAGATCCCGTCTCAGATTGACCTTGGGTAGGATCCTGCGTCCTGCCCTAATCCTGCCTGCGTCGTCTGCTAGTACGTGGTGACATGACTCCTATAACATATGAACACATTAGACATGCTATGAATACTTAACTCAATAACACAATACTAGACTACTATTCACATTTTAGCCCTAACTGGACTTACTCTTATCCTTTTTGGACCATACTCTACTAGTTCGTTCTAAACTAACTCAATAACTTGTTATGACTTTTTACTTTATTCCCAGAGCTAACTTGCCCTATCTCATTCCCATGGAGCTAACTGCTCTGATACCAAGTTGTCACACCCCTCCCGAACAACCACCGCTAACTTAGCCCGGAAAGATTCATGAAGCCAACAGACATTGTTTGCCTCTTAACAATATCTGAAGACCATGTTCTACCTGATAAACATACTATGCTCGTATATGGTAAACTTTAGCATCACACACCGGAAACTTGATAACTACTAAACATACATAGGGAGAAACATTTCTTAAGTGTCCCATTTGAAAACTTAAACAAGCAATAGCATCAAAACTCAGAACATGCCAACCCACTGTTTATACAACCTCTTATGCACAAACAACTATAACTACATAACGACTTGCTATACAACACCAGCCACATACAAACTATCAACTTATGAAACTTCCAGCAGACTATGGCAGGATGTCAGGTACCAGAAGCTCGATCTCCACCTCAAAAAGTTTGAAAACGTTGAAAGAATGAGCTAAAAACCTCAGTGAGTGTCTATCTTTAAAACATTATAAGCTCACAGGTGAATCATAATAATGGCAGATTATAAGTAGTAAATAGCTTAACATCTGTTTGTAAACACAAACAAACCATGCTTCCAATTTACAGAGTTTAAGTCACCACTTATGCATAGCACACAACTCGATATGTACAATCATATCGAGGGTAGATAGATCAATAATATAGAAGATCATAACAATAAAACACATGACATGATACCACATCAAACCATAGAGGTGGTAGAGTTACATTTATACCAATAAGTTTCATACCTCTCTCTCTCACGTGCACGTGAAATACCTTTGGTCGTTTGGTTTTCCCTAATACCTTATCTATGTCCTTCAGTATTAAGGTAAAACAATTTGCTACCCGAATACCTTCTCTTTGTCCTTCACTATCGGGATATCATGATTCTTTCCCCCCTAAGTACCTTCTCGAATGTCCTTCAGTATTAGGGGTTAACAACAAACAAGGGCATAATTTGTGTACCATGGAAATCATGTCTTTATAACACATACAACAATTTCTTGACATTTTCACATTATCATCTAAGCATGTTCCCAAGTGGATTTACACAAAACATTCTCTAAAGGAAAGCATACTTTCATAATTTAGTTTCCATACTTGGATTTATAGTTACAACTAATTCAAAGCATGCTTAGGTTCCATCATGAACTTTTTATGTTAGAAAACTCCATGAAGCTATATACAATTAGTTCAAACAGGATGTAATTATCAACACATATGTTCTTGAAGAAAAACATAGGTCAAGCATAGTTCTAAAATAGAGTCACTCACAGTATTAGAATTAGAACCTTGGCTTGTAAACTTGACCTATTTACTCTTGGCCTGTCAAACAAACCAACTCAACCATTAGAACCTCGAGCTCATGATTTTTGACCTTAAAAGTTGCAAGAAAACACACTTTCAAATTTCCAGCATTTCAGATTTTCTGCCCTATTTTCAGACAGCCATAACTTCTTCATTACCTATCCAAAAATAATGTAATTTATACCAAACTCTTCCTTTTTGAACCCTATAAAAAGCATATGAAGACATGAAATTGAAATTCCAAACGAATATGTTCAGAAATACCTTGCAAGCTACTTTCCTCAAAACAGACTTCTGCTGTTTCCAGATTCGAATTTCCTGCTGCACAATAAATTTAACCTGATATTTAAAACATCTTCTAGACATTTTCTTCTCACACTTTCTTCACGAAAGTTGTAGGAAATTCCATAAGCTTTCTAACCATACAAATCAGAGCTTCTAACTCCCAGTATACAGATCAGAACAACCAAAACATCAGAGACTTCCCATATTTGACAGCAAATTTTGTCTTCTATCTTCCTCTTAACAAAACAGTAAGTTAACTTCAGTATTAGCTCGAGTTTCCTTCACGAAATTTGTTCCAAATTGAGTTAACTTTCATCTATCAAAAACTCAACTCTTACCACTACTTGTTGAGCTCAAAAAGATCAAAACATCAGAACTGGTTTGAGTTGATCACCTTGCTGCTATACAAACCAAGTTGAGTTCTCCTCCCTTCTTCTGCAACTCGACCTCCAAAATCACAAAAATGGCTTTCTTCTTCTTCCTTTCTCCTTCTCCCACGAAACTCTGTCTTTTCTTTTGATAAAATTAGAAGTTAATTGGAGAGATAAATCTTTAAAAAAGGCAAACGGTGGAAAAGGTATTTTGTCTTTTTCCCTTTTTTCTTTTTGCTTTTCTTTTCTTTTTGTTTTTTTTTTTCTTTCCTTTATACCTTTCTTTCTTTTCTCTTATTTTCTTTTCTTTTCTTAACAAAACAAAACTTAATATATTAAACATTTGTTTCATTTCCTTTTCTTCTATGTCTTTAAAACAATCCAAACCAAAATGGTTTAAACTTTCCTTCCTTGTTTTCCTTTTGTCTTTCACTTCATTTCTTCTTTCCGTTTGTTGTTTTTTTAATAAGGAAGTTCCAAAGCGAGATCTCGGGTTTACATACCCAACCCTATCCTTATACTATAGACTGTTCTGGCTATAACTTGAACTTGATCCACTTTTATGTAACACATAAATTCAAGTATTTATCCTATAGCCAAGGGTTCTTTATTGGATTAAGGTTACACAATACACAATATTCAATAACACCTTTACTGAATATATATCAATAACAACTTTATTGTGAAATAGAATATACATTCAGTTTACAAAACCACGAGTTTTAGGACATAAAACCCAACATTCTCAACCTCAGTCTTGAACTCCTTGAACTTTTCAAGAGTTTTAGGCTTCCTATGCATTAGGTAAATGTACCCATACATCGAATAATCATCTATGAGAGTTACGAAGTATTCGTAGCCACCTCGTGCTTTAACATTCATCGGACCACAGATGTTAGAATGTGTAAGCTCATTGGGCTCTTTGGCTCTATATCCTTTTCCACTAAAAGGATGTTTGGTCATTTTGCCTGCAAGGCATGACTCACAAACCGGTAAAGAGTTTTCTTCCAACTCGCTTAGAAGTCCACTCTTCACCAGTCTCTCAATCCTATTGAGATTTATGTGGCCTAACCTTAGATGCCAAAGATGGACACTTTCTTTTGGAGAAACCTTTACTCTCTTAGTTCACGTTTCAGTTGTTTTAAACAATTCGGTATTCAATACACTTTTGACTGAATTAGGGTTCAAAACATATAAATTGCTCTCAAGCGAAGCAGAACAAATCAAATTTCCATTTCGAGAAATAAACGTTTTATTGCTCTTGAATTAAACATAAATATTTTGTTCTATTAGGCAGGAAATGGAAACTAGGTTTCTCGTAAACCCAAGAACTATGTACATATTATCCAATAATAAGTACTTTCCACCAAAAAACAGGTTCACCGTGCCTATTGTTGCAGCTGAGACAACATCTCCAGATCCAACCCTTAGTATTATCTCACCCTCCTGCAGCTGTTGCTAGGAACATAATCCTTGAAAAGAAGAGCAAACGTGGTTAGTGGCGCCTGAATCCAATATCCAGACTAAGTCATTACTCTCCACAAACAAGTTTATGTGTCAAGTAAATCACATTTACGTGTCATCTTCTTTTCATCAAAGAACTTGGGACAACTCCTTTTCAGGTGTTCGTCCCTCGTTGCAGTAGAAACACTTTCTCGAAACTTTCTTGATTTCTTTGCCTTTTGGGGCGGCAGTGCGGTGAATACTATCCTATTTCAACTTCTCCTTCTTCCCTTTACGGCCTGAAGAGCCTACAAACTTTATCCTATAGGCCAAACCCGTTTGAAAAGGTTTTAAGACAACACTTGCCTAAGCTTCCAGGCCCCTTGTTTTCACCAAGGACTAGAAGGTTTGAAGATCATTGAATAGGACTGTTGAGCCGGGCACCTGAGAACCCTCCTCAATGAGCGTGAACTCTTGGTCGTCATTTACGAAAATCGTGTTATTATTGTTTTTTCACGAAATATCATCGTCGACTAACTTAATAGAAGCTAAAGGATCGTTAAAAGCGTTTGACATTGTGTTGTTGAAACATAAAAAACTTTGTATTAGTCTTGCAAAAACTTTTGAAAATCAAATCGAGTTTTAGCAAAATTTTATCCTATGACCCCTAGGTCATTCAAAATTTGCAATGATAACCTAAAGGTTTAGAATGACTGCCACCGTAGGGTAGACAAACCCACTCCTCCTCTAGGATGAGACTTTTTCGACCAAATCCTTATATAAGAATAACTATTGTTCCATTAGGCATCCAATTACCATTTTTCGGTCTAAATCCATTAACGTTTAATGAATCCTGTTAGTGTCACCCTCAATCTTTAAATTTCCAAGTATTCGTCCAAACAATAGCCGCCATAGGGAGGACTAAGGAAGAAAACAAACAAGGAAATCGTATCCCTTTCGGGAATTAACGGTGTTCCGTCCCCCATGATCAAGGCCGTCCGTAGTGATTGTCTGGTCCAGGCGAAACTAGCAGGCGGATCATAGGCGTCTGACGGTGTGAATCGAAAGAAGAGACCGTGGGTCCCGTTTTTGCAGGTCCTGCTCCCGCTCACAATAAGTACTCTCTCCATTCACGTTGAATGTTGACCCATACAAATGCCACCCGTAGGGGGACGCTCCCATTTGCGCCATGAGGCCGAGTATGGATCTCACGGTGTGAACTTAACGGAGATTCATGGATGGAAAATTAAATGTATCTCATACACTTTATTTCCTCCCACTCAACACTTTAAATTAAACGAGATTGACCTAGATAAACACACTAAAATTTACCTAAGTCTACCAATATAACTCTTATATTTAACCTAAGTCTATAATAACACTATTAACTTAGGTCTATGTGAGTAAGTTAATTAACTTTTAATTAACGACACTCGCGATAATATAACCTAAGAATGGACGGACCGAATTGACTACCAGGTCGGTTCCCAGCTAGGGGTGTTCCGCAAAACGTCAGCTTAAATACCCCAGCCTTAGACAAAACCTTCCTTAGACAGATTTACTTATCAACCTCCTTTCAAAGGTCATATTTGATTTCCTAATTCTAATTCTATTAGAACTAGAAGACCTAAGTCTAATTATTCAAGTTCTAAACATTTTAAAACTAATAATTAACTTAGGTTACGTGTATTTCTATGTTATAGTGCTTGATCATTCATGACATCAATAATTCTATACTATAACATATATTACATCACATGAATTAAATGCATGAGCATGCTTTTAATCTAAAAAATATAACACTTGTATTTAAATAAATTAAAATATGCAAACTTTATATTATATCTCTTATAATATAAACATATCATGCATACTATATATTATTGTTGAGTTTTATGTCCTAAAATTCGTGAGTTTGTAAATTGTATGTATATTTTATTTTGCAATAAAGTTATTATTGAGATTTATTTAGTGAAGGTATTATTGAATAAAGTGAATTGTATATTTTGAAACCCTAATCCAATAAAGAACCCATGGCTATAGGATGTATACTTGAACTTTATCTGTGACATAAAAGTGAACAAGGTTCAAGTTATAGCCACAACAGTCTATAGTATAGGGATAGGGTTGGGTACCTTATCCTGGGGACATTATGGACGCGGCCAACTTTGTAAAGTACAAACGATGTGATCGTAAATCGTTCATGTGGAGACATACGAGTGGAGGCGTCCTATGCAATGAGTTTGCATAAGACTGGACCGAGAAATAGTCACTTAGACTTTATATCTCCGTTTACTGTCTTAACTGACTATATTCATACGATGACCTAGGTAACTCGATCTTAATCCTGAGCGTGCCATGAACTCTTGTTTATTAGGATTATCGTTAGATTTGCATGGGTGAGAGTGGCCTGAAATTGCCGACTCAATAAGCCTCACATTCCAGGGTTAAGACTGGGTAGATAGCTGGGAACATAGTTCTGCAAGATGGAATTCACTCCTACCCTCTTTAGAGATTAGTAGAGAGGTTGTTCCCTTAAATGCTGACTCCGGGTCTTGAAAAAAGGGCCCACCCCTCTCATTTGCCCGAGGGGGATTCGGTTTGTTGGTTGGACCACAAACCAATTGTTCATTAGAGGATCAGTGGGACTTAAGGAACAAGAAGTAATTACAGGGTTAAAACGGTATTTTTGACCCAGCTGTAAATACGAACGACCTATGAAGGATCGACTTACTAATCATGGTTATATCGAATGGACAGAAATATAACTACAGTGAGGAGAGTGCAACCACTGGGCTTTAGTGGAGTGTCCTGGTGGTTAACGAATGTTGATTAGCTAGGCTAAAGAGTTTGGCAGGTTAATCTTGTATCGTTGGAGCTCATGATCTGTAGGTCCATTAGGTCTCCTTACAAGCTCGGACTAAGCCTTGTAACATTTCGAGAGAAAAAACAAATTTTGAAATGTTCAAATTTCGTTTTGGGAGAAAACATTAATTATATGCGATATACTTAACGTGTCACATTTTAATTATGAATTAAACTATAATAAAGAAGAGGTGGAAATATTTAAATGTCATTTAAATATTTGTTCGGTTTATAACATGAATAGGGATTCATGTTTAAACGATCGATTTAAGAAATTATGATTGGTCCAATTATTTAATTTAATATTTGATATTAAATTAAATACATTATTTTAAATTAATTAATTAAATTATTTAATTAAATAAATTAATAAATTTATTTTTAATTTAAAATTAATTTTATATTAATTTTGAATTAAAATTAAATGAAAATTAAATTTTGATTTTGAATTTCAATTGGACCAAAATGAAAAGAATGAGCAACCTTGCTACTTTATCAAATTCACTCAAATTGAGCACCTCCTTCTTGCTAAATCCTTCTCATCTTCTTACTATCATCTTCTCCTAGCTTGAAGAAGCTTTTGGTTTCTTTAATTGAAGAAGAAACCATTAGATTAAAGTGAATTAATCAAAATCTCGATAATTCACGTTTTTTAGACCTTTCTCCAAAATTGATCCAAAATTGCTTCCGCTTTCTTAATCTACACTCTTTCAATTGGTATCCGAGCAATTTTGAGCACTCAATTTGATCAATTGTGTTCTGTGGTGGGTGTTTTTTGAAATACATTTTTTCTGGACATCTAAAGTGTTCTTCTGACTTTGGCATTTAAATTGAGCATCTATTTGTGCTTTATTTTGAAATTGCTCAAGTGTGTTTGAGCATTAATGTGTGTAGAATAAGCTGTAAAAATTTTAAGTCGATTGGAGTTCGGGAAGACCTTCAATTTGAAGAGAGAAGCATGAAGGCCAGAAATTTTGAAAATAGGGCAGCTGCTGGAATTTTGTTTTTCTTCTTTCTACTACAGTAACATCCTTTAGCCTGCGTGAATTTGTTTAAAAAAGAAGAAGAAGTTGACTTTGACTTTCATGTTGACTTTGACCGGTTTAAGTTTCTTTGGACCGGTTCGGCTCGATTTTGGTCCGATTCAGGTAGGTTTAGAGCGATTCTGACTAATTCGAGGTCGTTTTTTCCATTTTGGAGGTCCGTTTTACCATTTGGAGGCCCGGTTCAACCTTTTGAAGGTCCGGTTCACACATTTGCAAGCCGGTTCGACGCAAATTCGAAGCGTTCGAAATGGTTCGATTTTTATTCTAGATTATTATTGTAATAATTTAGTTGTTTACTTGCCTTAGATGCCAAAACCAGTCCACTTTAGTGTGTTTAATTAATTATGCATTGTGAATGTATGCCTGATTAAATGTGCATAAAGTATGTCATATAGATTTTAAAATCCCACCATAGGAAGCATGCTCCATGCATTGAAAGTATGTTATAAGTGTTATAATATATAGTATGCATGATTTAGGGTTTCATTGGAATTAGTATAAGTGTTATATTAATTTATGAAACAAATATTATATGTTTTTATTATAATTAATATAAGGGTTATATTAATTAAAAATTAAACATATAATTTCTTATGCATTTATTCATGTGATGGATTTGTTATGAGTGTATGTATATTCATATGATGAATGATCAAGCAACTTATAACATAGAAATGCATGTAACTTAAGGTTAATTAATTAGTTTTAAAAAGGTTTTAGAACTGGAAATTAACTAGACTTTAGATTATCTAGTTCTACTAAGATTAGATATAGGCAACCAATAATTTATAAACTGCGATTAAAGAGGGACTCTGTCTAAGGAAGGTTCAGCTAAATTTGGGTACTTGTCGATTTGAAGCGGAACACCCCTACCTGGGAACCAACCTGGGAGTGAATTTAATCCAGAAGTTTATAAATTATTTTCGTGAGTGGCGTTTATTAAAAGTTAATAAATTAAACTCATGGACCTAGGTTTATTAAAAAGTTAATACACTTAGGTAATTCCAGTATAATAGTTATTTTGGTAGACTTAGGTCATATTATTTTAGCCGAAATATGCCTAAGTTAAAGTATACCCAAACTATTTAAAATACTTAGTGGGAGTGAAAAGGTATATATGATATATCAATTTCCTCTTACGCTCTTCGTGAAGGTCACTCCGTGAGATTTATGCTCGGCCTTGTGATGTCAATAGGGCATCCCCATTCGGATGGTGTTTGCATAAATCAAGACCAAGGTGAATGGAGAAAGTATTTATAGTAAGTGGGAGAAGGAAGTGTGTCAACACATCCTATAGTCTCCTCCATCAGTTTGGACTGTGAGATTCCCATGTTGCGCCTGCAGGTTGCCCGTAGTAGCACCATCCATTCGGAGGGATGTAACATGGGATTCAAAACAACTCAAACTCCAGAAATGGATCGGGCCTCCTAGGTCCATTCCCAACCTTGACTTTCCAAATCGGTAGATTTGTTGGGGCCGACCTTTGAGATCTGAAAATGGCAGGTCACACTTATAAGAATCGCTAAGTGTTAGTGAGTTCTTGACAAAAGTAGCGATAACTATAATACTATAGGAATAAGAGTTATTCCGGTATTAACATTTAGTCAAGAATGTCTTGGTTCAGTGAAAAAGTGATTGACTGCCCTTCGGTAGCAGTTACTCTGACTCACTGAAGTATCGTTGCAAAAATAAATAATGAGATTATGGGTACATTATTACTTTTGCTAAATTCTTAATTGGATGCATGTTTTGAGTTAAAAGCAATTCACTAATAGAATATGTTCTATTTTCAGCATGTCAAGCTCTTTTATTCAATTACTCTCCTCCGACAAACTTAACGGCGATAACTTTGGAACTTGGAAATCAAACTTGAATACGATTATTGTAGTTGATGATCTAAGGTTCGTCTTGACGGAGGAATGTCCTCCCCCTCCCAGCTCGCATGCAATCCGAATAGTTCGGGATGCATTTGAAAAATGGACTAGGGCTAATGATAAAGCCCGAGTCTACATCTTAGCCAACATTTCTGATGTGTTGTCTAAGAAACATGACGGCATGATCACCGCAAAGGAGATCATTGGATCATTACAGGCCATGTTTTGACAACCGTCCCCATCGGTCCGTTATGATGCTCTCAAGTACGTTTACAACTCCGGAATGAAGGAGGGAACATCTGTTAGGGAGCATGTCCTTAATATCATGGTCCACTTCAACGTAGCAGAGGTAAACGGGGCTTTCATTGATGAGAACAGTCAGGTTAGCTTTATAATGGAATCTCTTCCGAAGAGTTTCCTGCAGTTCCGCACCAACTCGGTGATGAACAAGATAAAGTATATCCTGACTACTCTACTTAACGAGCTCCAGACATTCGAGTCCCTGATGAAATCAAAGGGAAAAGTGTAAACCCGAGATCTTTTTTTGGAACCTCCTTATTATCAAACAACAAAAAGGAAGAAGAAATGAATGTTTAAAACTTGGTTTTCCATGTTTTAAAAAGGAAAGAAATGTAGTGAAAGGCAAAAGGAAAACAAGGAAGGAAAGTTTAAACCATTTCGGTTTGGATTGCTTTTAAAAAAAAAGAAGAAAAGGAAATGAAACAAATGTTTAATATACTAAGTTTGCTTTGTTTTGCAAAAGAAAAGGTAAGAAATGAAAAGATAAAGGAAGGAAAAGAAAAGAAAAGAAAAGGAAAAGGAAAAAGAAAGAAAGTGGAAGGTGGGCCCCACCATGGTTTTTCTTTTTAAACAACTAAGAACCTTCAATTTTCTTCTCATTTTCATCAAAGAGGAGCTGAGGGTTCGTGGGAGAAGCTTAAAGGAAGAAGAAGAAGAGGGTTTCAGCTGGAAATTGAAGAAGAGAGGGGAGAACTCAAGCAAATTAGTAGAACAACAGCAAGGTAATCACTCTGCCATGTTCTGCTATTTGGTTCATCTCGAGCTGCACAGAAAGAGGTAAGAGCTGAAATTTTGTTTCGTGCAAGTTAACTCATATTGGAACAAAATTCGTGAAGGATGCTCGAGCAAATTCGGACCCTAAGCTACTGATTTATGAAGAGGAAGTCAGAACACAGAATTTACTGTCAAATCCGAGAAGTCTCTGATGTTTTGGTTGTACTGACCTGTAGAATTGGAATCCGAAGCTCTATTAGGTATGGTTGGAACGCTTATTGAATTTCCTACAACTTTCATGAAGAAATCGTGAATAGAAAATGACTGGAAGATGTTGTAAATAGCAGGTCAAGTTTCGGGTTGCAGCAGCAATTCGAATCTGGAATAGCAGAAGTTGGTTCCGGGGAAAGAAGCTTTCGAGGTATTTCTGAACCAATCTATTGGGAATCTCATTTTCATGTCTTCATAAGGGTTTTAGAGGGTTCAAAAAGGAAGAGTTTGGTATAAAGTACATTATTTTTGGATAAGTAATGAAAAAGTTATGAGTATCTGAATACAGGGCATAAAATCTGTTAAATGCTGAAATTTTTGAAAGTGTGTTTTCTTGTAAGTTTAAGGTTAAAAAGCATGAGCTCGAGGTTCTAATGGTTGAATTTGGTTTGTTTGACAGGCCAAGAGCAAATAAGTCGAGTGTACGGGTCAAGACTCTAGTTTTAGCACTGTGAGTGACAAAACGAACCCTGAAAATGGTTTATAGGCTTGTATTATGCTTATGAAATGCAAGGTTTTGCTAAAACGAAATGGTTTGGATGTGTATTGTTTTCTTGAACACTTGTTTATGAGCATTCATGATTTCTTAGAAATGTTTTAAAATGTTCATGATGAGCCTAAAAGTCTTATGAAATTTATACATGAGCATATGTTTAATGATTGTCAAAACTTATGGAGATGTTATGATTTCAAGCAAGCATGTACTAGCGAGTATGTTTTAATGATTTCTAGTTTTATGAACAAGCTAAGTAAGCTTGAGTTTTATGAAAGAAAAAGATAAGCTGGCATGTTCAAATGTTTTCATGTGATCTTCTGAGATATTGAGCCCGAGGCTATGTAGTACCGTGTGCACACAGGTCTTATTCTGTTGTCGACGTTGAGTGTACTCCGTGACAATGGCCATGGCTGTGTGTAGTCTTGGGCGGGCCCCACTCTCGACAAAGACGATGGGAGTCTTTGGCGGGGCCCCACTACATCGTAGAATAAACGTTAGTGTCTTTGGGCGTGCCCTACACAACGTAGATTGTGACATGTTTTAAAAAGAGTTTATATCACTTACATGCCTTACGAGATTTTAACGGTGTCTTGCTTGTTTTCATGAAAAGCTATAATGATTACACGATTACTTTTAACGCTTGATTACAGATGCATATGCTCATAGATGGCAGTGATATGATTTACGAGTTAATAGCTTTCTTTTAAACTCAAGTCACTCATCGAGCTTTATAGCTCATTCTTTCGATGTTTTTCCCACTTTTTGGGTAGAGATCGAGCTCCGGTGCGAGAACCGCCATAGTCTCATTGAAGCTTTACATGTTGATATTTTTGCACGTGGTGGTGTGGTTTAGCAAGTCCATATGTCTGTAAATTATTTTAAGAGAACTATGTAGTTATAGTCGTATGTGCTTTAGAGGTTGTGGTTGCTTAATTAGTGGTTTGGATTGTTTGTGGTTCTGATGTTCTTGCTCATCTTAGTTTCCAAGAGAGACTTAAGAAGAGTTTCTCCTCATGTACGTCTTATAGATGTCCAGTTTCCGCTGAGTTAAGTTTAAAGTGTTCCATATGCGAACATAGTTTCTTTTCAGGTAAAGTAGTGTCAGCAGGTATTGTTAAGAGGTAACAATGTCTGTTGGCTTCATGCCGTCTCCTGGGCTAAGTTAGCAAGTGGTTCGGGAGGGGGTGTGACAACTTGGTATCAGAGAAGTTAGTTCCATGGGAATGAGACAGAGCAAGTTAGCTCTAGGAGAAACTGAAAAGTAAATAGCAAGTTATTGAGTTAGTTCAATAGAACTAGTAGAGCATGGTCCAAGTAAGGACAAGAGTAAGTCCAGTCAGGACTAGAATGTGAACACAAGTCTAGAATTGTGCATTTGAGTTAAGTACTCATTACATGTCTAGTATGTTAATATGTTATAGAAGTCATGCCACCACGTACTAGCAGACGATGCAGGAGGCAACAGGACGGGACGCAGGATCCTACCCAAGATCAATCTCCCTGTGGAGATCTAGTGCCCCGAGAGTTCAGATGGGGGCGAATTAAGCAGCATGTTAATTCCTCACGGGAGGTAGGTAAGCCATAGGGAGCGGGGCTAAGTAATCCGAGATAAGACATATAAAATAGATCAACTAAAAGAATTAGGAGCCACAAAGTGTTTGAGGGTTCCAAAGATCCGATTGAAGGCGAGGTTTGGCTAAATAAGCTTGATAAATGTTTTGATGTTATGAGTTGCTCGAGGAGCGAAATGTTAAGTTGGCCACATTCTTCTTGCTGCTAAAGAAGGTAGAAGAATGATGGAAATCGATGTTTGGCGATTGTAGTGATGCACGTACTTCACATCGGCAAACTTTTGAGGTATACTTAAAAATAAATATTACCCTAGCACGTACTGAGAGGCAAAGAGGGATGAATTCTTAGAACTAAAACAAGAGACACTTTCAGTGGCTGAGTATGAGAGAAGATATACCGAGTTTTCGCGGTATGTTGATGTGATTGTGGCATCTGAGAGTGACAGGTGTCGAAGATTTGGAAGAGGGTTACGACCTAAGGTACGTACCCCAGTTACAGCCATTGCTAAGTGGATTGATTTCTCCCAGCTGGTAGAGACTGCTCTACGTGTTGAGCAGAGTATAGCAGAGGTGCAGTTAGTAGTGAAGCCTAGTTGTGGAGGCTTCGACAACAAGCAGTTTCCAAGGTCGTGAGCAGTGGAGGTTCACACTTGGAGTAAATGTCTCCAAGTCAATATGACTTTAAGGAGCAAGCTAGTAGCCAAGTAGCCAAGCATCGAGGCAGATGATTGTGGGTAGTGCCTATCAGAGGCAGAGTTAAAAAGAACCTAATTAGTTTGTTTGATTAGCTGCAAGACTGCAAAGAGGGCAAGAGTCTATTGCCAGTATAGCAAGGAAAACTCGATGTATGATATGTTGCAAGAATTATCAAGATCATTGTCTTGTGAGTGTTAGTACATGCTACCAGTGCTGACAACCAGGACATGTCAAGAGGGATTGTCCACTGACTATGGACACCAGTGCATTGAGGGACTAGGGAGTTGAGTCCCAGATGAGAGAAGCGTGAGAGAGTTTGATGAGGCGCAAGAGAGGGCACCAGTGGTGTTAGACTAAAGAGAGTTGTAGGAAGGCCTAGGCAACACGAAAAGGTCTAGGTTATGACTCAGCAAGAAGCTGAGGATGCACCAGATATGATTATTGGTACGATTTTTATTTGAAATGTACCTGCACCTGTTTTAATAGAACAAGGTGCTACACATTTCTTTGTTTTTAGTATGTTCTTGATTAAGTTGAATGGGAAGCTAGAACCTTTATGTAAAAGGTTAGTTATATACACTCCAGTTGGTGATGCTTTATTAGTCAATTCAGTGATGCGGAATTGTGAGGTCTTAGTAAAAGGTCTCAATTTGTTAGTGGATCTTCTTTCCCTAGAGTTGCGAGTTTGAGATGCAATCTTAAAGATGGATTTCTATTTACTCATTATGCTTCCAGAGATTGCCATATAAAGGAAGTTGTTTTCAAGAAACCAGGATTAGTCAAGTGGTTTTATGGGATGAAAGAAAGACTATCCCTACGAGTTTGTTTTCAGCATTCAAAGCTCAGAAGTTATTGAGGAAAGGTTGCACGACGTTTCTTGCACATGTAGTTGAGGTGCAGGAAGAAAAGCTAAAACAAGAAAATGTTCTTGTTGTGAATAAATTTTCTTGTTGTTTTTCCAGAGAAACCCATCAGTTTGCACACCGATAGAGAAGTTGAGTTCATTATTGAATTGCTACCAAAAACAACCTCAGACGCAAGCGCCAGTATAGAATGGCTCCAAGTGAGATCGTGGAGCTAAAGATGCGATTACAAGGACTAGTTGATAAGGGTACATCGGACCTAGTGTATCGCCTTGGAGAGCTCCAGTGTTATACGTGAAAAGAAAGATGGTACCGTGAGATTATGCATTGATTACGACAGTTGAACAAAGTCACGATACGTAACAAGTATCCTTACCCCGTATTGATGACTTGTTTGACCAATTACGAGGAGCATCAGTGTTTTCTAAGATTGATTTAAGATCAGGATACCATTAGTTAAAGGTAAGGGAATCACTATTTTAAGACAAAGATTCGAGAACAGTGCACGAGCATTATGAGTTTCTAGTAATGCCGTTCGGTTTGACGAATGCACCAAATAGATTTTCATGGACCTCATGAACAGGATTTTCCACCAGTATTTGGATCAGTTCGTGATAGTATTTATTGATGATATACTTGTTTACTCAGTTGACAGGAAAGCTCATGAGGAACATTTGAGGATTACTCTGCAAACACTACGAGATAAACAGTTGTACGCTAAACTCACCAAATGTGAGTTTTGGTTGAATCAGGTAGTGTTTTTGGGACATGTTGTCTCAGGAAAAGAAGTTTGTGTGCATCCAAATAAAGTGAAAGCAAAGAGTCAATGGGAAAGACCAACTAGTACGACAGAGGTACGTAGTTTCCTAGGCTTGGCAGGATACTACAGACGGTTTGTTGAGGATTTCTCACAATTAACATTACCCTTAACAACTTTGACAAGGAAGAATGCTAAGTTTTAATGGTCAGATAAGTATGAACAGAGTTTTAAGGAGCTGAAAAAGAGATTAGTTACAGCACCTATTCTGACACTTCCTGTAACAGGAAAAGAGTATGTAATTTACTGTGATGCTTTGAGGCAGGGTTTGGGTTGTGTGCTCATGCAAGAGGGTAAAGTAATAGCTTATGCATCAAGGGAATTGAAAAAAAAACATGAGTGTAATTACCCTACCCACGATATTGAGTTAGCTAAGTAGATTGTTCTAGCAATGAAGATCTAGAAACATTACTTGTTTGGTGAGAGGTGTCATATTTTTACAGACTATAAGAGTCTGAAGTATATCTTTGATCAAAGAAAGTTTATTATGAGGCATAAAAGATAGTTAGAACAGATTAAAGATTACGGTTGTACCATAGAATACCATCCTGGTAAGGTGAATGTGGTAGCAGATGCATTGAGCAGGAAGTGAAGACTTCCTAGGGATACCTTGTGTGGTATTCGAGCAACATTTTTAGGTACTCTAAGGGATTCTAAGGCAGTTATAACTGCAGAGAATTCAGAGGGTCTTTTAGTCTAATTTCGATGATCAGTCTTCACTCGTATTAGAAATTGTGAGAAGACAATCAAAGAATAGTAACTTGCAAAAGATGTTTAGAAAGTCCAAATAGGGCCAAGAAGCAAAATTTAAAATGAGATCGATTTTGAGTCATAGAGAAACAGAGAAAACTATGTCGTTAAAGTGTTAGTGAGCTTAAGAATGCTATTCTAAAAAAGAAGCTCACAGATTCAACTACGCTATGCATCCAGAAGCACCAAGATGTGTAAAACCTCGAATGAGACTTATTGGTGACACAGGATGAAGCGGGAGATAGTTGATTATGTGATAAATGTTTAATCTTTTCAAAGCAAGTTAAACCGGATTAGAGCGAGTATAAAAAGGACTCCTTAACCCATTGCTAGTGTCGGAATGGAAATGGGAGCGTATTACTATGGTTTTCTGTTTAGATTACCACGCACTTCAAATGGACATGATGGTACTTGGGTAATGGTGGATAGACTCACTAAGACAACACGGTTTGTACTGATTCTGATGATGTCTCACGCTTAATCGGCTAGCTAAGCTATGCGTCGGCGAAATTGTGAAACAATACTGAGTGCACTGTGTCCATAGTTTCAGATAGGGATCCGAGATTTACTTCTAAGTTTTGGCCTAGTTTAAAGAAGGCTATGGGGACAAAGTTGAGTTTTAGTACAGCGCTCCATTCCCAGACAGATGGTCAGTCAGAGAGGACCATCCAGACCCTAAAGAACATGTTGAAAGCATGTGTTCTTCAAGTTAAGGGAGTGGGATACACACCTATCGCTTATGGAACTTGCTTTACAATAGCAAACTACCAATCGAGTATTGGTATGGCACCATTTGAGGCTCTGGATAAAAGACCATGTAGAACGCGCTCGTATATTGAAATGAACTAGGAGAGCGGAAGCTAATCGGTCCTAAGTTGGTACAAGTTACGACAGATAGTATTAAGGTAATCAAGGAGAATTTGAAGGTAGCAAAAGACCGTCAGAAGAGTTATGCAGTTAAGCAGCGAAAAGACTTAGAATTCCAAGTCGGAGATCAAGTTTTGGAAAGAAAGGTAAGCTAAGTTCGGATATATTGGTCCTTATCAAGTAACGGGACAGTTGGGCCAGGCACCTACAGACTAGAATTGCCAGCAAAAACTATCTTGAGTACATGATGTTTTTCATGTGTTCATGTTGAGAAGTATATTCCAGATCTGACACATGTGCTACAAGCACAACCCGTTGACTGAAAAAAAAAGACATGAGTTACTGGCGAGGATGCGGTTCAAATCCTCGATGAGAAAAGAACAAGTTTTAAGAAACAAGACGATCCCACTCGTGAAGGTTCGTTGGAGACATCACGGAGTGGAGGAGGGAACCTGAGAGTTAGAAGACTAAATGAGGAGGAAGTATCCGATAATTTTCACCTAAGAACTACTAAATTTCGAGGACGAAATTTCTTAAGGGAGGTAGGTTGTAAACCCGAGATCTTTCTTTGGAACCTCCTTATTATCAAACAACAAAAAGGAAGAAGAAATGAATGTTTAAAACTTGGTTTTCCATGTTTTAAAAAGGAAAGAAATGTAGTGAAAGGCAAAAGGAAAACAAGGAAGGAAAGTTTAAACCATTTCGGTTTGGATTGCTTTTAAAACAAAAGAAGAAAAGGAAATGAAACAAATGTTTAATATACTAAGTTTGCTTTGTTTTGCAAAGAAAAGGTAAGAAATGAAAAGATAAAGGAAGGAAAAAGAAAAGAAAAGGAAAAGGAAAAAGAAAGAAAGTGGAAGGTGGGCCCCACCATGGTTTTTCTTTTAAACAACCAAGAACCTTCAATTTTCTTCTCATTTTCATCAAAGAGGAGCTGAGGGTTCGTGGGAGAAGCTTAAAGGAAGAAGAAGAAGAGGGTTTCAGCTGGAAATTGAAGAAGAGAGGGGGAGAACTCAAGCAAATTAGTAGAACAGCAAGGTAATCACTCTGCCATGTTCTGCTATTTGGTTCATCTCGAGCTCCACAGAAAGAGGTAAGAGCTGAAATTTTGTTTCGTGCAAGTTAACTCATATTGGAACAACATTCGTGAAGGATGCCCGAGCAAATTCGGACCCTAAGCTACTGATTTATGAAGAGGAAGTCAGAACACAGAATTTACTGTCAAATCCGAGAAGTCTCTGATGTTTTGGTTGTACTGACCTGTAGAATTGGAATCCGAAGCTCTATTAGGTATGGTTGGAAAGCTTATTGAATTTCCTACAACTTTCATGAAGAAATCGTGAATAGAAAATGACTGGAAGATGTTGTAAATAGCAGGTCAAGTTTCGGGTTGCAGCAGAAATTCGAATCTGGAATAGCAGAAGTTGGTTCCGGGGAAAGAAGCTTTCGAGGTATTTCTGAACCAATCTATTGGGAATCTCATTTTCATGTCTTCATAAGGGTTTTAGAGGGTTAAAACAGGAAGAGTTTGGTATAAAGTACATTATTTTGGGATAAGTAATGAAAAAGTTATGAGTATCTGAATACAGGGCATAAAATCTGTTAAATGCTGGAATTTTTGAAAGTGTGTTTTCTTGTAAGTTTAAGGTTAAAAAGCATGAGCTCGAGGTTCTAATGGTTGAATTTGGTTTGTTTGACAGGCCAAGAGCAAATAAGTCGAGTGTACGGGTCAAGACTGTAGTTTTAGCAATTTGTGAGTGACAAAACGAACCACGAAAATGGTTTATAGGCTTGTATTATGCTTATGAAATGCAAGGTTTTGCAAAAACGAAATGGTTTAGATGTGTATTGTTTTCTTGAACACTTGTTTATGAGCATTCATGATTTCTTAGAAATGTTTTAAAATGTTCATGATGAGCCTAAAAGTCTTATGAAATTTATACATGAGCATATGTTTAATGATTGTCAAAACTTATGGAGATGTTATGATTTCAAGCAAGCATGTACTAGCGAGTATGTTTTAATGATTTCTAGTTTTATGAACAAGCTAAGTAAGCTTGAGTTTTATGAAAGAAAAAGATAAGCTGGCATGTTCAAATGTTTTCATGTGATCTTCGAGATATTGAGCGAGGCTATGTAGTACCGTGTGCACACACAGGTCTTATTCTCGTTGTCGACGTTGAGTGTACTCGTGACAACGGCGCTTTCGTGAGTCTTTGGGTGGGCCCCACTCACACGACAAAGACGATGGGAGTCTTGGGCGGGCCCCACTACATCGTAGAATAAACGTTAGTGTACTGGGCGTGCCCTACACAACGTAGATTGTGACATGTTTTAAAAAGAGTTTATATCACTTACATGCCTTACGAGATTTTAACGGTGTCTTGCTTGTTTTCATGAAAAGCTATAATGATTACACGATTACTTTTAACGCTTGATTACAGATGCATATGCTCATAGATGGCCAGGTGATATGATTTACGAGTTAATAGCTTTCTTTTAAACTCAAGTCACTCACTGAGCTTTATAGCTCATTCTTTCAGTGTTTTTCCCACTTTTCAGGTAGAGATCGAGCTCCCGGTGCCTGAGAACCTGCCATAGTCTGCTGAAGCTTTACATGTTGATATTTTGTACGTGGCTGGTGTGGTTTAACAAGTCCATATGTCTGTAAATTATTTTAAGAGAACTATGTAGTTATAGTCGTATGTGCTTTAGAGGTTGTGGTTGCTTAATTAGTGGTTTGGATTGTTTGTGGTTCTGATGTTCTTGCTCATCTTAGTTTCCAAGAGAGACTTAAGAAGAGTTTGTCCTCATGTACGTCTTATAGATGTCCAGTTTCCGCTGAGTTAAGTTTAAAGTGTTCCATATGCGAACATAGTTTCTTTTCAGGTAAAGTAGTGTCAGCAGGTATTGTTAAGAGGTAACAATGTCTGTTGGCTTCATGCCGTCTCCTGGGCTAAGTTAGCAAGTGGTTCGGGAGGGGGTGTGACAAAAAGAGAAGGAGGCAAACAATGTCACTTCAAGGAAGTTCCTGAGAGGATCATCCTCAGGGACTAAGTCTTGTCCTTCTTTTTCTAAGAATAAGTGTATTCAGAAGAAGAATAAGGATAAAGGGAAGGAAAAAGCTCCCATACGCAAGGTTAAAGCCACAGGAAAATGTTTCTATTGTTGTGATGACAGGCATTGGAAGAGAAATTGCCCGAAGTACCTTGCGGAAAAGAAAGCTGAGAAAGAAAAACAAGGTAAATATGATTTACTCGTTGTTGAAACATGTTTAGTGGAACATGATGATTCCGCCTGGATACTAGATTCAGGAGCCACTAACCATGTGTGTTCTTCTTTACAGGAAACTAGTTCCTGGAGGCAGCTTGCTGATAGTGCGATAACTCTCAGGGTTGGAACATGAGAGGTTGTCTCAGCTAGAGCAGTGGGAGGAATGAAGTTGTTATTTAGAGATAGATTCGTTTTATTAGAAAATGTACTTTTGGTTCCTGGAATCAGAAGAAATCTTGTATCTATCTCTTGCTTACTTCAACATATGTATAAAGTATCTTTTGATTATAATTAAGCGTTCATTTGCAAAAGAGGTGTACGAATATGTTCTGCTTAACTTGAAAATAACTTATATGTGTTAAGACCAACACAGATAAAAACTATTTTGAACACTGAGATGTTTAAATCAACTGATACTCAAAATAAAAGGAAGAAGCTTTCTCCAAGTACCTATCTTTGGCACTTGAGAGTAGGTCACATTAATCTCAATAGGATTGAGAGATTGGTTAAAAGTGGTCTCCTAAGTCAGTTAGAGGACAACTCCTTACCACCATGGGAGTCTTGTCTTGAGGGAAAAATGACTAAACGATTTTTTTCTGAAAAAGGATATAGAGCCAAAGAAACCCTAGAACTCATACATTCGGATCTCCGTGATCTAATGAATGTCAAGGCACGAGGAGGGTATGAATATTTCATCAGTTTCATTGATGATTATTCAAGGTATGGCTATCTTTACCTAATGCATCATAAGTTCGAAACCCTTGAAAAGTTCAAGGAGTATAAGGCAGAGGTTGAGAACTCATTAGTTAAAATGATTAAAATACTTCGATCAGATCGAGGAGGAGAGTATATGGATTTAAGATTCAAAGACTATATGATAGAACATGGAATCGTATCCCAACTCTCGGCACCTGGTACACCTCAGCAGAATGGTGTATCTGAAAGGAGAAATAGAACCCTTTTAGACATGGTTCGATCTATGATGAGCTACGCTCAACTGCCTAGTTCGTTTTGGGGATATGCAGTAGAAGCTGATGCATATATTTTGAACATGGTTCCCTCTAAGAGTGTTTCAAAAACACCCTATGAGTTATGGAAAGGGCGTAAAGGTAGTTTACGTCACTTCAAGATTTGGGGATGTCCAACACATGTGCTAGTGTCCAATCCAAAGAAACAGGAACATCGTTCAAAATTATGCCTATTCGTAGGATACTCCAAATAAACGAAAGGTGGTTTATTTTATGATCCTCAAGAGGACAAGGTGCTTGTGTCGACAAATGCCACGTTCTTAGAGGAAGACCACATGAGAGATCATCGACCTCCTAGCAGAATTGTCTTGAGCGAAATTTCCGAGGAAGCTACAGATAAATCAACAAAAGTTGTTGATCAAGTTGGTCCTTCTCAAGGGTGAAGAATCCTCGACGTAGTGGGAGAGATGTTAGACAACCCGGCCTGTTACATGGGTTTAAGCGAAACCTGTGTCGTCATACCTGATGATGGCATAGAGGATCCATTGACATATAAACAGGCAATGAATGATATAGATAGAGACAAGTGGATTAAAGCCATTGACCTCGAAATGGAGTCTACGTACATCAATTCAGTCTGGGAACTTGTAGATCAACCAGATGGTGAAAGACCTATCGGTTGCAAGTGGATCTATAAGAGGAAACGAGATCAAGCCGGTAAGGTGCAAACCTTTAAGGCTCGACTTGTGGCAAAGGGTTATACCTAGCGGGAAGGGGTGGACTATGAAGAAACCTTCTCCCTTGTTGCCATGCTTAAGTCGATTAGAATACTCTTGTCCATTGCTACGTTTTATGATTATGAAATTTGACAAATGGATGTCAAGACAGCCTTTCTGAATGGCAATCTTGAAGAGAGTATCAATATGGATCAACCAGAGGGGTTCAAAGTTCAGGGTCAAGAGTAAAAGGTTTACAAGCTTGAGCGGTCCATTTATGGATTGAAACAAACATCTAGATCCTGGAATATAAGATTTGATACTGCGATCAAATCTTATGGCTTTGAACAGAATATTGACGAGCCTTGTGTCTACAAGAAGATAGTCAATACTACAGTAGCTTTCTTAGTCTTATACGTAGACGATATCCTACTCATTGGGAATGATGCGGGATTCCTGACTGGCGTTAAACAATGGCTATCGACCCAATTCAAAATGAATGATTTGGGAGAGGCTCAGTTTGTGCTTGGAATCCAAATTGTTCGGAATCGCAAAAACAAAACGCTAGCGCTGTCTCAGGCGTCTTATATTGACAAAATGTTGATTAGATATAAGATGCAGAATTCCAAGAAGGGTTTATTACCTTTCAGGCATGGAATTCATCTGTCTAAGGAACAATGTCCTAAGACACCTCAAGAAGTTGAGGATATGAGACGCATTCCCTATGCATCAGCTGTCGGTAGTCTGATGTATGTCATGCTATGTACTCGACCCGACATATGCTATGCAGTGGGAATTGTCAGCAGGTATCAATCCAATCCTGGATATGATCATTAGACCGTCGTTAAGAATATCCTCAAGTACCTTAGGAGAACGAGGGACTATATGCTTGTGTATGGCGCAAAGGATTTAATCCTTGCAGGATACACTGATTCGATTTTCAGACTGATGTAGATTCGAGGAAATCCACATCGGGATCAGTCTTCACACTTAACGGAGGAGCTATAGTATGGAGGAGTATAAAGCAAGGTTGTATTGCTGAATCCACCATGGAAGCTGAGTATGTCGCAGCTTGCGAAGTAGCGAAGGAGGTTGTATGGCTTAGAAAGTTCTTGGCTGATTTGGAAGTTGTTCCAAATATGAATTTGACTATCACTCTTCATTGTGATAATAGTGGTGCAGTGGCAAATTCTAAAGAACCTAGAAGCCATAAGCGCAGAAAGCATATATAGCACAAATATCATCTCATCAGGGAGATTGTGCAACGAGGAGACGTGATCGTCACGCATATCACTTCAGAGCACAACATTGCTGATCTGTTTACAAATCCCCTCACGGCTAAAGTGTTTGAGGGACACCTAGAGAATCTAGGACTTCGGTTTGTACAATAGGACAGTTTTCTTGCCCAACATGTTTGACTCCACCGACGTTTTAGTCCAAGTGAGAGTTTGTTGGGTTTTATGTCCTCAAACTCGTGAGTTTGTAAATTGTATGTATATTCTATTCTGCAATAAAGTTATTATTGAGATTTATTCAGTAAAGGTGTTATTGAATAAAGTGAATTGTATATTTTGAAACCCTAATCCAATAAAGAACCCATGGTTATAGGTTGTATACTTGAACTTTATGTGTGACATAAAAGTGGATCAGATTCAAGTTATAGCCACAACGGTCTATAGTATAGGGATAGGGTTGGGTACCTTATCCTGGGGACACTATGGACACGACCCAATTTGTAAAGTACAAACGATGTGATCCTAAATCGTTCATGTGGAGACATGCGAGTGGAGGCGTCCTATGCAATGAGTTTGCATAAGACTGGACCGAGAAATAGTCACTTAGACTTTATAATTCCGTTTACTGTCTTAACTGACTATATTCATACGATGACCTAGGTAACTCGATCTTAATCCTGAGCGTGCCATGAACTGTTGTTTATTCGGATTATCCTTAGATTTGCATGGGTGAGAGTGGCCTTAAATTGTCGACTCAATAAGCCTCTCATTTCAGGGATAAGACCGGGTAGATAGCTGGGAACATAGTCCTGCAAGATGGAATTCACTCCTACCCGCTTTAGGGATTAGTAGAGAGGTTGTTCCCTTAAGTGCTGACTTCGGGTCTTGAACAAAGGGCCCACCCCTCTCATTGGCCCGAGAGGGATTCGGTTTGTTGGTTGGACCACAAACCAATTGTTCATTAGAGAATCAGTGGGACTTAAGGAACAAGAAGTAATTACAGGGGTAAAACGGTATTTTTGACCCAACTGTAAATAGGAACAACCTTTGACGGATCGACTTACTAATCATGGTTATATCGAATGGACATAAATATATCTACAGTGAGGAGAGTGCAACCACTAGGCTTTAGTGGAGTGTCCAAGTGGTTAACGAATGTTGATTATCTAGGCTAAAGAGTTTGGCCGGTTAATCTTGTATCAATGGAGCTCATGATCTGTAGGTCCATTAGGTCCCCTTACTAGCTTCGACTAAGCCTTGTAACATTTTGAGAGAAAAAAAAATTGAAATGTTCAAATTCGGTTTTGAGAGAAAACGTTAATTATATGTGATATACTTAACGTGTCACAGTTTAATTATGAATTAAATTATAATAAAGAAGAGGTGGAAATATTTAAATGTGATTTAAATATTTGTTCGATTTATAACATGAAATTATTTTCATGTTTAAACAATCGATTTAAGAAATCGGGATTCGTCCAATTATTTAGTTTAATATTTGATATTAAATTTAATGAATTATTTAAAATTAATTAATTAAATGATTTAATTAATTAAATTAATAATTTATTTTTAATTTAAAATTATTTTTATATTAATTTTGAATTAAAATTAAATGAAAATTGAATTTTGATTTTGAATTTCAATTGGACCAAAATGAAAAGGATGAGCAACCTTGCTACTTTTTCAAATTCACTCAAATTGAGTACCTCTTTCTTGCTAAATCCTTCTCATCTTCTTGCTGTCATCTTCTCCTAGCTTGAAGAAGTTTTTGGTTTCTTCAATTGAAGAAGAAACCATTAGATTAAAGTGAATTAATCAAAATCTTGATAATTCACGTTTTTTAGACCTTTCTCTCATCTCTCATCAAAATCTCTCTACCAAAGATCCCACAATCTGTTCTAAGGCCTGAGGATAGTAGGGAAGACACTAGAGGTTGTCCACAAAGTATTTGTGTTAAGAAATTCCCCACGGATTTGGAGAATTTTGAACAACAAAGGTATGTGCTCATACTCTTTGTTTTTCCAGTTTTGAGCATGCTTTTTGTTTTGTAAAATTGATCAACTTAGAGTGTTCAAGATCCAAAATTGCTTCCGCTTTCTTAATCTATACTCTTTGAATTATAACTCTTATAATATAAATATGATGCATGAAATGTTTAGCATAAGGTGAGATTTTAATCTATATGACATAAATTATGCACGTAGAAAGTAATAATAATAATAATAAATCATACAACAATTGCATCATTTAATAAATAGCATAATTGGACCGATTTTTGGCACCCTAGGGGAAATATTAAATTAATTAACATTAATATAAAATTTATATTAATATTAATTAATAAAAACATATTACAATGAAATAAATAAATTAAATAAATAAATAAAACGGTTGCGTAGCTCTCAGCTCGAACTGCCTGTTGGGTTTTATGTCCTAAAACTCGTGGTTTTGTAAACTTAATGTATATTCTACTTCGCAATAGAGTTGTTATTGAAATGTATCCAGTAAAAGTGTTATTGAATATTGTATTGGGTAACCGTAATCCAATAAAGAACCCTTGGTTATAGGATGAATACTTGAGCTTTATGTGTGACGTAAAAGTGGATCAAATAAAAGTTATAGCAACAACGGTCTATAGTATAAGGATAGGGTTGGGTACCTTATCCTGGTGACACTATGGACGCAACCCACTTCGTAGAGTACAAACGATGTGATCCTAAATCGTTCATGTGGAGACATGTGAGTGGGGGCATCCTATGCAATGAGTTTGTAAGACTGGACTGTGAAATTGTCATTTAGACTTTATAACTTCGTTTACTGTCTTAACTGAGTATATTCATATGATGACCTTGGTAACTCGATCTTAATCCTGAGCGTTATATGGACTCTTGTTTATTTGGATTATTCTTAGAGTTTCATGGGTGAGAGTGGCTCGATATTGCCGACTCAATAAGCCTCCCATTTTAGGGATAAAACCAAGTAGATAGTTGGGAACATAGTTCTGCAAGATGGAATTCACTCCTACCAGCTCTAGGGATTAAAAGAGAGGTTGTTCCCTTAAGTGCTTACTCCGAGTCTTGACAAAAGGGCCCACCCCTCTCACTTGCCTGAGAGGGATTCAGTTTGCTAGTTGGACCACAAACCAATTGTTCATTAGAGGATCAGTGGGACTTAAGAAGCAAGAGGTAAGAATAGGGGTAAAACGATAATTTTAACCCAACTGTAATTAAGAACGACCTGTTATGCATCGACTTACTAATCATTGTTATATCGAGTAGACATAAATATATCTATAGTGAGGAGAGTGCAACCACTAGACTGTAGTGGAGTGTCCCGATGGTTAACGAATGTTGATTAGCTAGGCTAAAGAGTTTGGCTGGTTAATCACGTATCGTTGGAGCTCATGATCTGTAGGTCCATTAGGTCCTCCTTACAAGCTCGAACGTAGCCTTGTAAGATTTTGAGAGAAAACAATTTGAATTGTTAAAATTCGAGTTTTGGAGAAAGCGTTAATTATATGTTATATATTAAACTATGATTAAAAGGAGGTGTATACATTTAAATATGATTTAAATATTAGATCCATTTATAGCATGAATAAAAATTCATGTTCAGAAAATCAATCGGGATCGGGCAATTTATTTAATTTAAAAATCAACTTAATATTGATTTTTTGAATTAAAATTAAATGAAATTTAATTGATTTTCATGGATTTTCCATGAAACCCAACTTGGCAACTTACCCAATCTTACTCATCGTCAAATTCACCAAAATTGGCCACCTCCACTCACAGAATTCTCATCACCCTTGTATTGTGACTCTAATGAAGCTTGTTAAAGCTTTATATAATGGTGATTTGATGTAATTTGTGAGAATTCTGCAGAAAATTTTAAATTCCCGAATTAGTGACCTTTGAGGTCTTTTCTTTCAAATTCTCTCAACCTAGGATCCCACAATCCATTATAAGGCCCGGGGATAGTAGGGAAGACTCTAATGGTTGTCCACAAAGTGTTCATGTTGAAAACCATCCACCGGGTGAAGAGAATTTGATCTTCAAAGTTGAGTTTTCTATCCCTCTTTGTTTCAAGCTTTGAGCATGTTTCTTATTTTAGAAAATTGATCAACTTAGAGTTTACAAGATCCAAAATTTCTTCCGCTTTCTTAATCTAGACTCTTTCAATTGGTTTCAGAGCAATTATGAGCAATCAATTTGATCTATTTTGTTCTCTGGTCGGTGTTATCTGCAATACAATTTTTCTAGGTGTCTAAAGTTTTCTTCTAGTTTTGGTATTTAAATTGAACATCAATTTGTGCTTTATTTTAAAATTTCTCAAGTGTTTTTGAGCATTAATGTGTGTAGAATATGCTGTAAAAATTTCAAGTCGATTGGAGTTCAGGAAGACCCTCAATTTGAAGAAAGGATCTCGAAAGGTCTAGAAAATCGATACAGAGAGCTGCTGTTTTTTTCTTCTTCTTTATGCTACAGTAATTTGCCGTAGATGGATGAAGAAGATGGATGAGGTCACACTGATCGTTTAAATGAAGAAGATGGATGAGGTCACGCAGATGTAAGCAACCCTTGGTTTGTTTACCTTTGACTGGTTCAAGCTATTTTAGACTGGTTCGACTCGATTTTTGTCCGGTTCTGGTGGTTGAGACCGTTTCGGACTATTTGGAGGTCAGTTTTCACACATTTGTATGCAGGTTCGACCCAAATTCGAAGTGTTCGAAGTGGTTTGATGTTAATCCTAGACTATTAATGTAACGCCCCTACTTTTCTATGACCAAAACCCTAGGGACATTACTACACATGCATGCATTTGTAGGCCGAGAAATAGAAGAAACTTAAAAGAAATTTCCATTTAACTTAAATAGTTCCAGGGATCCCAAACAAAAACAAAACATTCAAATCATTTAAAACATCACGTCAGTTTGGCCTATTAAAAACTGTAAGTAAGTTTAACTTCAAATAAAAACCTAACGACAACAATAGTTCAAATAAGAGTATCACGAGGAAAACTATCTTTGGGTTCCCATGGTCCTAATCACGCTCTCCGGTCCACACGCCCGCACGCCCTTCCCTTTACGAAAAACATTTTTAAAAGAAAGGGTGAGTATTGCATAAACAATACCCAGTAAGTAACCTCGCTACCGAGGTTTGGGATATGCATACACATACAATCATAATCTCTAAACTCATGCATAACATACATAGATGGGATCTAAAACTTTCTAGAGTTGCCAGGTCTTTAATCCATGGCTGCATAGTTAATTGTCAGGCCTTTAATCCATGATTTGTTTCATTCGATTGATTGCAGTCTTTAATCCATGGCTGCTCATTCAATTGCCAAGTCTTTAATCCATGGTCATTCGAGAGATTGCCGTGTCTTTAATCCATGGTCGTTTCAAGAAATTGCCAGGTCTTTAATCCATGGCTGTTCATTAAATTGCCAGGTCTTTAATCCATGGCTGTTCAGTAAATTGCCAGGTCTTTAATCCATGGCTGTTCATTAAATTGCCAGGTCTTTAATCCATGGCTGTATATTAAGTTGTGAGGCCGACTGGTCATCCTAAGTCATTTCAGCGATCTCAGGATAACCAATGTCCACACTATTCGTTAATTCATTTTGTGGCATACAAAACATGCATAAGGTCCCATCAGTCACATAATCATGGTGTACATATCACAAAGATCATCATCAACATATCACTCATACTTTCTCATGGACAGTGTGAAATATCATACTTTTGTAAGAACATGAAACATTCTCATACACACTACTGTCCTATTTTCACATGAAATAATGGGATCTTTATGCATAACATACGAGAATACTTTCACATAAAATAATGATTCATTTTCACATAATACATCGAAATATTTGCACATAAAATATCACGTATTCTCAAAATAATATCTGTGGATTTTC
Organism: Trichosanthes cucumerina; assembly: GCA_036507285.1. NCBI lineage: Eukaryota > Viridiplantae > Streptophyta > Magnoliopsida > Cucurbitales > Cucurbitaceae > Trichosanthes > Trichosanthes cucumerina. The sequence goes on along the minus strand of CM071843.1, from coordinate 20,456,541 downwards.
ATGTGGAAAATATGAACTGTTTCACATAAAATCATGAAAATCATTTTCATTTACTCCCATTTAAAAGTTCGGCACGAGGTCCCTTACCTCGAGCTTCGATTTTTATTCCAAAATCTAATCGAACTCCCTGCCTATTCTCCTTTTAGCGAAACCTGATTCACATCATAATTTCCGAAATTAAACTCCAAGTATTCACACTTAAACCCTAATCATGCGAAACTCGAAATATCAGACACGATGTCGGGTCCCTCTTACCTCGAGCTCAAAGCGAACAGCTACTAATTCTTAGTCCGTTTTGACGATCAATCCCGCTCCAAGTTCGCTTCCTACAAAAGATATTCGACCCGTAACCTAAGTTCTCATCCAAAACGCTTAAATAATCGACGGTATACAAATTATTCTCAACCGAACTCGATACCTAGCACGATCGCATCGACGACGCGGCGAATCCTTGCTGCTGTGAAGGTCACGACGGCGGTGAAGGAGCGGAAATTTCGTGCGGCTGCCTCCGTGGCTCTCGGCCGTGCAGGCGTGAACGGCGGCTGGAGGCTGCAGGCGTGAGCGGCGGCTGGAGGTGGAAATCAACTCTTCCGGCGGCGGCGGCTGTGAGTCGAGATCGTGAAGGTCCTCAGCTGCAGGTGTGAGCGACGGCTGGAAGACTTCGACGGCGAACGAGCAGCAGCAGCAGCCGGACCTCGACGCGGGACTCCCTTCGCTCCTGAACGGCTGGACGAGAAACAAGACTTCCGGCGGCGGCGTCACGATCCGGCGAGCAAAGAATTCGGTGGATCTGAAGCTCGGTGCTTGTTCGCGTCCGTGGATCTTCGCCGATGGGGTTAGGGTTTCGTGATTCTTCGGTCGTGCAGCACGAGCACTCCTCACGACAGCTCGGCGTTCGTGCGGTCGTGGCTGGAGCGGCGGCACGGTGGGTCTTTCTTTCCTTGCGTTCGCCGGCGAGGGTTCCTATGGTGTAAGAGCTGCCGGCGGTAGGGAATGTGACAAGGATGAAAGGGCAGTCGGCTAGGGCACACCAAAGTAGAAGAAGAAGAAGACGAGATGGAGTTAAATTAGGGTTAGGGTTTGGGTGAGATGAAGATTGTGGTGAGAGATAGAATTAGGGTTTAAGATGAGGAGGAAAAGTGGAGGCTAGGGTTTCTCTTGCTCAAGTTTATATATCAACCATCTAGGTCAAGTCATGTGTCAATGATCACCCTAATTTAGACCTAAATCACCAAAACACCCTTAAAATTACCTTCCCTTTAATTTTCATAACTAATCTCATCTTAAAAGAAAACAATTTACGTAAGACAAACAAAATTACGGCCTCCACCTCGCCGAGCTTGATTAACAAACACTAATCCAACTAAACACGGCGTTTACAAGAGCGTTAAATAAAATTAATAATAATACCTGTGATGATGGTCGTCACAATCTTCCCTCCTTAAGAACTTTCGTCCTCGAAAGTTCCTATTCTTGGAATAGTTCAGGATATTTAGCGCGTACTTCCTCTTCTCGTTCCCAAGTAGCTTCCTCCGCGCGGTGGTTCTGCCACAATACCTTAACTAAGCTGATCTCACGGTTACGGAGGGTCTTTCGATCTCTTGCAATAATTTGTACCGGTCGTTCACCATAACTCAGATCTTCTGTTAACTGTAATGGTTCGAAGTCTATGACATGAGTCGGGTCTGGGACGTACTTTCTCAACATGGAGACATGGAATACGTTATGAACCGCTGAAAGAGAAGGCGGCAGTGCTAATCTGTAGGCCACTGCACCGATCCTCTCTAAAATCTCAAATGGTCCGATGAATCGCGGACTCAACTTCCCCTTACGGCCAAACCTTAGAATCCCCTTCATTGGAGCCACCTTAAGGAACACGTGGTCCCCAACCTCGAATTCTAGGTCCCTTCGTCTCGTGTTAGCATAATTCTTTTGTCTGACTTGGGCGGTCTGCATTCGTGCCCTGATCTTTTGCATTGCCTCATTAGTGACCTGTACTAATTCTGGACCCAACAACTGGCGTTCACCAACCTCCTCCCAGAAAACGGGAGTTCTGCAACGTCTTCCGTAAAGAGCTTCAAATGGAGCCATGCCGATGGTCATCGTAAGCGTTATTGTAAGCAAACTCCATTAGATGCAAATGAGTGTCCCAACTACCTGGGAAGTCTAAAGTGCAGGCTCGCAACATATCCTCTAATATCTGGTTTAAACGCTCCGTCACGTCCATCCCGTGCTGTGGATGAAAAGTCGCATCTTGAAGTTCAGCTGCGAACCCAACGCTCTCGTAAACTTCTCCAGAAGTTGGAGGTGAAACGTGGATCCCTGTCCGATATAATCTTGACTGGAATTCCATGCAAACGGACTATCTCTTCCAGGTAGAGCTGTGCCCACTTATCTGTAGAATAGGTGGGTTTCCCTGGTATGAAATGTGCTTGACTTTGTTAACTTTGCCCACTATGACCCAAATCAACGTGTAACCTCGTAAAGTTCTAGGCAATCCAACTATGAAATCCATAGAAATCTCCTCCCATTTCCACTGAGGCACATGTAATGGTTGCAGCAATCCTGCGGCCCTCTGTCTAGGTGCTTTCACCTGCTGACAAGTCAAACACTTGCTGACAAACTCTGCCACATCGCGCTTCATGTTGCACCACCAAAACGCATATTTGGATCTCGGTACATCTTGGTGCGCGCTGGATGCATAGAAAGCGGTGAGTTATGGGCTTCGTTCAAGATCTCGGTTCTCGACTTTGTCATCGTCGCACACACAATCGCCCACGAAATAGCAATCCTCCATCGTGGATAGGGAAAACTCTGTCAACTCACTGAAGTTACTGCAGTAAGTTTTTCCACTAGCGGGGGTCCACCACTTTGAGCCTCTATAATACGTTGCCTCAAGGTCGGTTGCTGTTAATCGGGCTAATCGAGCCGTGGTCTTTCCTACTAGCACCGCAATTTCACTCGAGCAAACTCGCTGTAACTCCATGTTTGCATCGTCACTCGCGCGCGTGATGCATCAAGCTTCTCTTTGAGGGCATCGGCCACTACATTAGCCTTACACCGGGATGGTACTTGTATGTCAATATCATAATCTTTCACCAATTCCAACCATCTGCGTTGCCTCATGTTCAATTCCTTACGGGTGAGCAGTACTTGGACTTTTATGATGCGTAAAAATCGAATTTTCTCGCCATACTGTGTAGTGTCTCCGGATCTTTAATGCAAATACCACCGCTTTGCTAATTCCGGATCATGAGTTGGATAGTTCCTCTCGTGCGTCTTCAATTGTCGGGATGCATAAGCTATTACTTTACGCGTCTTTGCATCGAAGACACACCCCAACCCTTTCTTGGAAGCATCATCAGAAACCACAAAGCTCCCTGTTCCTCCTGAGGCTGTAAGAATCGGGGCCGACACTAACTCGTGCTTGAGTTCTGAAACTCGCGCTCACAAGCGTCATCCCAAACAAAAGAGTTTCCCTTACGCGTCGGTGAGTCATAGGCATGGCTATCTTGGCAAAATCCCGCACGAAGCGCCTATAGTATCCCTGCAAGACCCCAGAAAACTACGCACCTCAGAAGCGTGGTCGGACGAGGCCAGCGTGTGACGGCCTCCACTTTATTTGGATCAACAGAGACTCGACTCCGGACACCACATGCCCTAGGAAAGATACATGCTCGAGCCAAAATTCACACTTGGAAAATTTTGCATACAACTTATTCTCTCTCGGTGTGAGTAAGACTTTCCTCAGTGCATTTCATGTTCTTCATCACACAGAGTATATCAATATATCATCGATGAACACAATCACGAACGTATCAAGAAACTCCTTGAACAAAGCGGTTCATCAAGTACATGAAGGCGGCGGGAGCATTGGTCGGAGCCAAACGGCATCATCACCGTGAACTCGTAATGCCCATAACGTGATCTCGAATCTTCGTTTTAGGGATATCCCCTTCACCGATCCTCAATCGATGGTAGCTCGATCTCGGATCGATCTTAGAGAACACATGCGCCCCTTGCAATCGATCGAACAAATCATCTATCACGGGAGAGGATATTTATTCTTGATTGTAACTTTATTCAACTCCTGTAATCGATACAGCGCATGGATCCGCTCTCTTTCTTTTCACGAACAATACTGGGGTGCTCCCGGGGTGAAACGCTTGGGCGTATAAACCCTTTGTCTAGCAAGTCTTGTGCTGTACTTTTAGTTCTTTTCTCTCTTTGGTGCCATTCTCAGATGGGGCCTTGGATTTGGGGTCGTCCCCAACTCCAATCAATGTTAAAATCTACCTCCCGATTTGGAGGTATTAGGGAGGTCTTGGGAAGACGTCAGTAAACTCATCTACCATCGGCACCGATGTCACTTTGAGATCTCTGTGCACCTTGCATCTAATATGCGTGCTAAGACGCCCCAAGCTCCCCCGATGCAATAACTACGGCCTTAAGGGCGGTAATTACCTTAGGCCTACTTCCCGCATCACTTGTGCCTCTGAACTGTAGCGAGGTTGGTTAGGAGGAGTGAACACTACCTCCTTCTGAAACAATCAATACAAGCATGGTTCTGCGCTAACGGTCCATGCCCAATATTACATCAAAATCAAACATATCTAGAACCACTAGGTTCCTTTGCTAACTCATGGTGCGATGGTCACACTACCATCCTTGACTTTCATATTGGCTAACAAATTTATCCCCGCAGGAGTGGAGACAGATAGGGCATACTGTAACTGCTCTAGTTCTAACTCAGCTTGACTTACAAAGGATGCAGAAATAAAAGAGTGCGTAGAACCAGAATCAAATAGTACAAAGGCGAGGTGTCCAAGTAATGGAAGTGTACTGAATTCACCGAGTGCGAGCCATAGATGTCTCTCATGGTGCTTGCATAGGCTCTCCACGATGTATGGCGGCTTCACAGCAGAGCCCACTACTCATGTCTGTGGCTGGCTAGTGCTGGCTTGATTCGGGCAGATATTAGCTCTGTGCCCTTCCTTTCCACACTTGAAGCACGCTCCGGACCGGGCCATACATTTACCCCAGTGCAGCTTACCACATTCCTTGCACTGTGGCCTATCTCCGCTGCTATTCCCCGATCTGTTGACTGGTGGTTTCTGGCTGGGACCTGTACGGAAATGCCCACAGTCTATCACGGTGTACGCTGGGGCGCTGTGAGTGGAATGGGGTGGTCCCACTTCCTCTTATGATTCGCTATGGTCGCCAGAGCTAACTACCACTGTTGTGCGATCACCGAGCTCGCACCAAACCGTCGATTCCGCCACTCTCACTGCGGAGGCGTAATCAGGAGGTGCTAATGCTTGAATAAAGCCTCGAACATTCTCATCTAGCCCCATGATGAAGCGCTCGGTCTTCTTTTGCTTCAGATCTACGGCTCGGGGCAAAGCGGGGATGACAGGTAAATTCCCTCTCATATATCTCCACCGCCCTCCTGTTGCAGCGCAATTGTACCAGAAAGTCGCCGCTTCTGTGAACGAGCTGCAGCAGGATAGAATTTCCGCTGAGAATGCTTCCTTGAATAGATTCAAGTAATCGTCTCTCGCCGGCAACAATGGTTCCTTGGGCGGACTCCCACCACAAGTCGCGCGTCATCCTCAAGCATGAAGGTCGCACAGGACACCCTCCGGTCCTCGTGGCGTTCATCGATCGAAGATGGTCTCAATGGAGGACGACCACAACTCCGCCACGGTGGGGTCACCTGGAAGACCCATTGAAAGATCTCGGATCATACTTCGAAGTCTTTTAGGTAACGACTCTCGAGTTGCGTCGTTTCGCGCCCGACGATTTGCTTGGGCGGTGGGTGGCTACTGTGGCTCTCACTAGGCTCTGCATGGCCTCCACCATCATAGTCATAACGTTGGCGTCCCCCAGTGCGCCCGGGGGGCAAGTGCGTATATATTCTCGACGCTCAAAGCGGGTCACTGGGGAGGTCTCGAGCGGGTGGAGTAATCTCTTCCCGATCCGAGGGTAATTCCGGTTGGGCGTCAATGTTTTCCCTTGCCCTCGGCCCCCTACCACGTCCCTCTACCTCTCCCTCGGCCTCTAGGTGGCATTATGTCAAAACTACAATATAGAGAGTTTCTAACTCAGTTTCCTTTACTTTCAAATCATAAGATAGAATCACCCCTTGGGGCTTTTAGGGTTATGTATATGCATAATATTGTATCATATCATAATCATTTACTTTCTTAATAAAATATCCGGACGTACCTGGCGGTGACTGGAAGCGTTGTTAAACCATGGGAACTACTCTGTGCTTACTCGTAAGCAAGTCTCTGAGAACCCTTAAACCTAGGGCTCGATACCAACCTATAACGCCCTACTTTTCTATGACCAAACCCTAGGGACATTACTACACATGCATGCATTTGTAGGCCGAGAAATAGAAGAAACTTAAAAGAAATTTCCATTTAACTTAAATAGTTCCAGGGATCCCAAACAAAAACAAAACATTCAAATCATTTAAAACATCACGTCAGTTTGGCCTATTAAAAACTGTAAGTAAGTTTAACTTCAAATAAAAACCTAACGACAACAATAGTTCAAATAAGAGTATGCGGAAAACTATGCTGGTTCCCATGGTCCTAATCACGCTCTCCAGTCACACGCCCTGCACGTCCTTCCCTTTACCTGAAAAACATTTTTAAAAGAAAGGGTGAGTATTGCATAAACAATACCCGATAAGTAACCTCGCTACTCGAGGTTTGGGATATGCATACACATACAATCATAATCTCTAAACTCATGCATAACATACATAGATGGGATCTAAAACTTTCTAGAGTTGCTGAGTCTTTAATCCATGGTCGCATAGTTAATTGTCGAACCTTTAATCCATGATTTATTCATTGATTTGCAGTCTTTAATCCATGGTCGCTCATTCAATTGCCAGTCTTTAATCCATGGTACATTCGAGAGATTGCAGTCTTTAATCCATGGTCATTTGAAGAAATTGCCAGTCTTTAATCCATGGTCATTCATTAAATTGCCAGTCTTTAATCCATGGTTTATTCGATCAAAGAAATTGCCAGTCTTTAATCCATGGTCATTCATTAAATTGCCAGTCTTTAATCCATGGTCAGTATATTAAGTTGTGAGGCCGATTGGTCATCCTAAGTCATTTCAATGATCTCGGGATAACCAATGTCCACACTATTCGTTAATTCATTTTGTGGCATACAAAACATGCATAAGGTCCCATCAGTCCACATAATCATGGTGTACATATCACAAAGATCATCATCAACATATCACTCATACTTTCTCATGGGACGGTGTGAAATATCATACTTTTGTAAGAACATGAAACATTCTCATACACACTATTTGTCCTATTTTCACATGAAATAATGGGATCTTTATGCATAACATACGAGAATACTTTCACATAAAATAATGATTCATTTTCACATAATACATGAAATATTTGCACATAAAATATCACGTATTCTCAAAATAATATCTGTGGATTTTCATGTGGAAAATATGAACTGTTTCACATAAAATCATGAAAATCATTTTCATTTACTCCCATTTAAAAGTTCGGCACGAGGTCCCTTACCTCGAGCTTCGATTTTTATTCCAAAATCTAATCGAACTCCCCGCCTATTCTCCTTTTAGCGAAACACGATTCACATCATAATTTAGAAATTAAACTCCAAGTATTCACACTTAAACCCTAATCATGCGAAACTCGAAATCAGTACACGATGTCGGGTCCTCTTACCTCGAGCTCAAAGCGACGGCTACTAATTCTTAGTCCGTTTTGACGATCAATCCCGCTCCAAGTTCGCTTCCTACAAAAGATATTCGACCCGTAACCTAAGTTCTCATCCAAAACGCTTAAATAATCGCGGTATACAAATTATTCTCAACCGAACTCGATACCTAGCACGATAAACATCGAGCGGCGAATCCTTGCCTTTGTGAAGGTCACGGCGGCGGTGAAGGAGCGGAAATTTCGTCGCGCGCGCCTCCGTGGCTCGGCCGTGCGGCGTGAGCGGCGTTTGGAGAGGTCGCAGCGGCGTGGCGGCGGTGGAGGTGGAAATCAACTCTTCCGGCGGCGGCGGCTGTGAGTCGAGATCGTGAAGGTCCTCGGTGCAGTGTGGCGACGGTGGAAGACCGACGGCGAGCGAGCGAGCAGCAGCAGCCGGACCTCGACGCGGACTCCGCCGCTCTGAACGGTGGGCGAAACAAGACTTCCGGCGGCGGCGTCACAGTCCCGAGCAGCAATTCGGTGGATCTGAAGCTCGGTGCTTGTTCGCGTCCGTGGATCTTCGCCGATGGGGTTAGGGTTTCGTGATTCTTCGGTCGTGCAGCACGAGCACTCCTCACGACAGCTCGGCGTTCGTGCGGTCGTGGCTGGAGCGGCGGCACGGTGGGTCTTTCTTTCCTTGCGTTCGCCGGCGAGGGTTCCTATGGTGTAAGAGCTGCCGGCGGTAGGGAATGTGACAAGGATGAAAGGCGATCGGCTAGGGCACACCAAAAAGTAGAAGAAGAAGAAGGCGAGATGGAGTTAAATTAGGGTTAGGGGTTTGGGTGAGATGAAGATTGTGGTGAGAGATAGAATTAGGGTTTAAGATGAGGAGGAAAAGTGGACGCTAGGGTTTCTCTTGCTCAAGTTTATATATCAACCATCTAGGTCAAGTCATGTGTCAATGATCACCCTAATTTAGACCTAAATCACCAAAACGCCCTTAAAATTACCTTCCCTTTAATTTTCATAACTAATCTCATCTTAAAAGAAAACAATTTACGTAAGACAAACAAAATTACGGCCTCCACCGCATGAGCTTGATTAACAAACACTAATCCAACTAAACACGGCGTTTACAAGAGCGTTAAATAAAATTAATAATAATACCTGTGATGATGGTCGTCACAATCTTCCCTCCTTAAGAACTTTCGTCCTCGAAAGTTCCTATTCTTGGAATAGTTCAGGATATTTAGCGCGTACTTCCTCTTCTCGTTCCCAAGTAGCTTCTCTCGCATGGCGGTGGTTACGCCACATACCTTAACTAAGGCGATCTCACGGTTCACGGAGGGTCTTTCGATCTCTTGCAATAATTTGTACCGGTCGTTCACCATAACTCAGATCTTCTGTTAACTGTAATGGTTCGAAGTCTATGACATGAGTCGGGTCTGGGACGTACTTTCTCAACATGGAGACATGGAATACGTTATGAACCGCTGAAAGAGAAGGCGGCAGTGCTAATCTGTAGGCCACTGCATGTTTATTGTATGCATGTTTATTGGGTTTCATAGGAAGCATGCTCCATGGATTGAAAGTATGTTATAAGTATTATAATATATTGTATGCATGTTTATTGGGTTTCATACGAATTAATATAAGACTTATATTAATTTATGAAACAAATATTATACATTTAATTATAATTAATATAAGGGTTATATTAACTAAAAATTAAACATATAATGGTTATGCATTTATTCATGTGATTATTTTGTTATGAATATATGTTTATTCATGTGATGAATGATGAAACAATTTATAACATAGAAATGCATGTAACCTAAGGTTAATTAATTAGTTTTAAAATGGTTTTAAAACTGTAATTAATTAGACCTTAGGTTATCTAGTTCTAATAAGATTAGAATTAGGAAACCAATAAATTATAAACTTTGATTAAAGAGGACTTTGGTGAGTGAAGGTTACAGCTAGGTTGGGGTACTTAAGGTGACGGAAGCGGAAGACCCCTACCGAAAGGCGATGCGGGAGTGAATTTAATCCATATGTTTATAAATTACCTTTCGTGAGTGACCTTTATTAAATGTTAATAAATTAAAATCATACACCTAGGTTTATTAAATGGTTAATAGACTTAGGTAATTCCAGTATAATTGTTATATTGGTAGACTTAGGTCATATTGTTTTACCCGGAATATGCCTAAGTAAAAGTATACGCAAACAGTTTAAAATATTTAGTGGGAGTGAAAAGGTATATATGATATATCAATTTCTTCTTACGCTCTCTGCGAAGTTCACATAGTGAGATTTATGCTCAGTCTCGTGATGTTAATAGGGCATCCCCATTCCGATGGTGTTTGCATAAATCAAGAGTAAGGTGAATGGAGAAAGTATTTATAGCAAGTGGGAGAAGAAAGTGTGTCCACACATCCTACGGTCTACTCCATTAGGTTGGACCGTGAGATTCACATGTTGCTCCTGCAGAGTTGCCCGAAGTAGCACTATCCATTCGGAGGGATGTAACATGGGATTCAGAACAACTCAAACTACAGAAATGGATAGGGTCTTTTAGGTCCATTCCCATCTTTGTCTCTCCAGTTCGGTAGCATTGTTGGGGCCAACCTCTTAGGTCTTAAAATGGCGGGTCACATTGAATTGCGAAGTGTTAGTAAATTTCTGACCAAAGTAACGATCACTAGAACGTTATAGGAATAAGAGTTATTGTGGTATCAACATTTAATCAAGAATGTCTTGGTTCAGTGAAGGAGTGATTGACTGCCCCTCGGTAGCGGTTGCTCTGCATCACTGAAGTATCGTTGCAAAAACAATATTGAGTTTATGGGTACATTATTACTTTTGCTAAATTCTTAAATCGGATAGGTTACAAACAATTCACTAATACAATTCATTCCTTTTCAGCATGCCGAACTCTTTTATCCAGTGACTCGCCTTCAATAAACTCACGACGACAATTATGGAACCTGAAAATCAAACATGAATATGATTCTTGTTCTTGATGATCTGAGTTTCGTCTTAACGGAGGAATGTCCTCCCCCTCTCAGCGAGACAACAAACGGAATTGTTCGGGATGCTTATGACAGATGGATTAGGGCTAATGAGAAGTCCCCAGTCTATATCTTAGCCAGCATATCTGATGTGTTGTCTAAGAAACATGAGAGCATGGTCACCGCTAAGGAAATCATGGGATCATTACAGGCGATGTTCGGACAACCGTCCTCATCGATCCATTATGATTCTCTCATGTACGTTTACAACTCCCGTATGAAGGAGGGAGCCTCTGTTAGGGAGCATGCTCTTGACATGTTGTTCCACTTCAACGTGGCTGAACTAAATGGTATTTGCATCATAGATGAGAAAAGTCAGGTAACCTTTATTATGGAATCTCTTCCGAAGAGTTTCCTGTCATTCCGCACCAATGCGGTAATGAATAAAATAGAGTATAACCTGACTACTCTTCTCAATGAGCTACAGACTTTTGAGTCCCTCATGAAATCAAAGGGAAAAGAGAATGAGTAAAATATTGTCACTTCAAAGAAGTTCCTAAGAGGATCGTCCTCAGGGACCAACTTTGGTTGTTATTTTACCAAGAATAAGGGTATTCAAAAGAAGAAGAAACACAAAGGAAAAGGACAAGCTCCCACACGCAAGGCTAAGGCCACAGGAAAATGTTTACATTGTGTTGTTGACGGGCACTGGAAGTAGAACTACCCAAAGTAACTTGCAGAAAAGAAAGTCGAGAAGGAAAAACAATGTAAATATGATTTTCTTGTTGTTCAAACATGTTTAATGGAACATGATGATCCCGTTTGGATGTTAGATTCAGAAGCCAAACACCATGTTTGTTATTCTTTTCAGGAAACTAGTTCCTGGCAGCAGCTTGCATATGGGGAGATAACTCACAGGGTTGGAACAGGAGAGGCTGTCTCAGTCAAAGTAGTGGGAGCGGTGAAGTTGTTGTTTAGAGATAGTTTTGTTTTATTTGAAAATATAGTTTTGGTTCTTGTAATCAAAAGAAATATTGTATCTATCTCTTGTTTACTTGAACATATGTATAAAGTATCTTTTGATCATAATGAAGCGTTCATTTGCAAAAGAGGTGTACGAATATGTTCTGCTAAACTTGAAAACAACCGATACGTGTTAAGACCAACCTAATTAAAAGCTATTTTGAACACCGAGATGTTTAAAACAGTTGATATTCAAAATAAAAGGCAGAAACTTTCTCCTAGTACCTATCTTTGGCACTTTAGACTAGGTGTAAGCCCTAAACTCTATTTTCTTTTATCATTTTGCACTCGTACTTAATGTTTTGAAATATGCAAAATGATATAGGTTGCACTAAAGGATGTCGTGATCAGATTTGGGAATATATTTAATTGGTAGCTACAATGTGTTAAAAGCTTCATAAGGAGATAGGTAAGCCATTGAAATAAGCATATTAAAAGTTGAATTGAAGTAAGGTAAAAGCTTTAGCAAATTGGGAAATTTAAGATGCAATATGTATTGAATGGAAGATCTTATACCTCACAAACTTAGTATAAGTTGACTCAATGCTTAGGGCATATTTACTTACTTATTTTGGTGTTTTAAAAAGGGGATTATGATGTAAATATTAAAGTTGGAGCTGCCCAAAGGAGGTGAAAGGTCGGAGTTAAACTTTGCAAGTAGGTGTTGTCGAATTTGTAGGAAAGCTGACAAGAAATTTGGAAAATGGGTCATCTTCAAACGATCATATCTCAAAATTTACTAAGTCAAATTCGATGAATTTTGTATCAAAATCGCAGAAATTGAGTGTAGAATACGAAACTGGTCCGTGTTCCCAAATAGACGAAGAGAACGAAGGAGAAAAGTGCAGAACAGTGAGAGGTGTTCAAGGTTCTCGGGTAGCAGAACAGTGTGAGGATATCAGTCTATTTTGAGCTGTTGAGAAGGAATTAGAAGCTCAAATTTTTAGGTAAGTACGCTAAGATGTTGTACTCGAGGTCTATCAAAATATATTTGGTGGTTGTTTTGATAAATTTTGAGAAACCCAAACTGATAGTTGAACCTGAAATCTTAGGTGCAAAGAAAAAACTACTAGCAAAAGATTGAAGGAGACGTGCTTCCATTTCTAGACACCTTACAACCAAATGTGTATGGTTATTATGAATTAAGTTATGAGATTGAATTAGATATGCTTTTAAGGTGCATATGGACAGGAATTAATGTTATTAATTTCATTTTCAGGGAAAACGGAGATAGAAATAGCTTATAATCCTTGGAACTCTTTTGGTAATTGTGAGTGACTCTATTTTAGAACTATACTTGACCTTTGTTTTTCTTAAAAAACATAAATGTTGATTATTGAATATTGCTGGGAATAATTATGTATAGTTTCATGGAGTTTTTAACATAATGTTCTTGATGGAACCTAAGCATGCTTTGAATTAGTTTGTACTATAAGTCCAAGTATGAAAACTAAATTATGGAAGTATGATTTCCTCTAGAGAATGTCTTGTGTAAATCCATTTGGGAACATGTTTAGAAAATAATATGCAATGGTTGAGAAATTGTTTTATGTATTATTAAAACATGATTTCCATGGTATACAAATTATGCCCATGTTTGTTGTTAACCCCTACTGCTGAAGGACATTAGAGAAGGTACTTAGGGGGGAAGGAATCATGATTTCAGGACAAGGTATGGGCCTTATGAATTCTTGTGATAGTATTTATTGATGACATCTTGGTGTATTCAGAAAGTAAAGAGAAGCATGCAGAACATCTCAGACTAGTGCTACAGACATTACGAAATCGAAAGTTGTATGCTAAATTTAGTAATTGTGAGTTTTGGCTGGAACATGTTGTGTTTTTGGGACACATAGTGTCAGCAGCTGGAGTTCAAGTGGATCCTCAGAAGACAGAAGCTATAGTTAAGTGGGAACAACCCACTTCAATATCGGAAGTCCGTAGTTTTTGGGACATGCAGGATACTATCGACGTTTTGTTGAGGGGTTTTGAAGATAGCTCTTCCATTAACGATTTGACAAAGAAGAATACGAAGTTCGAGTGGAGTGAAGAGTGTGGAAAAAGTTTTCAAGAGTTAAAGAACAGACTTGTCACAACACCAGTACTAACTCTACCCACCACGGGAAAAGAGTTTGAGGTTTACTGTGATGCCTCACATCAGGGCCTTGGATGTGTGCTTATGCAGGATGGGAAATTGATCGCTTATGCATCAAGACAGTTGAAAAAGCATGAATGTAATTATCCTACTCATTATCTGGAGCTTGCAGCAGCTGTGTTAGCTTTAAAGATTTGGAGGCATTATCTGTTTTGTGAGAAGTGTTGTATTTACATAGATCATAAAAGTTTAAAATATATTTTCGAACCGAAAGAGTTGAATTTGAGACAACGATGGTCCCTTGAATTGATAAAAAGATTACGACTGCTCGATTGAATACTACCCAAGGAAGGCTAATGTTGTAGCTCATGCACTAAGTAGGAAGTCGGAGCAACATATGGGTTCACTTAATGCTGTTAGAGTGGCTCTATTTGAGGAACTCAAGAGTTCTAATGCGAAAGTGTATGTTGGTGACAAAGGGAATTTGTTAGCTCATTTTAAGGTAAGACCTACCTTAATTAATGATGTTATCTCAAGTCAAGCTAAAGACCCTACCCTGAAGAAATTGATAAAAGAGGTGAACTTGAATCAGAGAGCATATTGCGAAGTAAGGCGTGATGGAGCCTTGATGAAGTATGGTAGATTTTGTGTATCTAAAGATGAAACTTTGTGAAATGTGATACTAGAAGAAGCACATAGTTCAGGTTATGCAATGCATCAAGGAGGTACAACGATGTATCAGACCTTAAAGAACAATTATTGGTGGCCAGGAATGAAACGAGAGATAGCAGAGTATGTCTCTAATTGTTTAATTTGTGAGCAAGTGAAACCTGAACGACATAAACCAGGAAGGTTTCTAAATCCACTCCCAATACCTGAATGGAAGTGGGAGCATGTAACCATGGATTTCTTATTTGGACTTCCCAGAACATCGAGTGGTTATGACGAGATTTGGGTGATAGTAGAAAGATTGACTAAGACTGCTCGATTCTTACCCGTCAAGGTAACTTTTACTCTGGATAACCTTGCTAAATTATATGTTGACAAGATTGTAAGCCAATACGGAGCCTCAGTATCTATTGTGTCGGATAAGGATTCGAGATTTCCTTCCAAGTTCTGGCCGAGTCTCCAAGAGGCCTTAGGAACTAAGTTGCACATTAGTAGAACATTTTATCCACAAACCGAAGGTCAGTCAAAAAGAACCATTGGACCCTCGAAGACATGCTTGAGCATGCATATTGCAATATAAAGAAAGTTGGGAGACTCACCTATCGTTGATGGAGTTTGGATACAATAATAGTTATCATTCTAGCATCGGAATGGCACCGTATGAAGCATTATATGGAAGGAAATGTAGAACCCCTATTTGTTTGGGGGAGGTAGGAGAACAGAAGTTCATAGAGCCAGAATTGGTCCAAGTTACCTCGGAGAATGTTAAATTTATCAGGGAATGACTGAAGACAGCACAAGATAGACAAAAGAGCTGTCGACAAACGAAGAAGAGATTTAGAGTTCGAGATCGGAGACAAAGTTTTCCTGAGACTATACCCCGTGGAAGGGTATTTTGCGATTCGGAAGGAAGGAGAAACTGAGCCTGAGATATATAGGGCCTTACGAGGTTCTGGAGCGTGTAGGGCCATCAGCTTACAGATTAGCTTTACCGATAGAATTGTCTCGGGTACATAATGTTTATCATGTATCAATGTTGAGGAAATACATTTCTGATCCCATGTGCTGAAGGTAGAACCAATACAACTTAAGGAGAATCTATCATATGAGGAAGAACCTCTACAAGTACTGGATCGAAAAGAACAAGTGCTTATGAACAAGTAAATACCCCTGGTAAATGTGTTGTGGAGAAATCACGACGTCGAAGAAGCAACATGGGAAAGCGAAGACCAAATGAAAGAAAAGTACCCACAACTTTTCTCGTGTTGAATTTCGAGGGCGAAATTACTCTTAAGGGGGTAGTACATTGTAAGCCCTAAACTCTATTTTCTTTTATCATTTTGCACTCATACTTGATGTTTTGAAATATGCAAAATGATATAGGTTGCACTAAAGGATGTCGTGATCGGATTTGGGAATCTATTTAATTGGGAGCTACAATGTGTTAAAAGCTTCATAAGGAGACAGGTAAGCGATTGAAATAAGCATATTAAAAGTTCAATTAAAGTAAGTTAAAAGCATTACCAAATTGGGAAATTTAAGATGCAATATGTATTGAATGGAAGATCTTATGCCTCATAAACTTAGTATAAGTTGACTAAATGGTTAGGGTTTATTTACTTACTTATGTTGGTGTATTAAAAAGGGGATTATGATGTAAATATTAAAGTTTGAGCTGCCCAAAAGAGGTGAAGCCTCGGAGTTAACCTTTGTAAGTAGGTGTTGTCAAATTTGTGGGAAAACAGCAAGCTGCTTAAAAAAGGGTCATCTTCAAACGATCATATCTCGTAATTTACTGAGCTAAATTCAAAAACATTTTAGTATAAATCTTGAAAATTGGGTGTAGAATACGAAACGTGTCGGCTTTTCTAAAAAGACGAAGAGGACGAAGGAGAAAAGTGCAGAATAGTGAGAGGTGTTCAAGGTTCTCGGGTAGCAGAACAGTGTGACAAGATCAGTCTGTTTTGAGCTCTTGAGGTAGAATTAGAAGCTCAGCTTTTGAGGTAAGTAAGGTAAGATGTTGTACTTGAGGTCTATCAAAAAATATTTAGTTGTTGTTTTCATAAATTTTGAGAAACCCAAACTGAAAGTTGAACCTGAAATCTTAGGTGCAAAGAAAAAACTGCTAGCAAAAGATTGAAGGAGATGTGTTTCCATTTCTAGATACCTTACAACCAAGCGTGTATGGTTATGATGAATTAAGTTATGGGATTGAATTAGATCTAATTTTAAGGTGCATAAGGGAAGGAATTAATGTTATTAATTTCATTTTCAGGACAAACGGAGATAGGAATAGCTTATAATCCTTGGAACTCTTTTGGTAATTGTGAGTTACTCTATTTTAGAACTATACTTGACCTTTGTTTTTCTTCAAAAACATAAATGTTGATCATTGAAACTTGCTGGAATTAATTATATATAGTTTCACGGAGTGTTTAACATAATGTTCTTGATGGAACCTAAGCATGTTTTGAAATAGTTTGTAGTATAAGTCCAAGTATGAAAACTAAATTGTGGAAGTATGATTTCCTCTAGAAAATGTCTTGTGTAAATCCATTTGGGAACATGTTTAGAAAATAATATGCAAAGGTTGAGAAATATTTGTATGTATTATTAAAACATGATTTCCATGGTATACAAATTATGCCCATGTTTGTTATTAACCCCTAATACTGAAGGACATTAGAGAAGGTACTTATGGGGGAATGAATCATGATTTCCCGATACTAAAGGACAATGAGAAGGTATTCGGGTAGTAAATGGTCTTACCTTAATAATGAAGGACATAGAGAAGGTATTAGGGGAAACCAAAGTGCCAATGGCATTCCACGTGCACGAGAGAGGTATGAAGCGTTATTAGTAT
This sequence comes from Trichosanthes cucumerina, assembly GCA_036507285.1. NCBI lineage: Eukaryota > Viridiplantae > Streptophyta > Magnoliopsida > Cucurbitales > Cucurbitaceae > Trichosanthes > Trichosanthes cucumerina. Next base: position 20,439,160 of record CM071843.1, on the reverse strand, counting down.
AAATGTAACTCTACGACCGCTAAGGTTGAAAGTCGTGTCATGCCATTAGTTTTATTGTATTGATCTATCTGCCCTCAATATAGTACTGCATTATGAGATTTATGCTATACATAAGTGGTGACTTAAATCTGAAAATTGAAAGCATGACTAGATTATGATTAAAAACAAATGTTAAGTTATTTTCTACCTATAGTCTGCCCATTATTATTCTTCACCTTTGAGCTTATAATGATTTAAAAATTGACACTCACTGGTCTTCTCAGCTCACGTTTTCGTTATGTTACTTTACCCAGGTAGCAGACAAGTTCCCGGTGCTTAGCCTTGACAAGACCTGTTTGCCACCACGCCGTTTTAGCTTCTTGTATATACACTTTCTTATTTTTATGGTTTATAGTGAAAACATATTAGTTGGGTTGTAATAAACTTGAAGGCTTTATGACTAGCTAAAGAACATAGTACTGGAAGTGAATGTGTCGTGCTTATAAGTGTATTCAATGTTCAATCTTGCTTGTTCAAACATGTTGTGTTGCGTTTAATTTCAAGTTAAGTCTTTGGTTAGTCAGGGAGAGCAAGAAAGAGAGTTGGTTATCTCTGTCTTTGGATCTCTTCCTAGGTTAAGCAAGTAAGCTGGGAGGGGGAGTGACACTAGGCCACATTAATCTCAATAGGATTGGGAGATGCGTCAAGAGTGGTCTCCTAAGTTAGTTAGAGGACAACTCTTTACCACCATGTGAGTCCTTTCTCGAATAAAAAATGACTAAAAGACCTTTTTATGAAAAAGTTGATAGAGCCAAAAAACCCTTGGAACTCGTGCATTCGGATCTTTGTGGTCCAATGAATGTCAAGGCACGAGGAGGGTATGCATATTTCATAAGTTTCATTGATGATTATTTTAGGCATAGCTAACTTTACCTAATTCATCATAAGTCTGAAACCCTTGAAAAGATCAAGGAATATAAGGCAGAAGTTGAGAACTCATTAGGTAAAACGATTAAAACACTTCGATCAGATCGAGGTGGAGAGTATATGGATTTGAGATTCCAATAATATATTATAGAACATGGAATCGGATCCGAACTCTCAGTGCCCGGTACACCTCAGCAGAATGGTGCATCTGAGAGGAGACATAGAACCCTGTTAAACATGGTTCGATCCATGATGAGCTACGCTCTCCTGCCTAGTTTGTTTTGGGGATATGTTGTAGAAGTTGCTGTAGACATTTTGAACACGGTTCCCTCTAAGAGTGTTTCAGAAACACCCTATGAGTTATGGAAAGGGCGTAAAGGGAGTTTACGTCAATTCAGGATTTGGGGATGTCTTAAACATTTGTTGGCATCCAATCCAAAGAAATTGGAACATCGTTCAAAATTATGCCTGCTCGTAGGATACTCCAAAGAAACGAAAGGTGATCTGTTTTATGATCCTCAAGTGGACAAGGTGCTTGTGTCGACAAATGGCACGTTCTTAGAGGAAGACCACATGAGGGATCATCAACCTCGTAGCAGGATTGTCTTGTGTGAAATTTTCAGGGAAGCTACAGATAGATCAACAAGAGTTGTTGATCAAGCTGGTCCTTCTCAATAGTTAAGAATACCTCAACGTAGTGGGAGGGGTGTTAGACAACCCGACCGTTAAATGGGTTTGACTGAAACCCAGGTCGTCAAACCTGATGATGGGATTGAGGATCCTTCTCCCCTGTTGCTATGCTTACTCCAATTCAGTCTTGGAACTTGTAGATCAACCTGACGGTGAAAGACCTATTGGTTGCAAGTGGATCAACAAGAGGAAACGAGATCAAGCCGGTAAGGTGCAAACCTTTAAGGCTCGACTTGTGGCAAAAGATTATACTCAAAGGGAAGGGGTGGACTATGAAGAAACGTTCTCCCCTGTTGCCATGCTTAAGTCCATTAGAATGCTCTCGTCCATTGCCACGTTTTATGACTATGAAATTTGGCAAATGGATGTCAAGACAACCTTTCTAAATGGCAATCTTGAGGAGAGTATCTATATGGATCAACCAGAGGGCTTTATGGTACCGTGTGCACACAGGTCTTATTCTGTTGTCGACGTTGAGTGTACTCCGTGACAACAGCACGCGTCGTGAGTGCTGGGCGTGCCCCACTACGACAAAGACGATGGGAGTGTTGGGCGGGCCACACTACATCGTAGAATAAACGTTGGTGTACTGGGCGTGCCCTACACAACGTAGTTTGTGACATGTTTTTAAAAGAGTTTATATCATTTACATGCCTTACAAGATTTTAACGGTATACTTGCTGGTTTTCATGAAAAGCTAATATGATTACACAGTTACTTTTAACATTTAATTACAGATGCATATGCTCATAGATGGCCAGGTGATATGATTTACGAGTTAATAGCTTTCTTTTAAACTCAAGTCACTCACTGAGCTTCATAGCTCATTCTTTCAGTGTTTTTCCAACTTTTCAGGTAGAGATCGAGCTCCGGTGCACGAAAACTCTGCCATAATCTCTTTGAAGCTTCATAAGTTTGGTATTTTGTACGTGGCTGGTGTTGTATAGCAAGTCCATATGTTTTGTAAATTTTTTTTTGAGAGAACTATGTAGTTATAGCCGTATGTGCTTTAGAGGTTGTGGTTGTTTAATTAGTGGTTTGGACTGTTCGTGGTTCTGAGGTTCTTGCTCGTTTTAGTTTCCAAGAGAGACCTACGAAGAGTTTCTCCTCATGTATGTTTTATAGTTGTCAAGTTTCCGCTGTGTTAAGTTTAAAGTGTTCCATATGCGAACATAGTATGTTGTTCAGGTAAAGCAGTGTCAGCAGTTATTGTTAAGATATACAATGTTTGTTGGCTTCATGCCATCTTCCGGGCTGAGTTAGCAGGTAGTTCGGGAGGGGGTGTGACATGCTCTATATTCAGACAACCATAACTTCTTCATTACTTATCCAAAAATAATGTAACTTATACCAAACTCTTCCTATTTGAACCCTCTAAAAATCATATGAAGACATGAAATTGAAATTCCCAATAGATTGGTTCAGAAATACCTCGAAAGCGTCTTCCCAGGAACTAACTTCTGCTATTCCAGATTCGATTTCTTGCTGCTACCCGACACTTGACCTGATATTTACAACATCTTCCAATCATTTTCTATTCACGATTTCTTCATGAACATTGTAGTAAATTCAATAAGCTTTTCAACCATACCTATTAGAGCTTCTGATTCCAACTCTACAGACCAGTACAACCAACACATCAGAGACTTCTCGGATTTGACAGCAAATTATGTCTTCTGTCTTCCTCTTCACAAAACATTAGCTTAAGATCCGAATTTGCTCAAGCTTCCTTCATGACTTTTGTTCCAATATGAGTTAACTTTCATGAAACAAAACCTCAACCCTTAACTCTTCTTGTGGAGCTCGAGATGAACAGAAAACCATAAGAGGATACAATTGATTAAGTTGCTGTTATAAAGGAATACCTTTAGTTCTTCTCCTTTCTTCTTCAACCTCAAACCAGAAACTTTCTCCCCTCTTCTTCTCTCAAACCTCTCCCACGTTGCTCTGCCCTTTCTTGGTTGAAAATGAGAAGAAAATCGATGGATCATGTGTTTTTAAAAAGATAACAATGGTTGGGGTCCCACCATCCACCTTTCCTTTCCTTTCTTTTCTTTTCTTTTCTTTTTTCCTTCCTTTATCATTTTCATTTCTTATCTTTTCTTTGCAAAACAAAACAAACTTAATATATTAAACATTTGTTTCATTTCCTTTTCTTCTTTTGTCTTTAAAGCAATCGAAACCAAAATGGTTTAAACTTTCCTTCCTTGTTTTCCTTTTGTCTTTCACTTAATTTCTTTCCTTTTTAAAACATGGAAAACCAAGTTTTAAACATTCATTTCTTCTTTCTTTTTGTTGTTTGATAACAAGGAAGTTCTAAAGAAAGATCTCGGGTTTACATTTTCATTATGTCTACTCTTTCCAGGTAGCAGACGAGTTTCCAGTGCTTAGCCTTGACAAGACCTATTTGTCACCACACCATTTAGCTCCTCGTATATACACTTTCTTTTGTATATAGTTTGTAGTGAGAACATATTAGATGGGTTGTAATAAACTTGGAATCTTTATGATTACCTAAAGAACATAGTAATGGAAGTGAATGTGTTTCATTTATAAGTGTATATCAGTGCTTAATTTTGCTTGTTCAAACATTTGTGTTACGTTTAATTTAAGTTATGTCTTGGATTAGTCAAGGAACGACAACAAGAGGTTTGATTATCTTTGTCTTTGCATCTCTTCCTAGGTTAGGCAAGTAAGCTTTGACGGGGTGTGACATCCTTTGAGTTTTGGTTCGTTTGGTTCACTGGATTTTAGTCTGGTTCTCTTAATTTAGATGTTGGTTTTTAATAGATCGGGTCACGGGCATCCCATATTTTTTCCCCACACGCTGCCACTCGCCAGAAGCCACGGCTGGTCACCGGAAGCCGTCGCTGATTATGTGTAGTAAGTCGCTCCCGTTTTCTCGATTTCGTTTTAGTCCCCCATGTGTTCGTTTGATTATTTTAGTCAAGTTTGTTCAATTTAAGTATTTGGAATGAGATTTATTTTTTGTAAGATTCTTTGTTCGTGACTTAGGGGCAAACGGTTAAGGAAGTGCGTTGAACTCGGGATAGAACTCCCGATTCTTGGTTATCCATGTAAGTAGCCATTTTGATTTAAGCCCATTAACTTATTATTTGCTTTGATTATGTGAGAACCCTTGTCATTTGTGATAGTATGCTTGAAATTTGTGCCTTATGACACGTTTGTTTGTTGGAGGGATTGTATGGGGGTTGTTTAAGCTAGAAGGCTTAAAAGTACATGGCTAATATGAAACTAGGGGCTTAATGTTTTACGCTAGCATGTTACCTTAAGAAATTGTCTATGATAGAGGGTTGGTTAAGGATGGGTTATGTCGGCGGTGATTTGGATTTTCGCATACTTACTTAATATGGTTTTGTGGGGTACGGTGAAGTTGACTAAACCGAGTAGAGGATTACTGTATTGGGCTTAAGGTGGCCTAAGCATGAGACAATTCATGTTAATGGGATTGTAGTTGCAAGCTAATATTTTTGGTACTGTGATTTGGGTGAAATGTGACTCTTGGGTGCAACGTCTAAAGTTTAGGTTCGTATTTATGTTGTTTGGGACGTTATAGATTTGTTGGTTGGGCGTTAAAGGTGAGCTCTAGGCAACGTTTGTGACCTTTAATCTCCTTGGATTTGTTTTAGGCGAGCTTGTGTTTGACTTCTGATAGAAGTGATTGTTCCGTGGATCCTCGAATCAATGTATGTAGTCAGCTTGATCCGGTAAGCGAGCTCACAAGTCATAGAGCTTGCTTGCATAGCTTGTGGGCTAAAACCTGGTGTGGTTGTGCATGTTAAAGGGGTTCGTTCCTACTGTGGATGAGTTCGCGCATATATGGTTGGGGATCATAAACGATATGCAGCTTGTATTGTTCGCATGATTGTTAGTTGTATTTTCGATTATGGTTTTAGTACAAAGTCAGGAGAGTTGCGTCATGGAACCCCTCAGGCTAGTAGTCCCTACCTTACTCCTTATATAGGTGACGTTATCCTACCGCCTTGTGTGTCGAGAAACTAGCATGGACTATGAGTATTGATGATGTCTCGTGGTGAGTCGCAATGTGCGTGGCAACAGACAAGGGGCAAAGATCTCTGGTGGTGAGCCATAGTAGTCACGACAACATACAAAAGACGAGAGTGTTGGGATTTTGTCCTAATCTCGTGTTTGTAAAATATTGTTTTGAAATTAATAAGAGTTATTATTTTCTTCACTTTCTGTCTCAAAAATATTTTAAACCCTTCCAATAAACTAAGCTCCAGGGTCATTGAATATATGAGAAAACTAGAACTTGAACGGTGTGTAGTTGACACACAAGGAGGATCACGTTCGAGTTAATGACCCAAACGGTCTACAGTAGAAGGATGGGGTTCGAGACCTAATCCTGGATACACTGTGGATGTGGCCCGCTTTGTATTAGATACAAACGAGGTGATCTGACTCGTTCATGTGGTTGACATGCGAGTGGGGGCATCCTGTACAATGAGATTGTACAAGACCGAACCGTGAATTATTAGACTTACCGATATAACACCGTTAATAAAGAAAAGACTAATAAATTCGTAGATGACCATTAGTGACTCGACACGAATCCACGAGCATATTACGGACTCGCATGCATGCGGGTGCATTCTTTGATTGATTAGTACGGGTGAGGGTGGTCCCAGTCACTCGCCCAATATGCCTATCTTCTCAGGGACAGAACCAAGTAGAGAGCTGGGAACCTAATTACGCGAGATGGAATTCACTCGTTCCCGCCTATAGGAAAACTAGACGGGTTGTTCCCTTAAGTGCTGTCTCCAGGGCTTGGACAACGGGTGCCCACCTTCTCACTGGCCCGAGAAGGTTGTTGTGTATAATTGGACCATCACAATATGTTGTTCATTAGATGTAGACACAAGGGTAAAATGGTAATTTGACCCAGTCGTGTCTATGAACAACCTGTGAAGGGTCGGCTAATGAGCATTGGTTATATCAATGGACACGTAATATTCTACACTGATGGGAGTACATCTACAAGCTTTAGTGGAGTGTCACTGTAGCTAATGAATATTGGTTGACCGGGTCAAAGAGTTTGACTGATTACGCTCAGATCATTGGAGCCCGTCACTGTAGGTCCATTAGGTCCGTTGGTTGGCTCAATCTGGGATAAAAGAAGGGTTAAAGTTTTGGTATGTAATTGAAGTGTTCAATTTCACTTTAAGAGTGATTATATCATATAGATGATATAATATATAGTTTAATATGAATGAGATTCATAATAAACTATATGTTAGCCTAATTGTTGAATTAAAGGCTAATTGGAGAAATTGATAGAGAGAAAATAAATTGAATGTGATTCAATTTGATTAAATCCACAATTATTGCAAATGAGATTTGCAACATAAGATATGAGATATCTTATATTATATAATTATGTGAATGAGATTTACATAACATATGGTTGTGGTAAAGTGGTAATTATGTGAAGTTGTGAACTTCATCATTCCACTACATAAACCCTTTGTAAGAATGGTTTGGAAAGCAAAGAAAAGCTAAGTTGTCATTTTTGGATTTTGACCTAAGAATACAAAAGTGCTTTCTCTCTATTCTCTCATTTCTCCATCTCTTCCAAAACAAAAGGAAGATCCCACCAACTTCCCTTCTCCTAAAGAGAAAAACCAAGAAGATCTATTTTGGTAGTGTTTGAGATCCGTTCGTGGGAAGAGTTCGTGGAGATCGAGGAGCGCGAAGAGTTCGTGATCTGAAAGGAGAGGTTGCTGAATCGATCTACAACAAGTAAGTTACCCTCATCGTTGTAATATTTTCAGCATGTTTAGCCTAGATCTAATAGGTAGATCAATTTTAATAAGTACATTGCATGATGATACCATGACGATTCGATCGTCTTCCGCTGCGCGGGGATTCTCATTCCCTTCAATTGGTATCAGAGCCATTTTGATGGTCATTCATCTATGCACTGTTTTATTAAGATTTAGGTGGGTATTTTACCTTATTTTCATGAGATGAAGGTTTGGTTTGCGAAATGGATATTTTCGGTTTTTGGCACTAGATTAGATTTACAATTATGTTGATGAGATCAATGTAAGGGCCCGTTGTTTTGGTCAATTTTGTTGTAAATCGAGTCTGTAAGTCCGGGTCGTTTGTGGCAAGAGTTGTTGTGAAGAAATCGGAGCGGATACAGGCGTAAAATCGGGCGAAAAACAGCAAGAACAGTGTTGTTCTGTCGATGGCGTCTCAACGCTGCACAACGGCGTCTCAACGCCCTCCTTGCGGTTGGAGCGCTGCAGCACGATGGCGTTGCAACGCTTGGCGTAGCGTTGCAACGCCGCTGGCGTTGAGGACGCGCCTCAACGCTCTGTACGTTGCAGCAGTAAATGCACGAGGGCGTGAGTTGAAGTCTTAACTGCAACGTTTTATCAAAACATTTTTTAATTTATTTTATTAATTATTTGATTAAATATTATTAATATAAATGTTATATTAATTTTATTTAATTAAATAATTGCCCCTAGGTGCCAAAAACCGATCCAATTTTGCTAGTTAATTATTTTATGCATGAGATGTATGATTTTAATTAAATTCTATGTGCATAATGTATGTCATATAGATTTAAAATCCCACCTTAGGTTATAATATAGTTTGCATGATAGGTTATATTATTAGAGTTATAATGTAATTAAATTCATATTTAATTTAATTAATATAAGTGTTATATTTTTAGATTAAAGTATGCTCATGCATTTGTATTCATTTGATGAATGGTCATTATGTTATAGTATATACTTATTCATGTGATGAATGATCAAGCACTATAACATAGAAATGCATGCAAACCTAAGTTAATTATTAGTTTTAAAGTGTCTAGAACTTGAATAATTAGACTTAGGTTTTCTAATTTTCTAATAAGATTAGAATTTTAGAAAATCAAATATGATCTTTGAATGATGACTGATTAGTAACTCTGTTTAAGGAAGGTTTTGTCTATGGTTGGGGTATTTAAGTTGACGCTTGCGGAACACCCCTACCTGGAAACCGACCTGGGAGTGAATTCGGTCCGGAGATTCTTAGATTATATTTACGTGAGCGCCGTTAATTAAGTGTTAATTAATTTTCTCACATAGACCTAAGTTAATAATGTGATTATAGACTTAGGCAAAATACCATATAAGAGTTATATTGGTAGACTTAGGTAAATTTTAGCTGGTTTATCTAGGTCAATCTCTATTAACATTATAGTACTGAGTGGGCGAACATATAGTGTATGAGATACATTTCAATTTCCAACCACAAATCTCTTTTAAGTCCACACCGTGAGATCTATACTCGGCCTCGTGGCGCAAATGGGAGCGTCCCCCTTCGGATGGCATTTGTATAGGTCAATATCATCGTGGATGGAGAGAGTACTTATGGTGAGTGGGAGCGGGACTTGTGAAAACGAGACCCACGGTCTCTTCTTTCGATTCACACCGTGAGACACCCAAGATCTGTCCGCTAGTTTGGCCTGGACCAGACAATCCCTTCGGAGGGCATGATCATGAGAGTCGAAACACAGTGAATTCCCGAAAGGGATACAGTTTCCTGGTTTGTTTTCCTTCTTAGTTCACCCTTCGGTGGCTATTGTTAGGACGGATACTTGGAAACATAAAGATTGAGGGTTAATGAATTTGACAGAACAATGGTAATTATGGGATTAGTGTCTGATGGAGAAAGTCTCGTTTTAGAGGAGGAGTGTTATGTTCACCCTTCGGTGGCAGTCATTCTAAACCTTTAGGGTATCATTGCAAAATTTTGAATGACCTAGGGATCATGAAACATTTTTGCTAAAATTTAGATTGTTTTTTCAAAAACGTTTTTTGCGAGACTAATACAAAGTTTTTATTTTTTAAAAAATTTCAGCTAAAAATGTCTAGCGCTATTATAGCTTTACTTGCTTCCGATAAGTTAGTGGGAGGTAATTACCAGAGTTGGAAAAACAACATCAATACAATTTTGGTGACTGACGACATAATGTTCGTGTTGTCTGAGGAATGTCCTCAGATGTCGGGCTCGACCGCATCGCGTGGTCGTTCGCGATACGTACGATCGATGGATCAGGGCCAATGAAAAGGCCAAGATCTATATAATTGCCAGCATGTCTGATGTTTTGGCAGAGAAGCATGAGCTGATGGTTTCTGCTAAGGAAATCATGGAGTCCTTGCAGAAAATGTTTGGACAACAGTTCTTTCAGGTCCGGCATGACTCGCTCAAATACATTTTCAACGCTCTGATGAAAGAGGGGTCGTCTTTCCGTGAACATGTTCTAGACATGATGACCCACTTTAATCTGGCTGAGATGAATGGGGCTTCGATCGACGAGTCGAGCCAGGTCAATTTTATCATGGAGAATCTTTCAAAGAGTTTCCTTCAGTTTCGTAACAATGCTGTTATGAACAAAATCAGCTACAATCTGACTACCCTCCTCAATGAGCTACAGAATTTCCAGTCCCTTAACAGGGTCAAGGAATCTGAGGCAAATGTTGCCTACAGGTCTTATCACAGGGGTTCGACCTCTAGGAAAAAATTTGTTGCTCCTTCATGCCCGAAATGGAAGAAGAGGATGAAGAGGGGTAAAACTGACCGAGCTGCCGCCCAGAAGGGCAAAAAGGTCAAGGAGGTTGCAGAAAACGGAAAGTGTTTCCACTGTAATGGAAGCAGACGTTGGAAGAGAAATTCTCCCAAATTCCTGGCCGAGAGGAAGAACAAAGGTAAATGTGATTTACTTCTGGTAGAAACATGTTTAGTGGTTCGTAATGACTCTTCCTGGATATTGGATTCAGGCGCAACTAACCACGTTTGTTCTTCTTTTAAGGGGATTGATTCTGGCGCACCATTGCTTGAGGTGAGGTGACTCTACGGGTTGGTTTCAGGCGGCTTGTCTCTGCTGCAAAGAATCGACACAGTGAGTGAAGTGAATTTTGGCGGAAAGTACTTATTGTTAGACAATTTCTACATAGTTTCAGGGTTTACTAGAAACCTTGTTTCTATTTCCTGCCTAATTGAACATTGTATTTCCGTTTATTTTGAATTAAATAAAGCGTTTATTTATTTCAAAGGGAATGTCATTTGTTCAGCTTCACTTGAAAATAATCTGTATGTTTTAAAACCCAATTCAATTAAAAGTGTTTTAAATACTGAATTGTTTAAAACTGCGGAAACACGAACTAAGAAAGCAAAAATTTCTCCAAAAGAAAATGCCCATCTTTGGCATCTACGGTTAGGCAACATTAATCTCAATAGGATTGAGAGACTAGTAAAGAGTGGACTTCTAAACGAGTTGGAAGAAAACTCTTTGCCAGTATGTGAGTCATGCCTTGAAGGCAAAATGACCAAACGTCCTTTTAGTGGAAAAGGATATAGAGCCAAAGAGCCTCTTGAGTTAATACATTCTGACCTCTGTTGTCCGATGAATGTTAAAGCTCGGGGCGGTTATGAGTACTTTGTGTCTTTCATAGACGACTACTCTAGATATGGGTACATTTACCTAATGCATAGGAAGTCTGAAACTCTTGAAAAATTCAAGGAGTACAAGACTGAGGTTGAGAACCTCTTAGGTAAATCGCTTAAAACACATCGATCGGATCGAGGTGGATATTACATGGACACTGAATTCCAGGACTATATGATAGAACACGGAATTACGTCCCAACTCTCAGTGCCTGGTATGCCACAAAGCAGAGTGGTGTATCGGAGAGGAGAAACAAAACCTTGTTGGACATGGTTCGGTCGATGATGAGCTATGGTCGTCTCCCTTATTCTTTTTGGGGATACGTAATGCAGACTGCGGTTTATATTTTGAACAATGTTCCCTCAAAGAGTGTTTGTGAAACACCCTTTGAGCTCTGGAGTGGACGTAAAGGTAGTTTACATCACTTCAGAATTTGGGGATGCCCGACCCATGTGTTGGTGTCAAACACGAAGAAGTTGGAACCCCTTTCAAAATTGTGCCTATTCGTAGATTACCCTAAAGAGACTACGGGTGGTCTGTTTTACGATCCCAAGGAAAACATGGTGCTTGTGTCAACAAACGCCGTTTTCCTAAGGGAAGACCACATCAGGGATCATTTATCTAGAAGCAAAATTGTATTGAATGAAATGGACAGTACATCAGCAAGAGTTGTTGATGGAACTACTACGTAAGTAAGCGTTGCTGACCCTAGCGGGTCTAGTCAAATCCATTCACAAGAGTTGGGAATGCCTCGACGTAGTGGGAGGACTGTGAGACAGCCCGATCGCTATATGGGTTTAGCTGAAACCTCAGTTGTCGATGCTAACGATGACTATGAGGATCCATTGACATATAATCAGGCAATGGTTGATGTTGATAAAGACGAGTGGATTAAAGGTATGGACCAAGAAATGGAGTTTATGTACTTCAATTCTGTCTGGGAGCTTGTGGATCAACCGGATGGGGTAAAACCTATTGGTTGTAAATGGATCTACAAGCGTAAACGTGGCGTAGATGGGAAGGTGCAAACCTACAAAGCCCGACTAGTGGCAAAGGGTTTTACCCAGGTTGAAGGGTTGACTATGAGGAGACCTTTTCACCTGTTGCCATGGTAAAGTCGATCAGGATCCTTCTGGCCATCGCCGCGTATTATGACAACGAGTTATGGCAGATGGATGTCAAGACAGCCTTTCTGAATGGAAAACTTGACGAGACCATCTACATGGAACAACCCAAAGGGTTCATTGCCCAAGGCCAAGTGCAAAAAGTTTGCAAGCTTCACAAGTCCATTTATGGACTGAAACAAGCTTCGAGGTCTTGGAATATAAGGTTTGATGAGGTAATCAAATCTTATGGCTTTGATCAAAATGTCGACGAACCTTGTGTGTACAAGAAAATCGTTGACAAAGCGCATCGCATTTCTCGGTGTTGTACGTGGACGATATTCTTCTCATTGCGAATGAGGTAGAATTTCATACTGACGTTAAGAAATGGCTAGCTTCACAATTCCAAATGAAAGATTTGGGAGAAGCTTAGTACGTTATAGGTATCCAGATAGTCCAAACCGGAAGAACAGAACGCTAGCCTTGTCTCAGGCGTCTTATATTGACAAGATGTTGTCTAGATATAAGATGCAGAACTCCAAGAAGGGCTTGCTGCCTTTCAGGCATGGGGTTCACTTGTCTAAGGATCAGTGTCCTAAGACTCCTTAAGATGTTGAGGATATGAGATGCATTCCATATGCTTCAGCTGTAGGGAGCCTGATGTATGCAATGTTGTGTACTAGACCCGACATCTGTTATCCGTAGGAATTGTCAGTAGATATCAGTCCAATCCAGGATTAGATCACTGGACAGTGGTAAAGACAATCAACAAGTATCTTAGGATAACGAGGAACTACAACTTAGTGTATGGTAGTAGGGATTTGATCCTTACGGGATACACAGATTCTGATTTTCAGACCGATAAGGATTCTAGGAAATCCACCTCGGGGTCAACCTTCATTCTGAATGAAGCAGCTGTAGTATGGCGAAGCATCAAGCAGGGATGCATTGTTGATTCCACTATGGAAGCAGAGTATGTTGCGGCTTTGAAGAAGGCGCAAAGGAAGTTTGTTTGGCTTAGGAAGTTCATGACGGATTTGGATGTTATTCCAAATATGAACTTGCCAATCATGTTGTTATGTGATAACAGTGGTGCAGTAGCCAATTCACGTGAACCTCGAAGCCATAAGAGAGGTAAACACATTGAGCGCAAGTATCATCTGATACGGGAAATTGTGCACCACGCGGAGACGTGACATTCATGCAGATAACATCAGAGCACAATGTAGCTGATTCATTTACAAAGCCCCTCACGGTTAAAGTGTTGGAGGGTCACCTAGAGAGTCTAGGTATTCGAGAGCTTCCTGACTAGGGCAAGTGGGAGATGTGTAAACAGGTATTCAATGCCTTAGTTTATTGTAATTTTTATTATAATTCAAATACATTTTGGAAATGTACCTTCTCCACTAGCTTAGTCCAAGTGGGAGTTTATTGGGATTTTTGTCCTAATCTCGTGTTTGTAAAATATTGTTTTGAAATTAATAAGAGTTATTATTTTTTTCACTTTGTGTCTCGCAAATATTTTAAACCTTTCCAATAGACTAAGCTCCAGGGTCATTGAATTTATGAGAAAACTAGAACTTAAACGGTGTGTAGTTGACACACAAGGAGGATCACGTTCGAATTAATGACCCGAACGGTCTACAGTATAAGGATGGGGTTGGAGACCTAATCCACGGATACACTGTGGATGCGCGCCCGCTTTGTATTAGATACAAACGAGGTGATCGACTCGTTCATGTGGTTGACATGCGAGTGGGGCATCTGTACAATGAGATTGTACAAGGCCAGGACCGTGAATTATTAGACATACTGATAAAACACCGTTAACAGTAAAAGACTAATAAATTCGTAGATGACCATTAGTGACTCGACACGAATCGAGCGTATTACGGACTCACATGCCGCCGGGGTCCATCCTTTGATTAAATGCAGTGAGGTGGTCCCAGCCACTCGCCCAATATGCCTATCTTCTAAGGGACGAGAACCAAGTAGAGAGCGGGAACCTAATTACGCGAGATGGAATTCACTCGTTTCCCCCTATAGGGAAACTAGTGGGGTTGTTCCCTTAAGTGTTATCTCCAGGGCTTGGACAACGGGCGCCCACCTTCTCACTGGCCCGAGAAGGGTGTTGTGTATTGTTGGACCATCACAATATGTTGTTCATTAGAGGAGCTGTGGGGACTTAAGGAACAAGATGTAGACACAGGGGTAAAACGGTAATTTGATCCAACCGTGTTTATGAACAACCTGTGAAAGGTTGACTTATGAGCATTGGTTATATCAGTGGACACGTAATATTCTACACTGATGGGAGTACAGCAACAGGCTTTAGTGGAGTGTCACTGTAGCTAATGAATATTGGTTTACCGGGTCAAAGAGTTTGATTGATTAAGCTCAGATCATTGTAGCCCGTCACTGTAGGTCCATTAGGTCCCTTGGTTGGCTCAATCTGGGATAAAAGAAGGGTTAAAGTTTTGGTATGAAATTGAAGTGTTCAATTTCACTTTAAGAGTGATTATATCATAAAGATGATATAATATATAGTTTAATATGAATGAGATTCATAATAAACTATATGTTAGCCTAATTGTTGAATTAATGGCTAATTGGAGAAATTGATAGAGAGAAAATAAATTGAATGTGATTCAATTTGATTAAATCCACAATTATTGCAAATGAGATTTGCAACATAAGATATGAGATATCTTATATTATATAATTATGTGAATGAGATTTACATAACATATGGTTGTGGTAAAGTGGTAATTATGTGAAGTTGTGAACTTCATCATTCCACTATATAAACCCTTTGTAAGATGGGTTTGGAAAGCAAAGAAAAGCCAAGTTATCATTTTTTGATTTTGACTTAAAAATCCAAAAGTGTTTTCTCTCTATTCTCTCATTTCTCCATCTCTTCCAAAAGAAAAGGAAGTTCCCACCAACTTCCCTTCTCCTAAAGAGAACAACCAAGAAGATCTATTTTGGTAGTGTTCGAGATCCATTCGTGGGAAGAGTTCGTGGAGATTGAGGAGCGCGAAGAGTTCGTGATCTGCAAGGAGAGGTTGCTGAATCGATCTACAACAAGTAAGTTACCCTCATCGTTGTAATCTTTTCAGCATGTTTAGCCTAGATCTAATAGGTAGATCGATTTTAATAAGTACATTGCATGATGATACCATGACGATTCGATCGTCTTCTGCTGCGCGGGGATTCTCATTCCCTTCAGAGAGTGCCTCGAGGTGATTCACACCGAGTGTGGCAACAGACT
Source organism: Trichosanthes cucumerina (assembly GCA_036507285.1). Lineage (NCBI taxonomy): Eukaryota > Viridiplantae > Streptophyta > Magnoliopsida > Cucurbitales > Cucurbitaceae > Trichosanthes > Trichosanthes cucumerina. The sequence continues at coordinate 20,423,700 of CM071843.1, read as the reverse complement.
CGGAGTGAGACATAGCTTACGAGCATCCTGCAGGGCGGGTCTATGCTATGTAAGAATGCTAGATAGGGAGGCGTATACTGACATGAAGCAAGGAGCTGAGCAATCCTGTGTTGGCTTTGGGTAAGGCTAAGTCGCACATCTAGCTAAGTGTGGTCTTAAAGTGGAATTTGGGTAGTTTGAGGTGTTAGCTAAAAGTGAGGACCTTGCTGAATTTGGAACCATTGAGAATTGCCCGAGGATGTTAAGAGTGCCTAGTTAGAAGTCTAAGTAAAATTTTGAAGTGTAGAACCCAACACTTACTAAACCCTGAGTTACGCTTGAGCGAGTTGGAACCTCTAGGTTGACGATATATTATAGGCTCGTGACATTGGGGTGTGTCTCCGTTGAGATCAGGGTGTGGTTTCTTTCGATTATCCCGTGCTAGCTTAAGGTTGATTCCCCATAGGGCATGTTGGTTACGTACCTCACTTCACTATGCTAGCGTGTTGTGTTGTGAGAGCCTTGGGTACGTCCCCGTCAAAGAGTGGTTGTTTTCCATTATACCGTGCTAGCTTAGGGGTGATTCACCATAGGGCGTGTAGGATACGTGCCTGCTCTGGTCTATGCCAATGTGTAGTGGCGTGACACTTTCTTTCTCTCATTTCATTGTCAATAAAAGTTCTAGGAGTGAAGGTAAAGCTCGAGTTATTACCGCAGGGGCCTCAGGCTTAAGTGTGCTAAATGTGAGACCCGTTTGAGGTTGAGTGAGTTTAGAAGATGAGTCTTCGTTTGGTTTCATGTAAGCTTATTTGGATGTGAGTGAGCTACTTACTGATTATTTTTTATACTTACCCGTCTACTTTGTATTTTTGGTTCTGGTAAGAAACCCCGAGGCGGTTGATGGCGGCAGCGACCTTACGAGGTTGTAGGGCCCTGTTCCTTCCTGTTTCTTTTTGCATGGATTTATCCCTTGTCATTGTCATGTATTAGTTTCTATTTTATTTTTCGGGTCACGGGACCCTGAATTTTCTCTTGTACTTCTTAGTTGGTGAATTTTCATGCTAGTTGAGTTGTCTTTTCGTTGCATGTTCATTGTCTAAGAGATTGTGCTTTGGAACTCTTGTTGTAGCCCAACCAATTCTCGGGTTTTAGTTTTGTGGGGTTTGGGTATTCTTTGAAACTCATTGATGTATTTTATGCTTTTTAGGTTTCAGGAAAAATTATGGTTTTTCTCCTTACTATGTCGTTATGCTGCCAAAATTTTGGCGCGAATAGTGTGGCGGAGTAACTTCCTTAACCTTGGTTCGTCTCAGTTTTTAGGGTCGTTACAATTGGTATCAGAGCCTTAGGTTTTAGATATTGTAAACTCGCTCACGTCGTCAGCTTTCTGTTCTTCACAACAACTCGGAGGGAAGACGTCCCATCGCTTCCAGGTTTTGTATTTGTTAACTAATTAGTAAAGTAGATAGAAACTAATATGATCGCTCATCTTACTTTTCTTACATTGCTTTACGTTGAAGTTATTTGACCCCGCTCTTAAGTTATGTAGTTGTGAGATGCATACTTGCTGGCTTGAAATTAAGGTGAATGGCTTGTTGAAGGGGTCGTGGAAGGCCAGCTACCGGCGGACGTGGTTGGTGTGGTCAGAGAGATCATGGTCGTAGAGGTCGTGGACATAATCTAGTATGGTTTGGCTTGTTGCGATTCATGCCCTCATCGACGGACACCATAGGGAGGTCGTGTTTAAGCCTCCATGAGGACCGAGCTTCATCTCTAGGGATAACGAGTCAGGAAAGGTTCCAAGGTGAATTCAACCCTAAAGGGTAGCAAGTTGGTTGCCCCAAGGGCTTCGACCATCTTGCAAGTGTGTCAGACCTGAGGAACGAGAAAGGAGACGTGTCGACAACCCTAGTGATCAATGTGCGAATGTATTTCTCGAAGATTTACCTGGTTTACATCATGTTAGGGAGGTGGATTTTAGTATCGATTTTGATTTAGGCACCACAACTCTACCAAAAGTCCCATGTGAAATGACCCCTGCCGTGTTAAAAGAACTCGATACCCAGTAGCCTGAGGACGAGATGAGTGTGAACTACTCCGGGTTGTTTAAGGTCTTGCCACTTTCGAGGACGAAAGTTCCTAAGGAGGGGAGGATGTAACACCCTGTAATTTTCAGACATGTTTCTGAAAATTTTTAGAAATTTATTCATGGGCTTTTTTTCGTAATTATGGATTTGAGTTTAAAAATATTTATGGAAAAGTTGTTTTTTTTTAAAACGGAAATAAGTTTTTAGGGAAAGAAAGGAAAATGAAGAGGAAATGGTTTTAAATAACGAAAATATAAGTTTTCAATCTTTTTTTTGTTATTATTAATTAATTAGTTTAAAAAAAGAAAAAAAAGAATAGTAGTCGATCGCCTCTTCTTCTCCTTCCTCGTGTTTTCAGCCGCATCCACCAACTTTTCTTTTTCTTCCTTTAATTTTTTGTCGCTGACGACTGCCGATTGCAGCAAGCCACACCGCCCCTTCTATTTCTTCTTCTTCCTACAGAAAAACTGCTAGCCTCGACACGTTTCCTCGCCGTTCGACCTTTGAACCAAGACGACAGCAGCTGCACGCCAGACGCATCTTCACTGTTGTCGCGACGTCGGTGCCGATCTTCTCCTCCTGCTTTGCAGACCCCGACGACGGCTTGTCACGTTACCGTCGCACGCCCACCAAAGACGCAAGAGAGACGAAGCTCGGCGGATGTACAACCCATCGTCGAAAAGTCGCTATACAGTAAGTTTCTTCAAGCTGGTTCAAGCTTTAGTTCGACTGGTTCGCCTCGTTTCAGTTCGATTCTTTTAATTTGGAGTTTGGTTTTGAATATATCAGGTCTTAGACATTTTGGATCAATGGTCCACGCGTCGCCACTCACCAAAAGTCGGCTTGCCGCTTGCCGGAATCGATTCACGCCTGTCGCGCGTCATCGGATAGGTACAATCTGTTGACTTCATTTTCTCGATCCTATTTTAAGCCGCCATGCATTAGTTTGATTACTTCAGCAAGTTGGTTTCAGCTACGTGCTTGGAATTTGACTTTTAAGTCCTTTTTTTGTTATTTAGGATTTCGAAACTTATAATTGAGGCATGTGGGACCTGGGATCCGATTTCGGACCTCCACTATCTAGGTAAGTAGTCAGTTGGATTAAGCCCTTAAAGTTATCATTTGGTGTGTTTGATTATTGGTAATTCGTGAATTATGAATTGATGCGCTGAGATTGTGATTCGATGCATACATTTTATATTGAGGTCGTGCTAGCGTTGTATGAACTAGGTATGGAATAACGATGTATTGTTATGGAGATAGGGGCTTAAGGCTTCAAGTCGACGGTGAGATTTAAAGCCTTTGATCATAATAAGTTCAGAACAAACCTTGTGGGTCTGAATTCGATGTTGTTGAAAAGAGGTTCTGCTCGAGTTTCGTCTCGAGGTTTGTATTTGGAGTTTGTGAGTCTCGAGTAACCTCTAGCTAGGCAGGTGCCCAATGTTTTAGAATGACATCAACATTTGGCGTTCAGAAAGGTTTGGTGAACCGTTGAGCTCAGAATAATCACTCGTGTTTATCTGGCTTGGAATATTATGGATTTTTTTTGGTATGTTGTGTTGTTTCTTCTTGTACTTGGATATCCTGCTTGAATTTTGTCCTGTACGAAGTTGTTGGTTTATTGCGGGAATTCAGCTTATGGTGATGAACTAGCATGGAGTATGCGTACTGTTAATGTTTTCTGGTGAGCCATAGTAGTCAAGGCAACACACCAAAGACGAGAATGCTTACGAGTGTCCTGCGGAGCGGTTCGGAGCTATGTTAGCATGCTAGTTAGGGGGGCGTGTACCGACGTGCAACAAGGAGTTGTGCAACTATGTGGAGTTGGGGTAAGCTAGGTCGGACGTCTAGTTGAGTGTTGTCTAAATGTGGAATTCGGGTTGTTCGAGTTGTTGGCTAAAAGTGAGAACCTAGCTGAATTTCGAACCCTTGAGTATGGGTCGAGGATATTAGAAATGCCTGGTTAGAACCCTAGTAGCCTTATAGAGCACGGAATCAAATACTTACTAACCCCTGAGTTACGCCTGAGCGAGTCGGATCCTCTAGGTTGACAATATATGTAACGCCCCAGGCCCAGGATCTCCTGCGACCTGGCTGCGTCACTTATCATCCATGACTACTTGTAAGAGTGAAGACACTATCCCCACAAACCAACACGGGGTCCTTTCAGCATGTTTTGTCCTCACTCACATGCTCCCTAGGAAAATTCCCAGGAGGTCACCCAACATAGGATTGCTCCAAGCCAAGCACGCTTAACTGTGGAGTTCCTATGATTGAGCCACCGAAAAGGAAGGTGCACCTTGTTGGTATAGGTAGTAGCTATCAATTCTTTTAAGCCTTTCTCAATTATACTTTCACATCCTCGCATGTACCCTTTTTTCGGGCACCATGCTTTCATATCCTCGGGGATCCTCTCATTCGGATGTGGACTCGGTTCATTCATGTACCCTCTTCCGGGCGTCACATGCCCACTGGGCTTCCGCCTTGGTTCGTCCCCGAACCACAGAACCCTTAAACCTAGGGCTCTGATACCAACTGAAACGCCCCTACTTTTCTATGCTTGCATTGATTGTTTCGAGGAAGGAGGTAGTGTTCACTCCTCCTAACCAACCCAGCACAGCTCTGTGTTGAGAGGCCTGATGCGTGAAGTAGGCCTAAGGTAATTATCGCCCTTAAGGCGAGTAAAATTATTGCATCGGGAGCTTGGGGCGTAGCTTTGCATCTTTGGATGCAAGGTGTTTGGAGATTGCATGGTGCGCAGTAGTGAATGAGTTACAGACGTCTTCCCGAGGACCTCCCGGGAATACCTCCGATCGGGAGGTAGAGAACTGTCAGTTGGAATTGGGGCGACCCCAGATATCAAGGCTCCGTGCCCGAGAATGGCGCGTAGCGAGTTGAAAGAACTAAAAAAATGCGATTACAAGACTTGCTAGACAAAGGGTTTATACGCCTGGCGTTTCACCTGGGAGCACCTGCGATTGTTCGTGAAAAGAAAGACGGATCCATGCGCTTTGTGTATAGATTACAGGAGTTGAATAAAGTTACCATCAAGAATAAATATCCTCTCCCGGGATAGATGATTTGTTCGATCGATTGCAAGAAGCGACGAGTGTTCTCTAAGATCGATCCGAGATCGAGGCTACCATCGATTGAGGATCGGTGAAGGGATATCCTAAAGCAAAGATTGAGATCACGTTATGGGCATTACGAGTTCACGCGGTGATGCCGTTTGGTCGACCAATGCTCCCGCGCTTCATGGACTTGATGAACCGTTTATTCAAGGAGTTTCTTGATACGTTCGTGATTGTGTTCATCGATGATATATTGATTTACTCGGATGTGATGAAGAGCATGAAATGCACACGAGGAAAGTCTTACTCACACCTTTGAGAGAGAGAATAGCCGTATGCAAAATTCTCCAAGTGTGAATTTTGGCGTATCTTTTCTAGGGCATGTTGTGTCAGAAATTTGGAGTCTCTGTTGATCCAGTGAAAGTGGAGGCCGTCACACCACGGTGGCCTCGTCAGACCACCCAGATTATGCTAGGCACGTAGTTTTTCGGGTCTTGCGAGGATACTATAGGCGCTGCGTGTGGGATTTTGCCAAGATAGCCATGCCTATGACTCGGTGTAAAGGAAACTCTTTTGTTTGGGATGATGCTTGTGAAGCGAGTTTCGGAACTCAAGCCGCGATTAGTGTCGGCCCGATTCTTACAGATTCCGAGGAACAGGAGCTTTGTGGTTTCTGATGATGCTTCCAAGAAAGGGTTGGGCGTATCGATGCAAAGACGGTAAGGTAATAAGCGTATGCCTCCCGACAATTGAAGACGCACGAGAGGAACTATCCAACTCATGATCGGAACTAGCAAAGCAGTGGTATTTGCATTAAAGATCCGGAGACACTACGTATGGCGAAAATTTGATTTTCACGCATCATAAGAGTCTCAAGTATCTGTTCACCCGGAAGGAATTGAACATGAGGCAACGCGAGATGGTTGGAATTGGTGAAAGATTATGATATTGACATACAGTACCATCCGGTAAGGCTAATGTAGTGGCCGATGCCCTCGCAGAGAAGCTTGATGCATGCTGCTGCGCGAGTGACGATGCAGCGCAGAGTTACTGGCGAGTTTGCTCGAGTGAAATTGCAGTGCTAGTAGGAAAGACCACGGCTCGATTAGCCCGATTAACGTGCAGCAACCGACCTTGAGGCAACGTATTATAGAGGCTCGGCGGTGGACCTCGGTTAGTGGAAAAACTTACTGCGTGGCAGAATCGCAGTGAGTTGTGAGTTTTCCCTATCCACGCAGATGGAGGATTGCTATTTCGGGGGCGATTGTGTGTGCGACGATGACAAGCCGAGGCGAGATCTTGAAGCGAAGCCCATAACTCACCATTTTCTATGCATCCCGGCAGCAGTACCAAGATGTACCGAGATCCGCAAACATCGTTTTGGTGGTGCAACATGAAGCGTGACGTGGCGAGTTTGTCGCAAGTGTTTGACTTGTCGCAGTGAAGGCACCCTGAGACAGAGGCCGCGAGATTCTTTGCAACCATTACATGTGCCTCGGTGGAAATGGGAGGAGATCTCTATGGATTTCATAGTTGGACCGCCTAGAACTTTACGAGGTTACACGGTGATTTGGGTCATAGTGGGACGAGTTAACAAAGTCGGCACATTTCATACTGTGGAAACCCACCTATTCTACGAGATAAGTGGGCGCAGCTTTACGGAAGAGATAGTCCGTTTGCATGGAATTCGGTCAAGATTATATCGAGCGAGGATCCACGTTTCACCTCCAACTCGGAGAAGTCTACGAGAGCGTTGGGTTCGCAGTTGAACTTGAAGATGACTTTTCATCCACGAGGCGGATGGGCGAGCGTAAGCGATTAAACCAGATATTAGAGGACATGTTGCGAGCTTGCACTTTAGATTTCCCAGGCAGTTGGGACACTCATTTGCATCTGATGGAGTTTGCTTACAATAACAGTTACCAGTCGACCATCGGAATGGCTCCATTTGAAGCTCTCTATGGTAGACGTTGCAGAACTCCTGTCTTCTGGGAGGAGGTTGGTGAACGCCAGTTGTTGGGCCCAGAATTGGTACAGGTCACTAATGAGGCAATGCAAAAGATCAGGGCACGAATGCAGACCGCCCAAGTCAGACAAAAGAATTATGCTGACACGAGGCGAAGGGACCTAGAATTCGATGTTGGGGACCACGTATTTCTTAAGGTGGCCCCAATGAAGGGAATTCTAAGGTTTGGCCGGAAAGGGAAGTTGAGTCCGCGATTCATCGGACCATTTGAGATCTTGGAGAGGATTGGTGCAGTGGCCTACAGATTAGCACTGCCGCCTTCTCTTTCAGCGGTTCATAACGTATTCCATGTCTCCATGTTGAGAAAGTACGTTCCAGACCCAACTCATGTCATAGACTTCGAACCATTGCAGTTAACAGAAGATCTGAGTTATGGTGAACGACCGGTACAAATTATTGCAAGAGACCGAAAGACTCTCCGTAACCGGGAAATCAGCTTAGTTAAGGTATTGTGGCAGAACCACCGCACGGAGGAAGCTACTTGGGAGCGAGAAGAGGAAGTGCGAGCTACATATCCAGAACTATTTCAAGAATAGGAACTTTCGAGGACGAAAGTTCTTAAGGAGGGAAGATTGTGACGATCGCCATCTCAGGTACTGTTAGTTATTTTAATTAACACTCTATTAGCCGCTGTATTTAGTTGGATTGGTGTTTCTAATCAAGCTCGGTGAGAGTGAAACCTTAATTTTGGTTTAGTTTAAGTGAATGGCTCCTTATTGTATAAGATTACTTATGAAATTAAAGGAAAGGAAATGACAAGGACACTTAGTAAATAATGCCTTGGTAAGGGTTAATTGGGACTTTTAACAATAAACTGGACCTCACACATTTCAACCCTATATTCATATATATATATATATTTACAAGAGAAGGAGGTTGGAACCAAAAATAAACCTAACCCTAATCACATCACCTCCATCTCATTTCACAAACCCTAACCCTTACATAGTATCCCCTCTTTCTTCTCCTTCTCGTTCACTCAGCCCTAGCCGGAAAAACGGAGTTCACGTGCGCCGCCTTGTTGCATCATCCGGAGCTCGCGAACGCTGAAGCCGACGTGGTCTTTGCGCACGGCACGAGAATCAACTAAGCCCTAACCGGAACCCGAGATCCACCGTGTGGCGCCGTCCCACCGCCCATCCGAGCGCACGAACGAAGGAGCTCAAGAAAAGCCACGCCGTAAGCGGAAGCGGCGTGGTCGCGGAAGAGTACGCGTCTTTGCCACGGCCGAGATCAACGAAAACCCTAACCTCATCGGCGAAGACCCACGGACGCGGACAAGCACCGAGCTTCAGATCCACCGAGTTGCTGCTCGGGACTGTGACGCCGCCGCCGGAAGTTTTGTTTCTCGTCCAGCCGTTCACGAGCGAAGGGGTCCCGCGTCGAGGTCCGCGCGCCGCCGCTGCGTGTCGAGATCGCCGCCGAAGCCCTCGCGATGCATCGAACGTCCTCACGCGAACTCAGCCGTCCGCGAGCTTCCACAGCCGCCGCCGCCGACGAACCTGCACGGCCGAGAACCACGGAAGCAACCGCACGCGAATTCCTCTCCTTCACCGCCGTCGTGACCTTCACAGCAGCAAGGATTCGTCGTCGGTAAGCGATCGTGCTAGGTATCGAGTTCGGTTGAGAATAATTTGTATACCGTCGATTATTTAAGCGTTTTGGTTGAGAACTTAGGTTACGGGTTCGAATATCTTTTGTAGGAAGCGAACTTGGAGCGGGATTGATCGTCAAAACGGACTAAGAATTAGTAGCTGTTCGCTTTGAGCTCGAGGTAAGAGGGACACGACATCTTAATGCAGTATTTTGAGTAACGCATGATTAGGGTTTTAGTGAATGTTTGGAGTTTGAATTCGGAAATTGGTGTGAATCAGGTTTCATTAAAAGGAGAATAGGCCGGGAGTTCGATTAGGTTTTGGAATAAAAGTCGAAGCTCGAGGTAAGGGACCTTGTGCCGGACTTTTAATGGGAGTAAATGAAAATGATTTTCATGATTTTATGCGAAATAGTTCATATTTTCCACATGAAAATCCACAGATATTATTTTGAGAATACGTGATATTTTATGTGCAAATACTTCGATGTATTATGTGAAAATGAATCATTATTTTATGTGAAAGTATTCTCGTATGTTATGTATAAGGATCCCATTATTTCATGTGAGAATAGGACAGTAGTGTGTATGGGAATATTTCATGTTTATTACAAAAGTATGATTTATCACCCAGTCCATGAGAAAGTATGAATGATATGTTGATGATGATATTTGTGATATGTACACCATGATTATGTGACTGATGGGACCTTATGCATGTTTTGTATGCCACGAAATGAATTAACGAATAGTGTGGACATTGGTTATCCTGAGATCGCTGAAATGACTCGGGATGACCGATCGACCTCACAATTAAATATCTGACCATGGATTAAAGACTGCAATTATATGAACGACCATGGATTAAAGACCTGGCAATTATATGAACAGCCATGGATTAAAGACCTGGCAATTAAATGAATAGCCATGGATTAAAGACCTGGCAATTAAATGAATAGCCATGGATTAAAGACCTGGCAACTGAATGAGTAGTCATGGATTAAAGGCCTGACAATTAACTATGCAGCCATGGATTAAAGACCTGGCAACTCTAGAAAGTTTTAGATCCCATCTATGTATGTTATGCATGAGTTTAGAGATTATGATTGTATGTGTATGCATATCCCAAACCTCGGTAGCGAGGTTACTTACTGGGTATTGTTTTTGCAATACTCACCCTTTCTTTTAAAAATGTTTTCAGGTAAAGGGAAGGACGTGCAGGGCGTGTGACGGGAGAGCGTTATTAGGACCATGGGAACCAGCATAATTTCCGCATATTCGTATTTTGAACTATTGTTGTCTCTAGGTTTTTATTTGAAGTTAAACTTACTTACAGTTTTTAATAGGCCAAACGGACGTGATGTTTTAAATGATTTGAATGTTTTGTTTTTGTTTGGGATCCCTGGAACTATTTACTTTAATTGGAAATGGCTTTTAAGTTCTTTTTATCTCTCGGCATATAAACGCATGCATGTGTAGTAATGTCCCTAGGGATTTGGTCATAGAAAAGTAGGGGCGTTTCAATATATGATAGGCTCGTGAGACTGGGGTGGATCCCCAATGATATCCGGGAGTGGTTGATTTCCATTATCCCATGCTAGCTTAGGGGTGATTTCCCATAGGTTGTGTTGATCACGTACCTCACTACACTATGCTAGCGTGTTGTGTTGTGAGAGCCTAAGGTACGTCCATGTTAGGGAGTGGTTGCTTCAATTATCCCGTGTTGGCTTAGGGGCGAATCCCCATGGGGCGTGTTGGATACGTACCTAATTTTCTCTATGCCAATGTGTAGTTGTGTGAGAGTTGCTTTGTCTCATTGCATCGTCAATCAAAGTTCCAGGACCGAAGGTAGAGCTCAAGTTATTACCGTAGGGGGCTAAGGGTGAAGGGTGCTAAATGTGAGACCTATTTGGGATTGAGCAAGTATAGAAGTTGAGTCTTGTTCGGTTTGCACGTTAGCTTGTTTGGACGTGAGTGGGCTGCTTACTGAGTATTTTTTTTTATACTCACCCGTCTGCTTTGTTTTTTTTTTTGTTGCAGGTAAGAAACCCAGAGGCAGTTGACGATGACGACGACCCGATGAGGCTGTGGGACCCTGTTTCCTTCTAGTTTTTTTTTAGATTAGAGTTCTCACTTGAAACTGTCATGTCGTAGTTTCTGTTTTATTTGTCTTGTCATGCGAAACTATGTTTTCTTTTGTACTAATTGGTTAGTAAATTTTCATTCTGCTTGAGTTCTCTTTCCGCTGTGTGTTTGCCTGTCTAAGAGATTTTTCCTTCGAACTCTAGTTGTAGCCCAACCCATTCTCCAATTGTAGTTTGGTGGGTGTTGGGTATTCTTTGAAACTCTTTGAAGTGTTTTATTTTTTGCTTGTTAGGTTCTAGGAAAAAATTTGGTTTTCACCTTGCTATACTGTTATCCTACTGAAATTTCAGCACGAACGGTGTAGTGCAGTAACTTTCCTAATGTAGGTTTCTCTCGATTATTAGGGTCGTTGCACATATATCTTCACCGTGTGGTTCAATATCGAAAACATCCATAGTCTATCAACAACAAATCTAATACAACAACGATATATCTAACAAAAAAATAAATGCATAAGTGATATACTATTGATTCTGTTGATTTCACTAACATTAAGTATATATCAATGTGATACTATTTATAACATGATTTAGTATAACAACAATATATCAGAAATAGGGATTTATGCTTGATAGTGATTTATGTTAACATACTTTATTCAATAATATTAGGTTTATCAATTGAATCTCAAAATCTATTGCAAGATTTACAAATGTTCTTCTTGAATTTTTCAATATCGAGAAAATGAGTAGTTTATCAATAATAGATTTGATATACCAATGATATATCCAACCAAAAAGTAACTACATGAATGATATGATATCTGTTGATTTCACTAATATTAAGTATATATGAATGTGATATACTTTATTTAATATATCAGTGGTATCACAAATGGTGATTTATTCTTCAGAGTGATTTATGATGATATATTTTATTGAGTAATATTAAGTATATCAACGAGATCTGAACAACTATTTCTATATTTCAAATGCCCTACCGTGTTTTTAAATATCGAAAAAATCAGTAGTTTATTAATAATATATCAAATATACCAATGATATATTTAACAAAAAAGAACAAATAGTCGTTGATTTCACTAATATTAAGTATATATCAGTGTGATATACTACCAAATTACTTTATTCAGTGTATCAACGATATATCACAAATAGTGATTTATGCTTGATAGTGATTTATGATGATATCTTTATTCAGTAATATTAAACATATCAACGAGATCTCAAAAGCTATTTGTGATGTCCGACATTTAAGGTGGAGTAAATTTTAGGTTATGCTTTTAAATTTCACGTAAATGTCATAATTTAAAACCAAATTGGATTACAATATCTCATTGTGTGAGATGTGTTATTGTACACATTATATCACTAATATACTACCGATATAGGTATATGAAATTAATTAAAAGTATAACAGTAAATCGCATATGATAAATGTTCATTTCACTGATATACTAATGATATACTAAATGTTGGGTATATTAGTGAAATAAACATATATAAAATGAAGGACATTAGTGATATACTAATATGGAAAATAACTCTAATTTGCTATGGATATATAGGAAGTATATCATTCTAAATGATATACATAAAAGAAGAGTATTCGCAATATATCAATAAAATATTATTAACATACTTCATTTTGAGGTATATATTGGTATATAAAATTAATCTATACGAGATATACTTATGATATACCAATATACAATATATCAAATAATACTACTGATATATCAAATGTAAAGTATATCAGACATACCACTGATATACCTACTGCAACACCAATGAGGGTAAATCTGGGATAATAAAAAAATGGAAATCAGATTTAAAAAAATTTGGTAGATTTGTAAATTTAAAAAATAATAGTTAAGTTTGCAATTATGCAAATATTTTTGGCTACCCATTATAATTCCCCAAAATAAAGCGTCAAAATAACTTTTTATTATAAGTCAACGATTGACCCCCTGTTTCTTTTTCTATACAACAAACAAAACCAAGTTATTTAAAGTTAATATTTGTAGGTAAATTAAAATCATGATGATGTGGTCGTTAATAATAAAGTAGGTGCATCCCCATTTCACGATTGAGTTACAAGCTAGTGATGCACACACTTTTAAAGGAAAGAATCAATAAATTGAATTTTCTTTTTTAATTTTAGAACAAATGTCATATGAGCCAAACTAATACATACCAAATATGTATTATTTTTTACCTTTCATGCTTTCCAGACTTTTTAATTTTAGCTAATCTTTTATGGCCATTATGTTCTTTTTTAGGTGGTGAAAGAAGAAACAATGGAAGAAAATTGAGCGAAAACGTGGTAGTGTGCATCACGGTGAAAGAGGTGTTGTGATGTCTACATGCGTTCGAACAAAACATTATAGATACAAAAGTCGAATGCTATCAAGAAATCATGAATTTATAATTCAAGGGTTTAACTTCGTATGTTGTTTATTTTCAACTCTCATCTATTTCTTTGATATAAGCAATATCCATCAACTTCTTCCAACTGTTAAACATCTTCATCTTTCCAACTTATATATGCGCCTATTCTCACATTCTGTCTAGATTGAGAATGCAAAAAAATAGTTTGTTGAACTTGAAGCATCCATTTTGTTGGTTATTTTACCCTGCACATTATATCTATGTTAACTCATTTTTAAATGTATGTAAATCATACTAAAAAACGATATGTAATTATCACTAAAGTCATTTACCTTAAATAAATAATCATACTGGAGAAATAGGAAATAAAATTAAGTCGTAAATGGACAGAGATGCATAACATTCAAGAGTAAGAGTGGAAGAAAAGTGCTACAAAAAATTGAACCAAGCTACATAAATGTTACATAAATTTAAACGCTACATAAATAATGTTCTAAGACAATGACATTTTTGTAATATGGTCGTTGGAATAGCCCATTTGGCATAATTTTTGTTACTCACATATATATAAAAATATTGACTTATATTTAAATCTCTTAACTTAAATGACTTAGTCTTTATTCTTAATTTTTATATGTTGGGCTAATAAATTGAATTTAAAAATGGAAATTATTTTTATAAATAGAAACAAGAAATCAATTAAACTTTTTTTTTTCTTTTGGTGTTGAGGTGAATAGAGAAGGAAAACGAAGAATACCAAACACAAATCTTATATAAGTAGACAAATAAATTGCATTACAAAAGTTCGGAGGACAAGAAACTCCAGAACTTCGTCTCATAAATGTTATTCAAATAGATAATACTTGGTCATGAACATCAAATTGGTCACTCTCAAAAGTTCCTCTTACATTTCATCCTCAATTATCAATTAGGTAATTTGATGCGGAGTTTGTCTGCAAAAATAGACATAACAATAATTAAAATACACAAAAGAAAATGAAAATTTGATATGAAATCAAAATGGAAAAGAACCATTTTATTTTATATATGGGCATAAATTATTACTCAAAACATTCAGTATAAGGCAACTTATTTTATTTGTAGTTAGTAGTAATGTAAAAAACAAAACAAACAAAAACTTAATAACTTCAATAATAAATGCCATGTTTACTGAAAAATTAGACTTTTCCATATGCAACCGACTATGGAATTACTCTTCAACAATTAACAAATAATAAAAATAATAAATATATCAACACCATCATTTTTTAGAAATACAAAACTAACAATAAATTTTGATAACAAAAATTGATACATTTTATCATGTATACAGTTAAAAAGTAATTTTTCTCATGCCAGTAGAGAGTACTAGCAACTTCCTCTTTTGCTACAATATTCATCACACATCGAATGAAAGGAGTTGTAGTCATTCCCTTTACAAATGTTACAACAGGACGTGAATTTAGCCTCCACGCTACCTAGGTCGGCAAAGAACGACTTGAATTTTGCCTCCATGTCGGTCGACATATCAGCATTGAAAAATTTCAATGTCACGACCACCACAAGACACATTCGAAATACAACTATTTTATTAGTTGCCATCTCTTTTTCCATTTATTCTCTTTACTCGAAGAACTTTCTTTTTGCCTTTTGTGTCTTTTACAATGTTTTTTGAACCAACTTGCTAGGGGATAGATGTTTGAGAAAAGGAGTAAACCGATTGTTATACGTTAAATTTAGATAATTGAGTAAAAATTATTTTTTTACTATATATTTTAAGGGAGTGGACTTGGTTTGTTTTCTACTTCCACGTTTTTTCCTTTTTAAGAGGATGGGGAAATGACTTTTTCATTTTTCTATTTTGTATTCAATTTGCACAATTCTTTGTTTTTTATTTTTTTATTGACTTTTATGGATCGTTTATTTTATTGAGTAGTATAAATGATTGAAAATAGTAAAACTTTGGGGATCTTCAAGCTGCTTTCTTTTGAAATTGAGCGAGACATGTTTCCACAATTTAGATATCTTTGAAGAACATTTACAATAAAAGTATACTGCAAAGTAAATAAAATCAAAATTCTCTTAAACTTGTGTCCAATAAGAGTTAAGATTATTGTATCTCTTCCCAAGGCCATTTGGAGATCATGAGCCATCACATTCTTTATTGAGAATTGATGATTTTATCACGGCGAGTATAAAAAAGAATAAATATTACATTGAAATCAAAATGGTGATGTGAGTTTGTTCTATTTTTCTATCTTAGAGCATGAACTAATAACATGTGACAAAGAAAATCATTCTTAGTGTGTTGAGGAAAGTGAGTTTCAATAACATATCAAGCATATTAGTGTCACTCAGTTCAAGGCATGAAAAGTAAATCAATAAGCTTTTCAATACTATGGCTTGAATATCTATTGATTAGGATAAATTATTAAATAATTGAGTTATCACTTAATCAACCTATTGATTTATGCTGATTTTCACTTCTATTATGTTGTTCCACACACCTTGACTCTTTCGTTGCCAAACGCATGCTAATTCTTGTTATTTATTAGGTAAACGAGCACACGAATTATACACAAAGCACCTTCAAACAAAAGACTTGTAGAAAATATACTTCATTAAATAATAAATATATTGAGACTCGACTAACAATTGATGGATAAATTGTAAAACTCTACATTTCAAAGTCAATGATAAATATATTGAGACTCGACTAATAAGAAATATTATTCATTATTTGAATATGACTTTGTTAATTAGGGTGCTACTTTAAATCTCCATGTTTTTGTCAACAGTTTTCAAGTGGCATTAGCAAACATATAGTAACGTCGCTAGGTCGAAGCCTAGGCAAACGTTAAAGTGATTACATAAATGGTCTTTAATGTTGTATTCATCTACACATTTTAATTTTAAGACAACTAATTGATATAATCATATGTTATCCTATGATTCTTTTAACCAACTTATTATATTTGTTATCAACATCTTCTTGAAGTTCATCTATTATTCAACATAAATTATTTTGACAAAGATTTTAACTACGTGAAGAAAAATAGGGAAGATGTATACATTAAATGCAAATCATTTACGTTTGTTTAAACTAAAAATCTAGATTTTGCATAAAAAGTTGAGTCAATACTAAAAAGGTTGGGTAATTTTTACAAGATAAGTCACACACACAACATTAAACAAATGCTATGTAACGACCCTAATTTTTAAAATCCAAAACTATTGGGACGATACTAAGCAACATCGTCTGAACCAAAACTTTGGCACCATGAAGACGTTGCTTGGACAAAACCCCAATTTTTCTTGACAAGTTCTAAGCATAACAATACTACAAAAGGATTACAAAAACACCCAACTCTTCAAACTACAATCAACAATAGGTTGGATTCTCAACATATAAGAAATTTACAACCGTTAACAGTATAGGACTAATAACTTAGTAGATGACCAATAGTGACTCGACCTTAATCCACGAGCGTGTTACGGACTCACTCATGGGGTTTGTCCTTTGACTGGTACGGGTGAGGGTGGTCACAATTACTTGTCCAATATTCCTATCTTCTAAGGAACAGGACCACGTGGGGAGCTGGGAACTTGAATACACAATATGGAATTCACTCATTCCCGACTTAGGGAAACTAGAGGGGTTATTCCTTTAAAGGTTGTCTCCATGGCTTGGATAATGGCCGAGAGTGGTGTTGCTTATGGTTAGACCATGCAACGTTATTGGTCATTAGAGGAGCAGTGGGACTTAAGGAGCAAGAGGTAGACACAAGCGTAAAATGGTAATTTTGCCTAGTTGTGACTACGAACAACTTGTGAAGGGTTGACTCATGGGTATTGGTTATATCGATGAACACAACTTGTCCTACAGCGATGAGAGTGCAACTACAACGTCAAAGAATTTGACAGGTTAGTCTCGGATCATTGGAGGTCGTCATATGCAGGTCCATTAGGTCCCACGGTTGGCTCAAATTGGACAAATTGAGGGTTTACAGTTTGGTGTAGATATGAAGTGTTGAAATTGATTAATTGGGTACTTATGTCATTTATATGTTATATTGTTGACATAATATATAGTTTTATGTGAAGTAGATTCATAATGAACTATAGTATAGCCTAATTGATTAATTAGTTCTAATTAAAGAAATTGGATTGAGATATATTAAATTGAATGTGATTTAATTTAAAATCCACGATTATACAAATATTAATTGTATAATAAGATATGAAATACTTTATTATATGTGTTATGCAAATCTGATTTGCATAACCTAATGTTGTGGTCAAATGGTAAATAGGTGGAGATTTAAACTCCACCTATCACCATTATATAAGACCCTTTTGAAAAGGCTTTGTAAGTCTCACTTCCCATTTTTTGGAATCTCACTAAAAATCCACTCTCTCAATTATGTAAATATCTCAAATCTTCTCTACCCAAAACCAAATTGAGTTCCCACTACTTTCCCTCTACCGACCGAGAACAACCGAGAATATCAATTGGATGTGTCCAATTCGTTCTTAGTTCGAGAGTTTGTGACTGTATAGATCGAGGACATGAAGAGATTGTGATCGGAGAAGGAGATCTTGAAGAAACGTTATTCAACAAGTAAGTACTTCCATCTTACTATTTTTCCTTTTTATTTTGGATGTTTAGCGTAGAATCTATGAAATAAGTTTAATTTTACGAAACGTTTTTTCACAACGAACACCACGACGATTCAAAGTCGTTTCCGCTATAGGAGTTTCATTCCCTTTAATTTAGTATCGGTGCTAATTGTTGGAGTTTTGTTGTGCAACTTTTTTTTCTTTAAACTAGGTGGGCTTGCTTTAATTCATGAGATGAATTATGGTATTGCATGTTGGATGTTTCGGTTTTGGCACATGAATTGTAGATTTACATTACGTTGATGAGATCAATGTAAGGGCCCGTTGTTTAGGACAATTATTATGTAAATCGAGTCTGTAAGTCCGTGTCATTCGTGGCAAGAGTTTTTGTGAAGAAATCGGAGCGAAATCGGGCAAAAAACGATGAAGACCAACAAAGGAGTTTGTTGTTATGTCGACGACGTTGATACGTTGTTTTTCGACGTCTCAACGCTGTCGAAGCGGATACAGGTGGTGTTGAAGGTTAGCGTTGCAACGATGAGGTGTTGGGCGCGCTAGGAACAACGCTGGCCACGACATTTCAACGCTGCGAGCGTAGTGGGCAGTTTGCGAGGATTCTCGCGATAGTGGCGTCGTGTGTACAAGGTACTGGAGTGCGGCGGTTTGAGCCCCACTAGCAACTTTTTTTATTTTATTTATTATTTCTATTTTTGTAAAATGTATTTAATTTTAATTTCATTAATTAATATTAATATAAATGTTATATTAATGTTAATTAATTTAATTAATGCCCCTAGGGTAACAAAACCTGTCCAATATTGCTATTTAATTTATTTTATGCATGTGATGTATCAAATTTATTCTATGTGCATAATTTATGTCATATAGATTAAAATCCCACCTTAGGTTAAACATTTCATGCCTCGTATTTATATTATGAGAGTTATAATATATAGTATGCACGATAAGATTATTTTAGAAGAGTTATAATATAATGTATGCACGTTTTAATTTAATTAATATAATTTTTGTATTTTTTGAATTAAAAGCATAGACATGCATTATTCATGTGATAAATGTATGTTATATAGTCTATTATTCGTGTGATGAATAATCAAGCACTATAACATAGAAATGCACGTAACATACGTTAATTATTAATTTTAAATTATTTAGAACTTTAATAATTAGACTTTGGTTTTCTAGTTTTAATCAGATTATAATTAGAAAATCAAATATGACTTATGAATGGTGACCAATGTCACACCCCCTCCTGAACCACCTGCTAACTTAGCCTGGAAAGAGGCATGAAGCAACAGACATTGCTCACCTCTAAACAATACCTGATGACCCTGTTCTACCTGATAAACATACTATGCTCGTATATGGTAAACTTTAACATAACACAACGGAAACTTGATAACTACTAAACATACATAGGGAGAAACATTTCTTAAGTCTCTCATTTGAAAACTTAAACGAGCAATAGGATCACAACTCAGAACATGCCAACCCACTGTTTATACAACCTCTTATGCACAAACAACTATAACTACATAATGACTTGCTATACAACACCAACCACGTACAAACTATCAACTTATGAAACTTCCAGTAGACTATAGCAGGATGTCAGGTACTAGGAGCTCGATCTTTACCTGAAAAGGTTTGAAAACACTGAAAGAATGAGCTAAAAAGCTCAGTGAGTGTCTATCTTTAAAACATTATAAGATCACAGGTGAATCATAATAATGGCATATTATAAGTAGAAAATAGCTTAACATCTGTTTGTAAACATAAACAAACCATGCTTCCAATTTACAGGTTTAAGTCACCACTTGTGCATAGCACACAACTCGAAATGTACTATCATATCGAGGGTATATAGATCAATAATATAGAAGCTCGTAACAATAAAACACACGACATGATACCACATCAAACCATTGAGGTGGTAGAGTTACATTTATACTAATAAGGTTCATACCACTCTCTCTCACGTGGACGTGGAATACCTTTGGTCGTTTGGTTTTCCCTAATACCTTCTCTATGTCCTTCAGTATTAAGGTAAAACCATTTACTACCCGAACACCTTCTCATTGTCCTTCAGTATTAAGGTAAAACCATTTACTACCCGAATACCTTCTCATTGTCCTTCAGTATTAAGGTAAAACCATTTACTACCCGAATACCTTCTCATTGTCCTTCAGTATCGGGATATGATGATTCATTCCCCCCTAAGTACCTTCTCGAATGTCCTTCAGTATTAGGAGTTAACCACAAACAAGGGCATAATTTGTGTACCATGGAAATCATGTCTTTATAACACATACAACAATTTCTTGACATTTTCACATTATCATCTAAACATGTTCCCAAGTGGATTTACACAAAACATTCTCTAAAGGAAACATACTTTCATAATTTAGTTTCCATACTTGGATTTATAGTTACAACTAATTCAAAGCATGCTTAGGTTCCATCATGAACTTTATGTTAGAAACTCCATGAAGCTACACATAATTAGTTCAAACAGGATTCTATGTTCAACAATTATGTTCTTGAAGAAAAACATAGGTCAAGCATAATTCTAGAATAGAGTCACTAACAGTATTAGAATTAGAACCTCGACTTGTAAACTTGACCTATTTGCTCTTGGTCTGTCAAACAAACAAACTCAACCATTAGAACCTCGAGCTCGTGATTTTTAACCTTAAAACTACAAGAAAAACCACTTTCCAATTTCAAGCATTTTCAGATTTTCTGCCCTGTTTTTAGACAACCATAACTTCTTCATTACTTATGAAAAAATAATGTAATTTATACCAAACTCTTCCTTTGTGAATCCTCTAAATATCATATGAATACATGAAATTGAAATTCCAAACGGATTTGTTCAAAAATACCTCGAAAGCTACTTTCCTCAAAAGCAGGACTCACTTTGTTTCATTCGATTGATTTCAATTTGCACAACAAATTAACTCTCTTGATTAATACATCTTCTAGACATTTTCTACTCACGATTTTTTCACGAAAGTTGTAGGAAATTCTAAGTTCTTTCGTCGCTTATCTGCATAACTCTTCTGAAGGTGTTGTGCTACCTTCAGATTCTCTCTAATTACCTAAATATTTTCTGTCGTAATTTGTACCAACTCAGGACCGATTAGCTTCCGCTCTCCTACTTCATTCCAACATACGGGCGTTCTACATCGTCTTCCATACAAAGCCTCAAATGGTGTCATGTCAATACTTGACTAATAGCTGTTATTATAAGCGAATTCCATAAGTGATAGGTGTGTGTCACAACTACCCTTAAATTGAAGGACACATGCTCTCAACATATCCTCTAGGGTCTGGATGGTCCTCTCTGACTGCCCATCTGTCTGAGGATGGAATGTTGTACTAAAATTCAACTTTGTCCCCATAGCTTTCTGTAAGCTAGGCCAAAACTTAGAAGTAAATCGTGGATCTCTATCTCAAACTATGGACACTGGCACTCCGTATTGACTCACAATTCAGTCGACGTATAGCTTAGCTAGCTGATCAAGCGTAGACGTCGCTTTAATCGGTATAAACTGTGATGTCTTAGTGAGTCTACCCACTATTATCCAAATACCATCATGTCCACAAGAAGTACGTGGTAATCCAAACATAAAATCCACAGTGATATGCTCCTATTTCCATTCCAGCACTGGCAATGGATTAAGGAGTCCTCCTGGTCTCTGTCTAACTGGTTTAACCTGTTGGCAGATCAAACGTTATCAACATATTTAGCTACCTCGCGCTTCATCCCAGGCCACCAATACGTTCCCTTTCAATGACTTATACATCTTGGTGCTTCCTGGATGCATAGCGTAAGTTGAACTGTGAGCTTCTTTTAGAATAGCATCTTTAAGCTCACTAACACTCGAAACACATAGTCTTCCTTGCCTCTCTATGGCCCCATCTGATCTTATTTTAAATTCCGCCTCTGGGCCTTTTTTGGACTTCCCAAACATTTTCTGCAAGTTACTATCATCTGGTTGTCTTCTTACAACCTACGTCTGAGTGAAGACTGACACAAATCGAGCTAAAAGACTCCCTGAACTCTCTGCAATCACAACTGCCTTAGAATCCCTTAGAGTACTTAAAAAAAATATCGCTCGAATACCACACAGGGCGTTCTTAGGAAGTCTTGACTTCCTACTTAATGCATCTGCTACCACATTCGCCTTACCTGGATGGTATTCTATGGTACAATCATAATCTTTAATCAGTTCTAACCATCTTCTTTGTCTCATATTCAACTCCTTCTGATCAAAGATATATTTCAGACTCTTATGATCTGTGTAAATGTGACACCTTTCACCAAACATGTAATGTCTCCAGATCTTCAGTGTTAAAACAACTGCTCCTAGCTCGAGATCATGGGTAGGGTAATTTCATTCGTGCTTTTTCAATTGTCTTGACGTATAAGCTATTACTTTTCCTTCTTGCATCTGAACACACCCTAAACCTTGTCTCGAGGCATCACAGTAAATCACATACTCTTTTCCCGTTACAGGAAGTGTCAGAATAGGTGTTGCAACTAATCTCTTTTTCAACTCCTGAAAACACTATTCACACTTATCTGACCATTCAAACTTAGCATTCTTCCTTGTTAAAGCTGTTAAGGGTAATGTTAATCGTGAGAAATCCTCAACAAATCGTATGTAGTATCCTGCCAAGCCTAGGAAACTACGTACCTCTGTCGCACTAACTAGTCTCTCCAAGTTGACCACAACTTTCACTTTATTTGGATCCATACTAACACCATTTGTTGATACATCATGCCCCAAAAATACTACCTGATTCAACCAAAACTCACATTTGGTGAATTCAACATACAACTGTTTATCTCGTAGTGTTTGTAGAATAATCCTCAAATGTTCCTCATGAGCTTTCCTATCAATTGAGCAAACTAGTATATCATCAATAAATACTATCACGAAATGATCTAAATACTAGTGGAATATCCTGTTCATGAGGTGCATGAAAACTGTTGGTGCATTCGTCAAACCGAAAGACATTACTAAAAACTCATAATCCCCATACCTCGTTCTGAATGTTGTTTTAGGCACATCTGTTGCCCTTACCTTTAACTGATGGTATCCTGAAGTCATGTATGATTTTGCCGACTCACTCTCGATACGTACTTACCTCATTAGGGTACTTCAAGGATCGAAAAATGTCAAATACAACCTTGTCCTCACCAACACTCATAGTTAACTCACCATCCTACACATCTATTATGGCTAGTTCAGTGACCAGGAAAGGTCACCCCAAAAAAATTGGGATCTCACAATCTTCCTTCATGTCCAGGACCACAAAATCTCCAGGGAAAATGAGCTGTGACCATCACATCATCTACAATACCCCAGGGATATTTGATAGAACGGTCAGCCAACTACAAGGAAATGGTTGTATGTTGCACTTCCCCAACACCTAGTTTCCTATGGACAGATAAAGGCATCAAATTAATACTGGCCCCTAGATCACATAAAGCTCTATCAACAAAAATACTAAAAAAATTGCAATGAATAATAACACTCCCTAGGTCTTTTAATATTTGTAGTAGTTTATTCTGTAGTACTGCACTGCATTCTTTAGTGAGATTGACTGTCTCATATTTATTGTCACACCCCGTCCCAGCTTACTTGCCTAACGTAGGAAGAGATGCGAAGACAAAGATAACCAAACCTCTTGTTGACATTCCGTGAGTAACCCAAGACTTAACTTAAATTAAACGCAACACAACACGTTTGAACAAGCAAAATTAAGCACTGATATACACATAAAAATGAAACACGTTCACTTCCATTACTATGTTCTTTAGGTAATCATAAAGCTTCCAAATTTATTACAGCTCATCTAATATGTTCTCATTACAAACCATATACAAAAGAATGTGAATATACATGGAGCTAAATGGCGTGGTGGCAAATAGGTCTTGTCAGGGTAAGCACTGGAAACTCAAATCGCTCACACGGGAAGAGTAGACTGAATGAAAACGTGAGCTAGGAAGCCTAGTGAGTGTCTATTATAAGCTCATAGGTGAAGCACAATAATGGCAGACTATAAGTAGAAAATAACTTAACATCTGTTAGTAAACATAAACAAACCATGCTTCCAATTTACAGGTTTAAGTCACCACTTATGTGTAATACACAACTCATAATGTAGTATTATATTGAGGGTAGATAGATAAATAATTTAGAAGCTCATAACAATAAAACACATGGCATGATACCACTTTCGAACCATAGAGGTGGTAGAGTTACATATTTACCAATAATCTTCATACCTCTCTCACGTGCACATGGAATAACTTTGGCCCTTTGATTTTCCCTAATACCTTCTCTATGTCCTTCAATATTAAGGTAAGACCATTTACTACCCGAATACCTTCTCATTGTTCTCCAGTATCGGAAAAATATGATTCATTCCCCCCTAAGTACCTTCTCGAATGTCTTTCAATATTAGGGGTTAGCCACAAATAAGGGCATAATTTGTTTACCATGGAAATCATGTCTTTATAATACAAACAACAATTTCTCGACATTTTCACATTATTTTCTAAACATGTTCCCAAGTGGATTTACACAAAATATTCTCTAAAGGAAAAAATACTTTCATAATTTAGTTTCCATACTTGGATTTATTAGTTACAAACTAATTCAAAACATTCGTAGGTTCCATCATGAACTCTATGTTAGAAACTCCATGAAGCTATACATAACTAGTTCAAACGGATTCAATGATCGACAATTATGTTTTTGAAGAAAAACATAGGTCAAGCATAATTCTAAAATAGAGTCACTCACAATCACGAAAAGAGTTCCAAGGGTTATACGCTTTTCCTATCTCCGTTTGCCCTGAAAATGAAATCAGTAACATCAATTCATTTCCTTATGCACCTTAGAAACATATCTAATTCAGTCCCATAACTCAATTTTGAATAGCCATACACACAATTGGTTGTAAGCTATATAGAAATGGAAGAGAATCTCCTTCAATCTCTTGCTAGCAGTTTTTCTCTCGCACCTAAAATTACAGGTTCAACTTTCAGCTTGGGTTCCTCAAAATTTATCAACACAAGGAAAACATCTTCGCTTACTTACCTCAAAATTTCAGGTTCTAATTCCTCCAAATGAGCTCGAAACAGACTGAACTCCTCACACTGCTCTGCTACCCGAGAACTTTGAACACCTCTCATTGTTCTACCTGTTTCCGCTTCGTTTATCTTTGTTTATTCCAAATATACTGGTTTTTGAAATAAACCAAAATAAAACAAGTAGTTACGATTTACTACACATTTTTACTACTCAAGGAAATCCGATTACATTCAATTATTGATTGAAATTAATTTTGAATAGGATTTTGTAAAACAAAATTATATTGCCTTGTTTGCATTTGTACCATTAGTTTTAAATGTTATTTCCATCGATAATATTGTAATGGGAATAAACAATGAAAATTGTTATTAATTATGAGGTTTTAGAACATAAATCCCAACAATCCAACTTGCACTAGAGTCGCCCTGTAATGTATCCATGGCCACACTCTATAACTAGAATATTCTCCCCCTAACTTAACAAAGATGACATCATATCCTTTGAAGAAACGAAAAGTACCAAAAATTTTGAGTTCACACCTAATAACAATTATTCATTTCGCATTAACATAATAGGAATATTTCGTCGAGTAAGGAGGATTCTCCGAATAACCAAAATAAGGATGATCATAGAAAGTGTTAAATATTTGATAGGATTCATTTCAAGAAAATAAAATGTCAGGATATTCAAAAGTTTAAAAATCATAGACATTCCAGTTGACCCTTACAACACAATCTTTTATATATGTTCAAACAACTATTATTAAATATACTACTCGTTAACATGATTTCCTATACATTGATGTTTTCTAATTTAATTTATATTAGTCATTTCACCACTACATAATTAAATAGATTATACTAAATAAGAGTTTGAATACCTTTTAGATCTTTAACGAATGATTATCATTCTACAAGTAAGTTCGTTCATTCAGATCAATAAAATATTAAACTTGTATACCATATCAACTTATGACATAATTTATCTTAACCTAGATTTTTCTAAATAACTTTAAGGTCTAGTGAATCTTGTAAACATCAAATCTTTAATTCCAAAACTTTCACACTATAAACAGAAAAATTGAGAATATTTTATTTATTTCTTTTCCATTCAATGTTCATGCCATTCGTTTAATTGTGATACACTAACCAACTGTATATTACATGTTAAGTACAATTTGTGTGCCTTGATTTCTTTAATTCTCTTGTCTCGTTTAGGGTTTTTATGGGTGTGTTTAATCATTTAGGTCCCTAATTAAGTGTCTTTTTTCTTGTAGGATTAGCAAAGCTTGCCTTATGTCTTTATTACTTGCTTTTGTGTTTCCTTTCGTCACTATGTCGGTCTTTGTCAAAGGCTTGCTTGCACAAATTATACCAGTCAAATGATTTTGTAATACCCATAATTTAAGACTCCATTTCTAGGAACGTTACTACTAATGCATGCATTTTTAGGCCATTACAATAAAGTAAAATAAATGAACTCAAATCACAATTCAAAATCACCTTTAGGTAACCAAAAAAGAAAGTCAAAACATTTAAATAACATAAATAATGGTTCATCTCATTCTCAAAATCTTTATGCTACTCAAGTTGATCTTTAGACATGTTAACCCCATGCCTAAAACGCAACAACCCCTTATTGGAGTTCAACATCTTATATTTAGACAACATCTTGTCAATATAAGATGCCTGAGACATGACTAGTGTTCTGTTATTTCGGTTCTGGACTATCTAGATACGTAGAACATACTGGGCTTCTCTCAAATCTTTCATTTGGAATTGCAAAACAACCCATTCCTTCATGTCAGTAAGAAATCATACCTCATTGCCAATGAGCAGGATATAATCCACATACAATATTAGAAATGCGACAGTGTGGTTGATAATTTTCCTGTAGACACAAGGCTCATAATCATTATGATTAAAGCCATAAGATTTGAATACATCATCAAATCTTATATTCCAGGACCTTGAGGCTTGTTTCAACCCATAAATAGACCTTTAAAGCGGATAAACATTTTTCTTTTGGCCTTGGGTAATAAACCCTTTGGGCTTGTCCATAGATGGTTTCATCAAGATTGTCATTTAGAAAGGTTTTCTTGACATCCATCTGCCATACCTCATAGTTAATATGCAACAATGATCAGAATGATCCTGTTAGATTTTACCATGGCAAGAGGAGAAAAGGTTTCCTCATAGTCAACCCCTTCAACATGGGTAAAACCCTTTGCCACTAGTCTGGCTATGAAGGTCTGCGCCTTCCCTTCTACGCCACGTTTACGCTTGTAGATCTACATGCAACCAATAGGTTTAACCTCATCCGGTTGGTCCACAAGTTGCAGACATAATTCAAGCACATCGATTCCATTTTCTGGTCCACAACTTTAATCCATTCGTATTTGTCAACGTCGGCCATGCGGATGTATGTCCTAATTGTAGGTTTTTATGTCCTAAAACTCGTGGGTTTGTAAACTGAATGTATATTCTATTTTGCAATAAAGATGTTATTCAAAAAAAAGTTAATTGTATATATTTTGAAACCGTAATCCAATTAAAAGCCCATGGTTATACGATGTATACACGAACTTTATGGGTGACATAAAAGTGGATGAGGTTCAAGATATTGCAAGAACGGTCTATAGTATAGGGATAGGGTTGGGTACCTTATCTTGGGGACACTATGGACGCGAACCAGTTTGTAAAGTACAAATGGTGTGATCCTTAATCGTTCATGTGGATACATGCGAGTGGGGGTGTCCTATGCAATGAGTTTGCATATGACTAGACCGAAAAATTTTCACTTAGACTTTATAACTCTATTTACTGTCTTAACTGACTATATTCATACGATGACCTAGGTAACTCGATCTTATTCCTGAGCGTGCCATGAACTCCTGTTTATTCGGATTATCCTTAAATTTGCATGGGTGAGAGTGACCTGAGATTGCCGACTCAATATGCCTCCCATTTAAGAGATATGATCAGGTACATAGCTGGGAACATAGTTCTGGAAGATGCAATTCACTCCTACCCGCTTCAGGGATTAGTAGAGAGGTTGTTCCCTTAAGTCGACTCTCGGGTCTTGAAGAAAGGGCCCACCCTCTCATTGTCCCGAGAGGATCGGTTTGTTGTTTGAACCGCAAACCAATTGTTCATTAGAGGATCATTGGGACTTAAGGAACAAGAAGTAATTCTGGGTAAAATGGTAATTTTGACCAGATTGTAATTACTGAACGACGACTGTGAAGGATCCACTTACTAATCATGCTTATATCGAGTGGACAAAAATATATCTACAGTGAGAAGAGTGCAACCACTAGGCTCTAGTGGACTGTCCCGGTGGTTAATGAATGTTGATTAGCCAGGCTAAAGAGTTTGGTCCGTTAATCTCATATCGTTGGAGATCATGATCTGTAGGTCCATTAGGTCTCTTTACTAGCTCTAACTCAACCTTGTAACATTTTTAGAGAAAAGAATTAACATTGTTAAAATTCGGTTTTGGGAGAAAATGTTAATTATTTGTGATATACATAACGTGTCGCAATTTAAATATGAATTACACGATAATAAAGAAGAGGTGGAAATGTTTAAATATGATTTAAATATTTGTTTGGATTATAACATGAATAGGGAGTCATGTTCGATCGATCGATTAGCCGAAGTCTCCACTAACTCTTGTATTAGATTAGCCGAAGTCTATAATCACATTATTAACTTAGGTCTAAGTGAGTAAATTAATTAACTCTTAATTAACGACACTTGCGAGAATATAACATATGAATTTCCGAACCGATTTCACTCCTAGGTCGTTTCCCAGGTAGGGGTGTTCCGCAAAGCGTCAACTTAGGTAGCCCAGCCTTAGACAAAACCTTTCTTAGACACAGTTACTTATCAGTCTCCATTCAAAGGTCATATTTTATTTCCTAATCCTAATCTTATTAGAACTAGAAAACCTAAGTCTAATTATTCAAGTTCTAAACATTTTAAAACTAATAATTAACTTAGGTTAAATGCATTTCTATGTTATAGTGTTTGATCATTCATCACATGAATAATACTAAACTATAACATAAATCCATCACATGAATTAAATGCATGAGCATGCTCTTAATCTAAGAAATATAACTCTTATATTAAATAAATTAAAAAATGCATACTTTATATTATAACTCTTATAATATAAACCGATCATGCATACTATATATGATAACTCTTATAATATAAATGATGCATGAAATGTTTAACCTAAGGTGGGATTTTAATCTATATGACATACATTATGCACATAAAAAAATATTTTATACAACTGATGCATAAAATAAACAAATAACATTATTGGACCAATTTTTGGCACCCTATGGACATCAAAATTAAGTTAATTAATATTAATATAACAATTAAGTTAATTATATTAATATTATTTAAAATAATTAATTAAATACATTTAATAAAACAATTTTAGAAAGAAAATAAAATTAAAATAAATAATTGTTGCTTCTCGGCTTGAAACCACTCCCTCCATGTCCCTTAATGCCACTAGCCACTCACGTCCCACACAACCGCTGGAAACCGCCCACTATGCGGCAGGGTTGCAACGTCGTGGCCAGCTTGCAACGCTGTTGCGTTTAGCGTTGCACAATGCATTCTCAACGCTTGAGCGTTGCAACGCCGCGCCTGGCGTCGCAATGTTGTGCCTGCAGCGTGTCACAATCATACTAGAAGAGCGTATGTTTGTGAACCTCACAGTGACAAGTCGTGCCATGATGCGATCGAGGAGGACGATGCATCATCTAACACACCAAGATAGGTGGGCTCAAGGCATGTGAGATGGGGCCAACCGTGTCGTCGTCGGAGGGTCGATGTATGGGCGTATGACTCCTCGCCAAAATGACGTGCAAGGGAGGAAGACCCAATATTTCACATAATATACTATAGGGGGTACCATGGTGTCGACTCTCCACCACCCCTGGGCTTGTGGGCCTAAGTCAGTCACCCCGTGGCACGTTCGCGTGTCATGGTTGGGGCGAGCGTCTCAAGAGAAGTGTCTTGGCGTTTCCTTTGTAACGGGTTTTCAAGGGGCGGTGTCGGGACCGGCGCGGTGTGTGCCGACATTGCGCCCCTTCCCATGGGGTGGAGGTTGGCTATAGGGCCCGTTAGCGGCCGCCGATCCGAGAATGTCCCGTCAAAGCCAACTCATGGGAAAGACAAGTGCAAGTACACGGACGGGCGACGTGTACGACCAAGTTATATTCCGCTGCTTATTTACTTGATGCTTGGATGAGGATTGAAGAACCTCGCCTAAAGGCCCGACAAAGCCACAAAGCGTTGCGATCATAACAATGGGGCAGGAGTTCTCCTTAAGGCTGGCCATGTTCGACGGATGAATCATGACGCCGCACGCGATGCGAGAAAACGACCGCGTGACACGGTAGCGCCTCCTTCAAAGATGGATGGCCATGGCGCTAAAGAACAACGTCACGACGTTGATGAATTTCGAGCAAACAACCTTTGCTTTTTTTCACCGAAATCGCCCATTTTCGCTCCGTTTTCTTCAAGTCTTGCCATGAACGACACGGACTTACAGACTCGATTTACAATAAAAAATGCCCAAAACACTAGGCGTTTACATTGATCTCATCAACTTTAATGCAAATGTAAACGAAGTGCCAGAAACTGAAAACATCCAAAATTGCAAACCATTAACATTCATCTCATGAAAATTAATGCTACCGACCTAATTTTAAGAATTCACAGAATACACAACAAAGAGCAACTTGGCTCTGAGACCAATTGAAGGGATTTGGAATTCCCGCAGCGGAAGACCATGGTGAGGTCCTACCATAAACAACAACCCTCTCAGGCCAATGAGAGAGTGAGGCCCCGTTGTTGAAGCCCTAAAGACAACACTTAAGGGAACAACCCCTTTAACTTCCCTAAGTGGGGAACGAGTGAATTCCTTCTTGCGTAGTCAAGTTCCCAGCTCCCCACGTGGCCACCATCACGCGTACTAGTCAAAGGACAAACCCCCACAGACAGGAGTCCGTAACATGCTCAAGATTAAGGTCGAGTCACTACTGGTCATCTACGAATTTATCAGCCCTATACTGTTAATGGTGTTACATCAGTAAGTCTAATGATTCATGGTCCGGTCTTGTACAATTTCAACGCACAGGATGCCCCCACTCGCATGTAAACCACATGAACGAGTCAGATCACCTCAATTGCATCTTAATACAAAGCGGGTCGCATCCACAGCGTATCCAGGATTAGGTCTCCAACCCTATCCATATATTGTAGACCGTTCGGGTCATTAACTCGAACGTGGTCCTCCCTGTGTGTTCACTACACATCGTTCAAGTTCTAGTTCTCTCATTAATACAATGACCCTGGAGCTTACTTTTTGTATTAAGTTTATGAAATATGGGAAACATCAATTTCAAATAAATAACTCTTATTTATATCAAAAGGCTCAAATAAATAACTCTTATTTATTTACAACTTGGAATATTACAATCTACATGAGATGAGGACATACATCCCAACAGTCAACGATCTCTTCTTCTCTACAATAAAATTAACGAACACCAGCAAAATGACTTCTTAGTTGTTCTGTAGTTAAGGGAGAGATGTTGGATCTTCTTTTTGATTACGGAAGTTTGTAGAGATTTTTTGGAGAGAACTCTTGTTTTTTCCTAAGATGCAAAACCACACAAATTGTTCAAGTGTTACAAAATGCATCCAAAAGGATGCTTTTATAGGCAATGTGGGTGGACTCAAATTCTCCACCCATTTGTCACTAATTCAACATATTATGAACAAATGCATAATATAAGCTGTCAAACACCTTAGTATATCAATCATATTCACATAATGTGGAGAAATTGGATTTAATCAAATCCAATTTCATCTCTCAAAAATTTTATCATTAGTTATGTCGTAATTTCATAATTAGACACAATTAAGTTCAATATGAATCATATTCACATTGAACTATATATTATATCAATCATATCATATATAATTGATATAATCCCTAGATATGAACTTGAACATTTAAAATTCATTCAATAACATTATTCCTCTATTAATTCCATGTTGAGCCAATTGAGGGACCTAATGGACCAACAGATCATGTGCTCCAATGATACGAGATTAACTAATAAAACTCATCGATTCCAGTCAATCAACATTCGTTAACTATGAGTCACTCCACTAAAGACTCGTGAGGTGCACTCTCTTCACTATAGGAAAAGTGGTGTCCATTGATTTAACCAATGTCGGTGAATCAACCCTTCACGCAGTCGTTCAGAGTCACAAATGGCTAAAACTAGCGTTTTACCCTAGTGACTACTTCTTGCACCTTAAGCACCACTAATCCTTTAATCAACAACATGTTTATGGTCCAACCATAAACATTAACCCTCTCGGGCCATCAAAGAGGATGGGGCCCGATGTTTCAAGATCGGATTAAATGCTTAAGGAAAAACCTATCTTGTTGCCATAGATCATGACGCAGTGAATTCCTTCTTGCAAAGTTGAGTCTCGACGACCCTACAAGGTTTCATCCCTAAGAAGGTAGGCATCTTGAGTGGGCAATCCCGGCCACTCTCACCCGCACTAGTCAACGAACAATTCGTAGAAGACAAGAGTCAACTCGCTCAAGATTAAGGTTGAATCACTATTATACATCATTTTAATTATTAGCCATAGCCTATCAATGATGTTACTATATTAGTCTAAGCATGTTTCAACACAAAGCTAATCAAATTTACACTTGAGGACAATCCTCAGTGAGTACGAACTTCAGGTCGTCCTCAACTAAAATAATATTAAAGTTATTTTTTCATGTTTGGTTATTGTTTCCAATGAGTTTTTCGGCAGCCAAAAGAGAAATAATTGAACTCGACATATTTGCGGAAATATAAGAAAAAAAACATTGTATTATTTTCTCGCATTAAACCTATGTATAATTCAATCATGTTTTAACAAAATTAATCTATGATCTCTAGGTCACTTAATTCGCAATGATACCCCACAAGTTTAGAATGACCGCCACCGAAGGGTAGTCGAATCACTCCTCCTATGGGACGGTACAAGCTCGACAAGACCTCATTACCGGAATAACTCTTATTCCTTATAAGTTATAGCTACCATTTTTTTCTGGATCAATTAACTATTAATGTATCCCGTGAGTGTCACGATCTAACTTCCAATCCAAGAGTCTCGATTCAACAAAATCCGACGAAAGGAGGAGTGAGTTGGAAAACAAACTATGGTAACCCAATCCCTTTCGGGAGATTGCTATGTTTCGACACCTATCATGAGGCCCTCCGAAGGGATTGTCTAGTCCAGGCCAAAGTAGCTGGTAGATCATAAGAATCTCACGGTGGAAACCATTAGAAGAGACTGTGGGACCGGTTTGCACAAGTCTCGCTCCCATTCACTATAAGTACTCTCTCCATTCACCTTGCTTTTGACCCATACAAACACCATCCGAACTCCCATTTGCGCCACGCGGCCAAGTATGGATCTCTTGGTGTGCACTTAACGGAGAGGCGTAGGTGGAAATTAATGCATCATATACACACATTTCCGCCCACAAAGAACTTTAGAATTAATGTGATGACGTAGATAAATCCGGCTATAATTTACCTAGGTCTACCAAAATAAGATTTATATTGGAATTACCTAAGTTTATAAACAATTTATTGAAACTTATGTCTATAGTTTATTAACATTTTGATAAACATCGCTCACGTAAACATAACCCCCAGAGGAAATTATGCCCCAAGTAGGTTCCGGCCCCAGCCTAGCCAGAACCTTTATTATACAGAGTTACATATCGGTCACCATTCATAAGTCATATTATATTTGCGTAATTCTAAACTTGTTAGAACTAGATAACCTAAGTCTAATTAATACTTGAGTTCTAAAACAATTTTAAAACTTGTTAATTAATAATTAGGTTACATGCATTTCTATGTTATAGTGCTTGATCATTCATCGCATGAATAAATTAAAACATATAACATAAATGATCACATGAAATAAATGCATGATGATGCTTTCAAAATAATGAACATAACTCTTATATTAATTAAATGTGCATACCATATAGTATAATAACTTATATTATAAAATGATGCTTGAATATTGTTAACCTAAGGTGGAATTTTAATCTAAATGGCATACATTATGCACATGAATTATAGAAAATAATTGCATAATTAAAATAGCAAAATTGGACCATGATTTGGCATCCTAAACATTATTTAATATTAATATAATAAAATTATATCAATAAAAATTAATTAAAAAATAAATAAATGAAAATAAAAAAAAAGGTTAAATATGCCCATCATCGCCATCTCCCACGAAATGCACACGCAAGATATCGCCACTAAACGCAGCAGGCGTTGGTAACGTTGTGCAAGCGGCGTTGTAACGTTATGGGCAGCGTTGCAACGTTGTGGGCAGCGTTGCAATGTTGTCACCCTTAACGCCCGTCTGGCGTTTTCACGTTGAGCAACGTTACAATGTTGCTCCTAGCGTTTCAATGTTGCCGCTGCATGAGGTGTTCATTCGCATGCAAGGCATTACAACGCTGATGAACAGCGTTGCAATGCCATCATCTGGACAACAAGAACAATCCCTTTTTTCCCCCAATTTCGCCCCCTTTCTTCACTGCAACGCTTTGCCACAAGCAACACGGACTTACAGCCTCGATTTACAATACATTTTGCCTTAAACACCAGACCCTTACATTGAACTTTTCAATTGAATTGGACGTCTAAATGCCAAATCATTCAAATATCCAACTTTTCAAAACCACATGCAATTTCTCTAAATTGAATGTTGTACCCACTTAATTTTTTAGCAATTTCTAACACAATTAAGAGCAATATTATGCTCTGATACCAATTGAAGAGAAATTAATTCCATGAGGAAGCGATTGATCGCATTTGCCCTCGTTTGTGTGACAAAGAAAATACCAAAAAAAGAGAAAATCTAACGCTAAGCATGCATCTTGAAAGCATAAAACGAATTAGTGTTTTACCTTTGAATAAAATTTTTTTGCGTTGTTCCACGTCGTTATTGATCTCTTTTTCTCTACGATCGAATTCACAAACACCACCAAAAGGACTTCTCAGTTGTTC
The DNA here is from genome assembly GCA_036507285.1 of Trichosanthes cucumerina. Taxonomy (NCBI): domain Eukaryota; kingdom Viridiplantae; phylum Streptophyta; class Magnoliopsida; order Cucurbitales; family Cucurbitaceae; genus Trichosanthes; species Trichosanthes cucumerina. The sequence continues at coordinate 20,388,541 of CM071843.1, read as the reverse complement.
TCTAGGAGAGGGAGAGAGGTGGGATCTCCTTTTTGATTACGGATGTTTGTAACGATTTTTTGGAGACAACTCTTGTGTTTGCCTAATATGCAAAACCACACAAATTGTTCAAGTGTTACAAAATGCATCCAAAATGATAAATTTTTAGGCAATGTGGGTGGAGACAAATTCTCTACTCATTTTGCCACTAATTCCACATAATATAAGGTGTCAAACACTTTATTATATGAATCATATTCACATAATGTGGATAAATTAGATTGAATCAAATCTAATTTCATCCGTACAAAATTCTATCATCAATTATGCCCTAATCCCATAATTAGACACAATTAAGTTCAATATGAGTCATATTCACATTGAAATGTATATTATATCAATCATATTATATATAATTGATATAATCCCTAAATATGAACTTGAATATTTTAAATTCATTCCATAACTTTATACCCTCTATTAGTTACATGTTGAGCGAACCGAGGGACGTAATGGACCTACAGATCATGAGCATCCATGATACGAGATTGACAAATCAAACTCATTGATCCCGTCAATCAACATTCGTTAACTACGAGTCAGTCCACTAAGGACTCATAGCTGCACTCTCCTTACTGCATAGGTTGTTCGTAGTCACAGTTGGACAAATTACCGTTTTATCCCTGTGACTACCTCTTGAGCCTTAAGCACCACTGATCATCTAATGAAGAACAAGTTTATGGTCTTACCATAAACATTATCACTCTCAGGCAAGAAAGAGGGATGGGGCCTCGTTCTTCAAGACCTGGATCGTAAAGTGCTTAATTGTTTTAATTGAAACAAAAACCAGTACATTGACAAAAACATACAGAACAAGCGTGCTAATTTTAATCTAATTAGGCATGGATTAGTTACATACAAACGTACATATGTTTAACAATTAAACTAAAGGGAAGAAGAAGAATACCTTTGTAGTTTCCAATTCTCCAGTAGCAATTCCTTGCTTCAAAACGTAGTAACACAGCAATTTTCTCAGTTTTCTTCCAGCAAGAACACAACCACAAGAAATCACCTTCTATATCTCTGAATCCTTAGATCCTACTTGGTGGGAAGGATTCCAACTTTTGGAAGAGTTTTTGGGAATTAGGGAATGAGAGAGAGAGAATTCTTGCAAAGTGAACTCTTCACAAAAACTTCCAGATCGATCAACCTCCTCTACTCAATTGGAGATGAATAAAACGAGGGATAACCTCCCCACTTCCTATCGATGGGGAGGGAGGTGGGGAGCGTGCCCTTCTGACACGTTTCCATTCATTTAATTTTAAATTAAATTAAACATTAATTACATCATATTTAATTAACAAATTTAAATATCTTATATTTAATTAAGATTAAGTCATATTTAATCATATCCTTCCCCCTAATCTATAGTTTTAATGCAAATCTAATGCACATTAAATTTTAACCTATAGTTTTCAAATGTGAATCTCATTCACATTTAATATAATATTTGAATTCTTTAAAATATTCAATTCTCTCATATAATTTAATATGAATCATATTCACATTAAATTTATAATATATAGTTCCAAAACTATATATTAGATCGTATCTAAATACATTAAATATATTCCCTAATGAATTTGAACATTTCAAATTCAAATGATCTAAGAACCCTTTACGAGCTAGAAGGTGGATCTAATGGGCCTACAGATAAGAAGCTCCAACGATAAGAGAGTGCTCGGTTAATATCATTAACCTCCAAATCAACATTCGTTAACTTAAGGAACACTCCACTAAAGTCCCATAGCTACACTCTTCTCACTGCAGATAGATTTATGTGTCCACGGATAATGACAAATAACAACATGTCAATCCATCACTAATGTTCGTAACACCAGCTGGGTCAAATTATCGTTTTACCCCTGGGTTACATCTTGTGCCTTAAGTACCAGTGCTCCTCTAATGAACAATTTGTTTGTGGTCCTACCCAACAAACAGTGTCCCTCTCGGGCCAATTAGAGGGTCGGGCCCTTTGTTCAAGTCCCGAGACACCACTTAAGGGGACATTACTCTACTTACCCTAGAAGGCGGGAAGGAGTGAATTCCATCTTGCTAAGTTAAGTTCCCAGTTGCTCACTCGATCCTTTCCCCAAGAAGGTAGGCATATTGAGTCGACGAATCTGGCCAGTATTACCTATACTAGTCAAAGGACAATCCCTCGCGAAATGGAGTTCGTAACCTGCTCAGGATTGAGATCATGTTGCCTAGGTCATCATAGTGAAATAAAAACCTAACTAGTCAACGGAGTTACAACTAGAGATTACTATTTCGTGGTATGGTCTTATGTAATCTCCACATCCATATGTCATCTACACGAACATGTTAGGATCACAGTGTTTTTATCAAATAAAAAGTGGGTCACATCCATAGTTTTACCTGGGTAAGATACCCAAACCTTAGCCTCTAACTATAGACCCTTCAGGTTGTATCTCGAACCGAGATCCTTTATATGTACACTACATTCAGTTAAAGATTCATACAACAGCCGTGGGGTACATCATAATCTAAAACAATGGTCATAAGAGATAGAAATACAATAAACTAGGGCATCCATATACCCCATTACATATCTCCCACTTGCCCTAGATTAGCCTATGTACATATCTCGTGAGACCTGCATTTTTCAGATGTCCCTTGAACAATTTAGACGTGAGAGTTTGTAAGCGGATCAACAATATTGTATTAAAGCGATCTTTGTGATTGTCACATGTCACACCCCGTCCCAGCTTACTTGCCTAACCTAGGAAGAGATGCAAAGACAAAGATAACAAAACCTCTTGCTGACTTTCCTTGACTAACCCAAGACTTAACTTAAAATAGGCGTAACACATCATGTTTGAATAAGCAAAGTAAAACACTGATATACACTTATATATGAAATACATTCACTTCCTTTACTATGTTCTTTAGATAGTCATAAAGTTTCCAAGTTTATAACAACCCATCTAATATGTTCTCACTACAAACCATATACAAAGAAAGTGTATATACAAGGAGCTAAATGGCGTGGTGGCAAGTAGGTCTTGTGATGGCTAAGCACTGGAAAACAAATCGCTGCACGGGAAGAGTAGACATAGAGAGAACGTGAGCTAGGAAGCTCAGTGAGTGTCTATTATAAGCTCAAAGGTGAAGCATAATAATGGCAGATTATAAGTAGAAATTAGCTTAACATAAACAAACCATGCTTCCAATTTACACAAGTCACCACTTATGCATAGCACATAACTCATAATATAGTATTATATTGAGTGTAGATAGATCAATAATGTAGAAGCTCATAAAAATAAAACACATAGCATGATACCACTTTCGAAGAATAGAGGTGGTAAAGTTACATTTGTACCAACAAGGTTCATACCTCTCTCACGTGCACGTGGAATACCTTTGGCCCTTTGGTTTTCCCTAATACCTTCTCTATGTCCTTCAGTATTAAGGTAAGACCATTTACTACCCGAATACCTTCTCATTGTCCTTCAGTATCGGGAAATTATGATTCATTCTCCCCTAAGTACCTTCTCGAATGTCCTTCAGTATTAGGGGTTAATCAAGATCAAGGGCATAACTTGTTTACCATGGAAATCATGTCTTTATAACACATACAACAATTTCTTGACAATTTCACATTATCATCTAATCATGTTCCCAAGTGGATTTACACAAAACATTCTCTAAAGGAAAGCATACTTTCATAATTTAGTTTCCATACTTGGATTTATAGTTACAACTAATTCAAGCTTGCTTAGGTTCCATCATGAACTTTATGTTAGGGACTCCATGAAGCTATACATAATTAGTTCAAACAAGACTCAATGATCAACAATTATGCTTATTAAGAAAAACATGGGCCAAGCATAGTTTAAAGATAGAGTCACTCACAGTATTAGAATTAGAACCCTGGCTTGTAAACTTGACCTATTAGCTCTTGACCTATCAAACAAACCAACTCAACCATTAAAACCTCGACCTCATGATTTTTAACCTTAAAACTTGCAAGAAAACACACTTTTAAATTTTCCAGCATTTTCAGATTTTCTGCCCTGTATTCAGACAGCCATAACTTCTTCATTACTTATCCAAAAATAATGTAATTTATACCAAACTCTTCCTTTTTGAACCCTCTAAAACTCATATGAAGACATGAAATTGAAATTCCAAACGGATTGGTTCAGAAGTACATCGAAAGCTACTTTCCTCAAAACAGACTTCTGCTGTTTTCAGATTCGGATTTCTTGCTGCACAACGAATTTAATCTGATATTTAAGACATCTTCTAGACATTGTCTACTCACGATTTCTTCAAGAATGTTGTAGGAAATTCAATAAGCTTTCGAACCATACCAATTAGAGCTTCTAACTCCAAGTGTACCGATCAGAACAACCAAAACATCAGAGACTTCCCGGATTTGACAGCATACTTCTGTCTTATGCCTTCATCTTCAAAACAGTAGCATCAATTCCTTTCCTTGCACCTTAGAAACATGTCTAACTCAGTCCCATAACTCAATTCAGAATAACCATACACACAATTGATTGTAAGGTATATAGAAATGAAAGAAAATCTCTCTCAATCTCTTGCTAGAAGTTTTTCCCTTTCACCTAAAACTACAGGTTCAAATTTCAGCTTGGGATCCTCAAAAGTTATCAACACAACCACCAAATATTTTTTGATAAACCTCAAGGACAACATCTTAGCTTACTTACCTCAAAATTGCAGCTTCTAATTCCTCCTCAAGAGCTCAAATCAGACTGATCTCCTTATACTGTTCTGCTACCCGAGAAACTTGAACACCCTTCACTGTTCTGCTCTTTTCTCCTTCGTCCTCTTGGTGTTTTCTGCAAATCCGACCAGTTTCGTATTCTACACTTAATTTCTGAGATTTGGACACAAAAATCATCGAATTTGGGTCAGTAGATAGAGAGATATGGTCGATTGAAGATGACCCTTGTTCCAGCTGCTTGCTGTTTTTTCATGAATTTGACAAAGCACCTACTTGCCTTGTTTAACTCCGAAGCTTCACCTCCCTTTGCCAGCTCCTCCTTCAGTTTTTACATCTTAATCACCTTTTTAAAACAACAAAATAAGTGTGTAAATAAACCTTAAGCATTTAGCCAACTTATCCTAAGTTTGTAAGACATATGATCTTCCATTCAATACTTGATGCACCTAAAACTCCTCCAATTTGCTAATGAGTTGAACTTACTTCAATGCAACTTTTAATATGCTTATTTCAATGGTTTACCTATCCCCTTATGAAGTTTAGACACATTGTAGCTCCAAATTCAATAGATTCTCAAATTCGATCACGATATCGTTTAGTGCAACCTATACGACTTTGCATATTTCAAAACATCATGAACGAGTGATCAATGATAAAAGAGAATAGGGTTTAGGGCTTACAATTTACTACCCCCTTAAGAGGAATTTCGCCCTCGAAATTCAAAGACGAAAAGTTGTGGGTACTTTTCTTTCATTGTGTCTTCGCTTTCCCATGTTGCTTCCTCGACGTCGTGATTTCTCCACAAGACCATTACCAGTGGTATTGACTTGTTCCTAAGCACCTGTTCTTTCCGATCCAGTACTTGTAGAGGTTCTTCCTCATATGATAGATTCTCCTTAAGTTGTATTGGTTCTACCTTGAGCACATGTGATGGATCAGAAACGTATTTCCTCAACATTGATACATGGAAAACATTATGTACCTGAGACAATTCTATTGGTAAAGCTAATCTGTAAGCTGATGGCCCTACACGTTCCAAAATCTCGTAAGGGCCTATATATCTCGGGCTCAGTTTCCCCTTCCTTCCGAACCGCAAAATACTCTTCCATGGGGATAGTCTCAGGAAAACTTCGTCTCCGATTTGAATTCTAAATCTCTTCTTCGTTTGTCACGTAGCTCTTTTGTCTATCTTGTCTTTGTCTTGGTCTTTTTCCCGATAAGTTTAACATTCTCCGAGGTAACTTGGACCAACTCGCCCTATCGGCTTCCTTTCTCCTACCTCCCCCGGCCAAATAGGGTTCTACATTTTCTTCCATATAATGCTTAAATGACGGTGCCATTCCGATGCTAGAATGATAACTATTATTGTATGCAAACTCCATCAATGATAGGTGAGTCTCCCGACTTCCTTTATATAGCGAGACGCATGCATGCTCAAGCATGTCTTCGAGGGTGCAATTGTTCTTTCGGTGACCATCGGTTTGTGGATGAAATGTTGTACTAAAGTGCAATTTAGTTCCCAAGGCCTCTTGGAGACTCGGCGAACTTGGAAGTAAATCTCGAATCCCTATCCGACACAATAGATCTTTGGGCTCCGTGTTGGCTTACAATCTGTCAACATATAAATTAGCAAGTTTATCAGAGAGTAAAGTTACCTTGACGGGTAAAAATCGAGCGAGTCTTAGTCAATCTGCATCTACTATCACCCAAATCCCGTCATAACCACTCGGTGTTCGGGGAAGTCCAAATAAGAAATCCATCGTTACATGCTCCCACTTCCATTCGGTATTGGGAGTGGATTTAGAACCCTCTCCGGTTTTTGTCGTTCGGGTTTCACTGTGACAAATTAAACATTTAGAGACATACTCTGCTATTTCTCGTTTCATTCCCGCCACCAATAATGGTTCTTTAAGGTCCGATACATCTTTGTACCTCCTGGATGCATCGCATAAGGGTGAACTATGTGCTTCTTCTAGTATCGCATTTCTCAAAGTTTCATCTTTAGATACACAAAATCTACCATACTTCATCAACGCTCCATCACGCCTTACTTAGTAATCCGCTCTCCGATTCAAGTTCACCTCTTCTATCAATTTCTTGAGGTAGGGTCTTTAGCTTGACTTGTGATAACATCATTAATTAAGGTAGGTCTTACACGAAAATGAGCTAACAAGTTCCCTTTGTCACCAACATACACCTTTGCATTAGAACTCTTGAGTTCCTCAAATGAAGCCACTCTAACAAAGATTAAGTGAACCCTTACGCCGCTTCGACTTCCTACTCGGTGCATCGGCTACAACTTTAGCCTTCCTGGGTGGTATTCGATCGTGCGGTCATAATCTTTTATCAATTCAAGCCACCGCCGTTGTCTCAAATTCAACTCTTTCGTTCAAGATGTATTTTAAACTTTTATGATGCGTGTAAATACAACACTTCTCACCAAAACAGATAATGCCTCCAAATTTTTAAAGCTAACACAACTGCTGCTGAGCTCCGGATCATGAGTAGGATAATTACATTCATGTTTTTTAATCGTCTTGAGGCATAAGCAATCACTTTCCCATCCCGCATAAGTACACACCCAAGGCCACGATGTGAGGCATCACAAGAAACCTCAAACTCTTTTCCGTGGTGGGTAGAGTTAGTACCAAGTCTTTGTGACAAGTCTGTTTCTTTAACTCTTGAAAACTTTTTCACACTTTTCACTCCACTCGAACTTCGTATTATTCTTTGTCAAATTGGTTAATGGAAGAGATATCTTGAAAATCCCTCAAACAAAGCGTCGATAGTATCCTGCAAGTCCCAAAAAAACTACGGACTTAGTTATTGAAGTTGGTTGTTCCCACTTAACTATAGCTTCCGTCTTACGAGGATCCACTTGTACCCAATTTCTTGACACTACGTGTCCCAAAAACACAACCTGTTCGGCCAAAACTCACATTTACTAAATTTAGCATACAACTTTCGATCTCGTAATGTCCTGTAGCACTATTCTCGAGATGTTACGCATGCTTTTCTCTACTTTTTCGAGTACACCAAGATGTCATCAATAAATACTATCACAAACTGATCAAGGTAAGGATGAAATACCCGATTCATGAGATCCATGAATCTTTCTTTGGGGCATTAGTTAACCCGAATGGCATTACCAAGAATTCATAATGCCCATACCTTGTCCGAAGTTTATTTTTGGTACATCAGAATCATTGATCTTGGTGATGATATCCACGATCGTAAATCAATTTTGAAAAAACACCGAGGCACCCTTGATTGATCGAACAAGTCATCTATGCGAGGCAAAGGATATTTGTTACGTATTGTTACCTTATTCGATTGTCGGTAATCAATACATAATCGTAATGTCCCATCCTTCTTTTAACAAACAACACAGTGCTCCCCACGGAGATACACTTGGTCGAATATAACCCTTATCCACCAACTCCCGTGAATCGAGTTTTCAATTCCTTGAGCCTTCCTTGATTGCCATCCTATACGGGGCTTGAGATATTGGCGCTGCATTCACGGCATCAAGTCAATGGTAAACTCCACCTCTCTCTATCGGTGGCAACCACAGTTAGCTCTTTCCGGGAAGACATCTAAATACTCACATACCACTGGAATGTCTTTGTGTTTCGATTTACTCTTTGGTGCACAAACTACATATGCAAGATATCTTTGTACAACCTTTCTTCAATAATTTCCCAGCTTTAATAGTTGATATCATACAAGTAGGCAATATCTTCCTATGTCCCTTCAACACAACCTCAGTCTTGCTTTGATTTCCTCAACACAACTTCCTTCCTATGGCGGTCCATTAAGGCATGATACCTAGATAAGAAATCCATCCCCAAAATAACGTCGAACTCTTGGAGATCTAAGGGAATCGATTCGATTGTCATGGTCACACCATTCACTTCCACCATACGATTAGTATAAACACTACAAACTATCGACATATCACCAATAGGAGTATAAATACACAACTCCTCGAGATAAAGGTTCTAACTTCGCAACAATGCTAGCAAGCAAACATTTTAGAGATAAAAGAATGTGTAGCTCACGGATCTAGTAATGCAGTGCGAGTTTATTCTGAGATAGAAAGTGTACCCGTAACAACACTCGTGCATCATCTCGCCTCCTGCTTTGTGTCATGGCGTAAATCTTCCCCTGTTGTCTGGGTCGACTCACACTGCCCCTTTTGCTTAGCACTACTAGTGCCTTCTCTCTCCATTGCCCGATATATTTCTTTCTTTGGTTCACGATATGCGATGTAGTTCTCTGTCCCACCATGCCTTCTTATATTAATTGGGGCATTCCTTTTGAAGTGACCACCTTGCCCACAGTTGAAACATACATTTCCGCCACTCAAACATCGACACCAATGATACTTTCCACAAGTCTTTGCACAAAGGTTTCCTTCTTTGAACTAGCTCTTGACTCACTGGGTTTGCCTGTGCACGGAGTCCTTGCGATCCTATCGAGAAAACTTGATCCTCTTTGCCTCTGTCTTTCCCCACGTCCACTGTACGAGTCCTTGGAGTAGTTTGCCCACCACGATGGGGTTTAAAGCTTCCTTTTCGAGAGATACCAGGTGAATCTCCTACTATCTCCTCGTTGGAATCGGTCTCGTGGTAAACCAACAGAATAAGTGGTATGACCACCACCTACAGTTCCTTTTCCCATTCTGTCTTCTACCAGGCTTCGCTCTACTCGTAATGCCGTCTCCACAAGCTTGGAGAACTCAGCCCACTCCGAACTTGCTGTCACAGGCGTTATGATCTCTGTTCGTAGACCGTCCTCGAACCTCTTGCATCGATCTGTCTCGTTTGCAACAATAGTGCTAGCATACTTTGATAATTCTGTGAACTTCTTCTCATATTCTAATATAGTCATCGACCCTTGAACAAGTCCTAAAAACTCGTTCCTCTTCGCATCACGATATGAACTCGGGTAATACTTATCTTCAAAGGCCTTTCGAAACTCTTTCCAGCTCTAAGCATCCCCTTTTCTACTCTCAGTCATCTTCCACCATTCATCTGCTCCTTTCTGGAGTAAGAATGTTGCTAAATCGACCTTCCTGTCTTCAGGGCATCGCATGACCCTAAAGCACTTCTCAATCAGACTTAACCAAACCTCAGCATCAGCGGGATCGCCGTGCCTTCAAATGTTGTTGCACCTAAGGCTTTCGGTCTTTCAATGCCATACTTCTTTTACGGACTCGCTTGTCTTGATCCAACACTTTCAGCTAATCTTTGAGTTATCCGCGTAAAGATCTGTTCCTCCATATTCACCTCTTGCTGAGGATGACTAGACTCTCCCTTTGATACCTCTCTTCCTCTATCACCAGTAGCTTCTTGAGTTCCAGTCTCCACTTGCCTGCCTCGTTTGCCACCTCGAGCCATGGTCCTAAATTACACAATCTTATTAAAATAAGTAAGACAACAAGCTCCTAATTTAATGCATGAACCTAGTTCCTTCCCAAAACCTTTTGCTCGATACAAGTTGTCACACCCGTCCCGACTTACTTGCCTAACCTAGGAAGAGATGCAAAGACAAAGATAACAAAACCTCTTGGTTGGCTTTTCTTGACTAACCCAAGACTTAACTTAAAATAGACGTAACACATCATGTTTGAATAAGCAAAGTAAAACACTGATATACACTTATATATGAAATACATTCACTTCCTTTACTATGTTCTTTAGATAGTCATAAAGTTTCCAAGTTTATAACAACCCATCTAATATGTTCTCACTACAAACCATATACAAAGAAAGTGTATATACAAGGAGCTAAATGGCGTGGTGGCAAGTAGGTCTTGTGATGGCTAAGCACTGGAAACTCGTCTGCTACCTGGGAAGAGTAGACATAGAGAGAACGTGAGCTAGGAAGCTCAGTGATTTTCTATTATAAGCTCAAAGGTGAAGCATAATAATGGCAGATTATAAGTAGAAATTAGCTTAACATAAACAAACCATGCTTCCAATTTACACAAGTCACCACTTATGCATAGCACATAACTCATAATATAGTATTATATTGAGTGTAGATAGATCAATAATGTAGAAGCTCAAAACAATAAAACACATAGCATGATATCACTTTCGAACCATAAAGGTGGTAAAGTTGCATTTGTACCAACAAGGTTCATACCTCTCTCACGTGCACGTGGAATACCTTTGGCCCTTTGGTTTTCCCTAATACCTTCTCTATGTCCTTCAGTATTAAGGTAAGACCATTTACTACCCGAATACCTTCTCATTGTCCTTGATGATCGGAAATTATGATTCATTCCCCTAGGTACCTTCTCGAATGTCCTTCAGTATTAGGGGTTAATCAAGATCAAGGGCATAACTTGTTTACCATGGAAATCATGTCTTTATAACACATACAACAATTTCTTGACAATTTCACATTATCATCTAAACATGTTCCCAAGTGGATTTACACAAAACATTCTCTAAAGGAAAGCATACTTTCATAATTTAGTTTCCATACTTGGATTTATAGTTACAACTAATTCAAGCTTGCTTAGTTTCCATCATGAACTTTATGTTAGGGACTCCATGAAGCTATACATAATTAGTTCAAACAAGACTCAATGATCAACAATTATGCTTATTAAGAAAAACATGGGCCAAGCATAGTTTAAAGATAGAGTCACTCACAGTATTAGAATTAGAATCCTGTCTTGTAAACTTGACCTATTAGCTCTTGACCTATCAAACAAACCAACTCAACCATTAGAACCTCGACCTCATGATTTTTAACCTTAAAACTTGCAAGAAAACACACTTTTAAATTTTCCAGCATTTTCAGATTTTCTGCCCTGTATTCAGACAGCCATAACTTCATCATTACGTATCCAAAAATAATGTAATTTATACCAAACTCTTCCTTTTTGAACCCTCTAAACATCATATGAAGACATGAAATTGAAATTCCAAACGGATTTGTTCAGAAATACCTCGAAAGCTACTTTCCTCAAAACAGACTTCTGTTGTTTTCAGATTCGGATTTCTTGCTGCACAACAAATTTAATCTGATATTTAAGACATCTTCTAGACATTTTCTACTCATGATTTCTTCAAGACAGTTGTAGAAAATTAAATAAGCTTTCGAACCATACCAATTAGAGCTTCTAACTCCAAGTGTACCGATCAGAACAACCAAAACATCAGAGACTTCCCGGATTTGACAACATACTTCTGTCTTCTGCCTTCTTCTTCAAAACAGTAGCATCAATTCCTTTCCTTGCACCTTAGAAACAGGTCTAACTCAGTCCCATAACTCAATTCAGAATAACCATACACACAATTGATTGTAAGGTATATAGAAATGAAAGAAAATCTCTCTCAATCTCTTGCTAGAAGTTTTTCCCTTTCACCTAAAACTGAGTTCAAATTTCAGCTTGGGTTCCTCAAAATTTATCAACACAACCACCAAATATTTTTTGATAAACCTCAAGGACAACATCTTAGCTTACTTACCTCAAAATTTCAGCTTCTAATTCCTCCTCAAGAGCTCAAATCAGACTGATCTCCTTATACTGTTCTGCTACCCGAGAAACTTGAACACCCTTCACTGTTCTGCTCTTTTCTCCTTCGTCCTCTGGGTGTTTTCTGCAAAGCTGACCGGTTTCGTATTCTACACTCAATTTCTGAGATTGTGACACAAAAAGCATCGAATTTGGTTCAGTAGATAGAGAGATATGGTCGATTGAAGATGACCCTTGTTCCAGCTGCTTGCTGTTTTTCTGCGAATTTGACAGCACCTACTTGCCTTGTTTAACTCCGAAGCTTCACCTCCCTTTGCAGCTCCTCCTTCAGTTTTTACATCTTAATCACCTTTTAAAACAACAAAATAAATGTGTAAATAAACCTTAAGCATTTAGCCAACTTATCCTAAGTTTGTAAGACATATGATCTTCCATTCAATACTTGATGCACCTAAAACTCCTCCAATTTGCTTATGAGTTGAACTTACTTCAATGCAACTTTTAATATGCTTATTTCAATGGTTTACCTATCCCCTTATGAAGTTTAGACACATTGTAGCTCCAAATTCAATAGATACCAAAATTCGATCACGATATCGTTTAGTGCAACCTATACGACTTTGCATATTTCAAAACATCATGAACGAGTGATCAATGATAAAAGAGAATAGGGTTTAGGGCTTACATCACATCTCCTCGTTTCACTATTTCTCGTATCAAGTGATACTTTCTCTCGATGTGGTTGCCTCGCATATGGCTGCGAGGTTCCTTCGAATTGGCTACCGCACCACTTTTGTCACAGTATAAGGTGATGGGAGATTCCATATTTGGAACAACTTCCAAATCAATAAGGAATATTCCTGGCCAAACAGCCTCTTTAGGTGTTTCACAAGCAGCGACATACCCAGCCTCCATCGTGGAGTCAGCGATGCATCCTTGCTTGATGCTCCGCCATACTATAGCTCCCCCGTTAAGAGTTAAACTTATCCCGATGTGGATTTCCGAGAATCCTTATCGGTCTGAAAATCAGAATCGGTGTATCCGATGAAGGATCAAATCCTTGAGACCCATACACAAGCGTATAGTCCCTCGTTCTCCTTAGATACTTAAGGATATTTTTAACTGTTGTCAGTGGTCTAACCTTGGATTGAACTGGTACCTACTTACTATTCCCCCTGCAGAACAAATGTCCGGCCACGTGCACGACATAGCATACATTAAGCTACCTACTGCAGAGGCATAAGGAATATGTCTCATATCCTCAACTTCTTGAGGTGTTTTGGGACATTATTCCCTAGACAGATGAACTTCATGCCTAAAGGGTAATAAGCCCCTCTTGGAATCTTGCATCGAATATCTGGACAACATTATGTCGATATAAGACGCCTGAGATAGTGCTAGCGTTCTTTTCTTGCGATTCCTGAAGATCTGAATCCCAATAACATATTCGCCTCTCCCAAATCTTTCATTTGGAATTGGGTCGCCGACCAATTCTTTATGTCAATAAGGTATCTTACATCATTCCTAATGAGTAGGATATCATCCACATAAAGTACCAATAAAGCTACTTTGTCGCTTATAATCCTCTTGTTAACACAAGGCTCATCAACGTTTTGTTCAAAACCGTAAGACATGATCGCAGTATCAAATCTTATATTCCAAGATCTTGACACTTGTTTCAACCCATAAATGGATAGATTGAGCTTGCAAACTTTTTGCTCCTGACCTTGGGCTATGAACCCTTCGAGCTGAGACATATAGATGATCTCGTCAAGATTACCATTAAAAAAGGCAGTGTAGACGTCCATTTGCCAAATTTCATAATCATAAAATGCGGCTATGGACAAGAGTATCCTTATAGACTTCAGCATAGCAACAGGGGAAAAAGTTTCTTCATAGTCAACTCCTCCCCTTTGGGTAAAACCCTTTGCTACAAGTCTAGCTTTAAAGGTATGTACCTTTCCGACTGCATCTCTCTCTCTCTTATAGATCCCTTTACACCCTATGGGTGTAACCCCTTCAGGTTGGTCTACAAGTTCCCATACTATTGAAGTCCATTGACTCCATTTCAAGGTCCATGGCTTTGATCCATTGGTCCTTGTCTACGTCATTCATTGCCTGCTTATAAGGTATGACAACTTGAGTTTCAGCTAAACCCAAGTAGCATTAAGGTTGGGAAAACACCCTCCCACTGCGTCGAGGCATTCCCAACGATTGAGAAGGACGAGACTTACTTGAGGTACTGACTCTTCCATCAACTCTTGATGAAGGTCCAACTTGATCAACAACTCTTGTTGGTTCATGTGTAGCTTCATTTAGTACTGATTTACTAAGCAGTTTGTGGTTCCTCATGTGATCTTCCTCCAAGAACGTGGCGTTTGTTGATACAATCATCTTGTTTTCTTGTGGGTCGTAGAAAAGGCCACCTATCGTTTCTTTGGGATAGCCAAAAAACTGGTACAATCTTGAACGAGGTTACAGTTTCTTTGGGTTTGTCACGAGCACGTGTGTCGAACAACCCCAGATCCTGAAGTGTTGTAAACTAGGTTTACACCCCCTTCCACAGTTCAAAAGGTGTTTCTGAAACACTTTTTGATAGAACACTGTTCAATATTTGAACTGCAGTCTCTACTGCATATCCCCAAACCGAGGCAGGCAATTGAGCATAGCCCATCATAGAATGAACCATGTCCAACAAGGTTCTATTTCTCCTTTCTGACACACCATTTTGCTGTACTGTATTAGGTGCTGAGAGTTGAGATTTAATTCCATGTTCTATCATATAGTCTTGGAATCTCAATTCCATATACTCTCCACCTCGATCGGATCAAAGTGTTTTAATGGTTTTCCCTAATGAATTCTATACTTCAGCCTTATACTCTTTGAACTTTTCAAGAGCCTCAGACTTGTGATGCATTAGATATAGATAATTATACCTAGAATAATCATCTATGAAAAAGATAAAATATTCGTATCCATCGCGAGCTTTAACATTCACCACGACCACAAAGATCCGAATGTACAAGTTCTAAAGGGCTATATGGCTCTCAGAACCTTTTCGAAGAAAAGGTCGCTTGGTCATTTTACCTTCCAAGAAAGACTCGCAAGGCGGTAAAGAATCATCTTCTAACATGTTTAGAAGTCCATTCTTAGAGAGTCTCTCAATCTGGATGAGATTAATATGACCAAATCTAAGATGCCATAGATAGGTATTATTATTTGGAGAAATTCTTTGCCTTTTACTTTGAGTTTAGCATTCTTAAACATCTCATGATTTCAAATTGCTTTAGTTTGTTTCGGTTTAAGTACATACAAGGCGTTTTCTAACTTAGCACAACAAATATTGACACATGCCACCAGTATGGAAGACAACTGTTGGCAAATTACTTAAGAGACCATATTCATTTATTGAGTTTGCGGCGTTCTGATCCCTATGGTTAACCCCTCCCTAGGGGTGGTTGGTCATAGGGCAACTCACTGGCGAACCATAGAAATCTCACGGTGCTACCTAGTGGAGGAGATCGTACGATACGTTTACATGTGTCGTTCCCCCCATTTACTGTAGACACTTCCCTCATTCACCTTGGTATTGAACCATGGAAACACCACACGTAAGGGCACGAATATGCTAAAAGATCAAATTTGATAAAGGCCACACTCCTAACCTTCACACTGCAAAGAACACATAATGAAAACAGCCTGGTAAGGGCTGTACAAGGGAACGAGACTTCGCTACAATCGCTCGATCCACCCCTCGGTGCTTGGTGATGATGTTGTCATATTTGATACCCAAGTTCTTTGAAGTTGATTTTCGAAATTAGGAGTTCAAATTGAAACTCACAAATCTCTTCTTTCTGACACTGGTGCATTTGAGTTTGCTAAGCGCTTTTGCGTCAAGGGTGGACGCATGGATTTTTATACCATGTCTCGTTACCCCCATGCATACAATAACTACGAGCTACCGTAAGCGTTGTTGCACGAGTACACTAACAAGAGAGGAACTACGAGTAGTCACTCTGCTATGAAACTTTCACTTGATCTTCTCGGTTGTACTCTCGAGGATGAGGGAGAGTTGTGGGATTCCCTTTGGATTTTGTGGTGGGGAGAATCATAGAGAATTGGGAGAGAGTTTAGAGAGAATTTCTTGCACTTTAGGATGGAATTCCAAAAAATTGCAAAAATGCTTACCAAATGATTCTTTGAACACCTATTTATGAAGGTGTGTGGTGGAGTTAAAATCTCCACCAAATTACAATTTAACCAATATAATATGCAAATAATATTTCCATACTATATAATATATGGTATCTCATGCCTTATTATACAAATAACATTTGTATAATTGTGGAATTTGAAATTGAATGAAATTCCACTGACTAGTACGTATGAGGGTGGTCGGTGTTACACGCCCAATATGGCAACCTTCTCTGGACAAAACCACGTGTGGAGTTGGGAACTTAACTACGCAATATTGAATTCACTCGTTCTCGAGCTAGGAAAATTAAAGGGTTGTTCCTTAAGTGCTAACCGGGCTTGAACAATGGGGTCCCACTCTTTCACCGGCCGAGAGGGATGTTGTTTATTGTAGGACTATGCAACAAAGTTGCTAATTAGAGGAGTAGTAGAACGTAAGGAACAAGAGGTATACATAGGGGTAAAACGATAATTTGACCATGTTTTGACTACAAAAAACATATGAAAGGTCGACTCACGGGCTTTGGTTATATCGATTGACACAACTTGTCCTCCAGTGAGGAGAGTGCAACTACGGGGCTATTGTTGAGTGTCCCCATACTTAATGAATGTTCATTAATCGGATCAAAGAGTTTGATCGGTTAATCTCGAATCATTGGAGCTCATGCTCTGTATATCCATTAGGTCCCTCGTTTGGCTCAATTTGGACTAAATGAGGGTATACAATTTGGAGTGGATTTGAAGTGTTCAAAATCATGAAAATTGTATTTATGTCATTTATATGAGATATGATTGACATAGTATATAGTTTAATGTGAATCAGATTCATAATAAACTATTAGTATAACCTAATTATTTAATTAAGGGTCAATTGGAGAAATCGATATGAGATAAATTAAATTGAATGTGATTCAATTTTAAACTCCTCATTATACAAATGAGATTTATATAATAAGGTATGTGATATCTTATATTATATGATATGCAAATATAATTTTCATATTATATAATTGTGGTATAGTGGTGAATTCGTAGAAATTTTAACTCTACCACAAACCATTATAAATAAGTGCTTAGAGAAGCACTTCTTACTCATTCTTGCCAATTTTTTGGAATTTACTCCGAAAAGAGCACTCATCTTCTCTCAACTCTCTATGGAGAACTCTATCTAAATTTCTCCAAAATATATACAAAGAGAGTCCCACATGCGCTTCCTCACATGCCAGAGAATACCATAGAAGATAATTTGAGATGCCCTTTGGATTGGGATTCGAATCGTGATTTGATTGGAGAGATCGTTGAGAATGTTCTTGACAAGGGAAAGAAAACACATAGAATTTTTCTTCAAGAGGTAGATTACTCTAAACTTGTTGTATTTTTCTTTCTCCAAAGCATATTTAGCCTATAAACATAGGGGATACTTTAAATTTTACGAAATTTAGAAACACAACGAAATAACGGGATTCACATCACACTTCCGCAGTGAGATATCCATTCCCTTCATGCTCCACGTTTTATTTTGAAAGTAAAGGTGTTATTACTTGGTTGAGAATGAATTATATGAAAAATAGTTATAATTATTGGTTTAGTTTAGGCTAGTTTTGTTACCGTTTTATGTGTTTTTCATGTATTTTTATGTTAAATTCTTTAAAACCGACCATTTAAAGTTGGACTAAAATATTGTGAAGAATTAAAGTGAATTTTAAGCATAATTGAGCTATATTAGAGTATTTGAGAGCTACAAAAGGAGAACGAGGCTTTTAAACTTGAGAGTACATTGTTGGAATACAAGATAAGCAACCCTTCAAACATGTAACACAACAGATATAATTTGCAACATCAATTGAAGACATGATGCCAACCATTACTATAAATAGATAGAACCTAAAATAAGTAAGAACGAAGTATAATGAAGATGCTAATGCATTGCAATTCGCTTCTCTTCATCTTGCAAGTAGTCCAACCATGGGCTTTATATAACGGGTAGTGTTTGGTTGACCATTGATCACATGTGTTTGGTTGTTACTTTTTACCCATGTACAATTCAACATGGGGTTCAGTGAGTAGTTGTGATCTCTTTAAGGTATGGTCAGTTAAAAAGTTCATTTTGCACAATTAGTTAGGATTGACAATTGCACTCATAAGACATGTGACATTGAGCATCGACTTCGTATGACTATATTCTTTGCTTGTTCACTATGTTAAGCCTTCAGCTTCAATGATTTAAATTTTCATGCCATAAACACATGTCAAGAGTTACACATTGATAACGGATACTAAATATTAAATCAATGTCTTAAGCATGAAATGCGTCCACCACCCACACTCATAAAATATATGATTTTTCTCACAACATCGAGGCAAAATTTAGAAAAATTAAACCACAAAAATAACTTGTTTTACAAGTAAACGATTGGCCTCTTGTTTCTGTTCGAATACTAAAACCAGAAGAATTTATTTGTTTGATTTTTTTTTTCATTTATTTTCAAGTATTTAATATCATGCTATTATGTTCGTTTAATAATCAAGTAGGTGCATCCCCATCTCACAGTTGAGTTACTAATGATGGACACACTCTTAAAGAAAATAATCAATAAATTGAATTTTCTTTTTTAATTGTAGAAGAGATCTCGTATGAGGCAAACTAATACATACAAAATATGTATTTTTTATAACCTTTCTTGCTTTCTAACCTTTTTAATTTTAGCTAACCTTTTATGGCCAATAAGTTTTTCTCAGGTGGTGTGAAAAAACAATGGAAGAAAATTTAGCGAAAACATGGGAGTTTGCATCACGGTGCAATAGGTTGTGATGTCTACGTGCATTAGAACAATACATTGCAAATCAAAAAGTTGAATGCTATTGAGAAATCATGAATTTATAATTCTACATTTTAACTTGGTAGCTGGCTTATTTTCAATTGTAGGTGTCGTCCCCAAGTTCATTAATCTATTTCTTTGATATTAGCAAATTCATCAATTTATTCGAACTGTTTAACATCTTGTTCTTGCCCACTTATATATGTGCTTATTTCCTCACATCTTGTCCAAATTAAGAATATAATAAAATAGTTCGCGAATCTTTAAGACTCCATTTTGTTGGTTGCTTCTGCTCATTATATCTATTTGAACTCATTTTTAAATGTATGTAAATCATACTAAAAAAAAGGTTAGTACCTAAAAATAAATATATGTAATTAACACTAAAGTCATTTACCTTAAATTAATAATCTTACTAGGGAAGAAAAGAAATAAAATTATATCGTAAATGGACAGAGATGCATAACATTCAAAAGTATGAGTGGAAGAACAACAATGAAAAAAATTTAACCAAGCTCAAACATAAATGTTGTTGTAAACAAATGACATTTGTGTAATTTAGTCATTGGAAAAGACCATTTGGCATAATTTTTGTTATTCATATATATATCAAAATGTTGAGTTATATTTAAATGTTTTATCTTAAATGTAAAGTTTTTTATTCTTATCTTTTATATTTAGAAGTAATAAATTGAATATAAGAATTAAAATTATTTAATAGAAGCTAGAAATCAATTAAACTTTTTTGGTTTTTCGTGTTAAGAGGAATAAAAAAGGAAAACGAAAAATGCCAACTACAATATTGTATAATTAAACAAATAAATTATTCGTAGAGCAAGAAACATCAAAAGTTCGTCGCATAAATGTTATTCAGACAAATTATATTTTGTCATCAACATCAAATTGGTAGCTCTCAAAAGATCCGCCTACATTTCATCCTCAATTATCAATTAGGAAAATTGATGTGGAGTTTATCTGCAAAATGAACATAACGATAATTAAAATACACAAAAGAAAATCAAAATTAGTCAAGAAATCAAAAAGGGGAGAAATCCATTTATTTTATATATAGGTATCAATTATTACTCAAAACATTCCATATAAGGTAAATTTTTTTATTTTCAGTTTGTAGTAATGTAAAATACAAACGAACAAAAAAACATACTTAACATGAATAATAAAAGTCATGTTAAGTTAAAAATTATACTTTCCCATATACAACCGACTATGGAATTACTCTTCAACAATTAACAAGTAATAAAAATAATAAATGTATCAACACCATCCATTTTGTCGAAATAAAGAACTAACAATAAATTTTGATAACAAAATTGATACATTTTTATCATGTATACAGTTAAAAAGTAATTTTTCTCATGAGTGTAGAGAAAGTACCAGCAACTTCCTTTTTGCCACAATATTCATCACATTTCGAATGACAGGAGTTGTAGTCATTCCCTTTAGCCATGCATTCCTCCTCACAAGTTTTACAACAAGACTTGAATTTGGCCTCCACGCTACCTAAGTCGCCAAAGAACGACTTGAATTTGGCCTCCATGTCGGTCGACCTATCAGCAGTGGAAAATTTCATTGTGGCCACCACCACAACGATCATTAGAAACACAACCATCTTCTTACTTGCCATGTCCTTTTCTATTTGTTCTCTTGACTTAAAGAACTTGTTTTAGACTTTTTGTGCCTTTTAAAATTGTTTTTAAACAAATTTGAGAGGTGATAGTTGTTTGAGAAATATAGAAAACCCCTTTATAGGAGTGTTATTTGTTAATTAGTTTAGATAATTGAGTGAAAACTATATTTTTAGTACCTATTTCAAGTAAATGGACTTAGTTTGTTTTCTACATCCATGTCTTTTTCCTTTTTAAGAGGATGAGGAAATGACTTTTTCATTTTTCCATTTTTGTATTCAATTTGCAGCATTCATCGTTTTTTATTTTCATCAACATTTGTGGAACGTTTATTTTATTGCGTAGTAGCAGTGATTGAAAATAGTAAAATTGTAGGGCTCGTAAACTGATTTCTTTTGAACCATAGAGGGTCACATTTCCTCATTTTAGATATCTTTGAAGAATATTTACAATAAAAGTATATTGCAATGTAAATAAAATAAGACTACCCTTAAACTTATGACCAATAAGAGTTAAATTATTTTATCTCTTCACAAAGCCATTTAAAGTTAATGAACCATCATATTCAATATTGAGGACTGATGAGTTTAACACGACGAGTATAACAAAGAATAAATATTACATTTAAAACAAAATGGTGATGTGAATTTGTTCTATTTTTCTATCAAAGGGCATGAACTAATAACATTTGATAATAGAAAGTGAGGTTCAATATCATATGAAGCATATTAGTGTCATTCAGCTAAATGCATGAAGAGTAAATAAATAAGCTTTTCAATACAATGAGGTTAATAAGTATTCAATAAGATAAATTACTCAATAAGCAAGTCATCACTAAACCAACCTTGTGCTTTATGCTCATTTTGGCTCCTATGTTTTTCCACACACCTTTACTCCTTAGGTTCAAAATGCATGCCACTACTTCTTATTTATTGGGTAAACTAGCAAAAGAAATATACACAATGTAGCCTGAAGAAGAAGACTTGTAAAAAATATACTTCATTACATAATAAATCTATTGAGATTCGACTGACAATATATGGATCAATTGTAAAACCATACATTTCAAAATAGTGTAAATTTTATTCTTGATAAAATGAATTTAAATATTAGTTGGTTAATTGGGTTGCTACTTTAAATCTCCATGTTTTTCTTAAAAGGTTTCAATTGCCATTAGGAAGCATATAGTAACGACGTTAGGTGGAAGCCTAAGAAACGTTAAAGTGATTACATAAATTGACTTTAAAGTTATATTACTCAACAAATTTGAATTTGAAGACAACTAATTTCTACAACCTTATGCTATGCTATAATTCTTTTAATCTAATTATAATACTTGTTATCAAAAGGTTTGAAGTTCGTCTATTATTTAACACGAATCAATGGAAACAATTTATGTTTGTTGAAACTAATCATGTACATTTTGCATAAAATGTTGAGCCAACACTTAAAAGGTTGGATAGTTTGTACAAGAAAAGTCACATACACAACATCAAACAAACGTTATCATAGATCATCGATATCGTTTTCAAAAAACAATCATAGTCGATGTTATTGAAAGTTTCTTATTTTTCAAAACATCTTTCACCACTATCATATGTGGAGTCCTCTCTAACCAATAGTCATATGGAAAATAACTGTCACAACCACTCACGAACTATATCATGTACATACAAACATGCATGAGGCCCCATCAATACTTCACATATACAAATACGTATTCATAATGATGCAAATATTTATGGAAGTCACGTATTAATAATCATAGCGTAACTTTCATAGATTTTAAGCTTAAATCAACCAATCATAAATCAAGCCTAACGTTCATAACATCCCATTTAAAACATTTTAAGACGTAATACTTTTGAAATATCAAATCATAAACTTTAATGAAACTATAACTTTTATCCCATTTTGAATAGGTTCGGCATGAGGTCACTTACCTTAGCTTTAAATTGAAGCTCCTAAAGTTTTGTTCCTATTCCACTTCCCCTTTAATCTGCTCAACAATCGAACCCCTAAATAAAATTTGATAATTTCTTAATGAAATCCTCCATAACTAGCATATTTTTGAAATCCAAACATAAATAAGTTGAATTACCAATAACTGGGGCTCAAGACGAACTCATGGAAGAGAAAGTGATTGAATCGAACAAAGTATGGTGAGCGGCAACACGTGTGGCGACCGGTGGAGGCACGTCTTGGAGCACGGAGTATATCTTTTGAAAGGTCGTGGTCCTATCTACTTGGAACTGGTCCTAAAACTCCAACAACTGGTTGCAAGAATAACCCAAAAACTCGAACGAAACCGTGAACCAACGGTTGAGGTGCTTGATTCATGCGATGGTTGTTCGACAGGGAGGGACGCCAGGTTCATCGTTTGGCAGCGCGAACAAACCACCAAAAAAGCGAGAATACGCTAAGGCTTCGAATCAGGGTGTTAAGGAGGTTGCTGAACGGAGAGTTGCAACTCTCGTTGATGTGGATCGATGAGTGGTTGAAGGCGTGTGTCTTCCTATGACAAAACAACGACGAAGGTGAGTTCGACAACGAGCAGACCATGCATGTGTGGCGAAATGGCGTTCACATCTTTAAGCTTTGTTTGGTGAGGTTCACGGTGGTTGCGGAAAGTAGAGAAGGAGAATGGTTGTTGGTCGAAGAAAGAGGAAGGAGTTAAGGAAGAAGATCCTCGATCTTTGTGCTTATAATAAGACAAAATAGCGTATCTTACAAAATCCTAATTTCCTTATCCTATTCTTTTCTTTTCAACCTTTGCCCTTCTTCTTCATTCCATCACCCTAATTGCCCTCGCACTTAAATAATTACTCCTAATCATTTATTTTCTTTACTTTGTGTTAAGTTTAAAATAAATTATGAAATCCCAAAGCCCCACCAAGAAAATGTCTAGTATAAATACCGAAAACACAAATAAAACGAATACTTGGTGCTCAGGGGTATTACAGGGTTCGACCCTCTCATTGGCTTGAGACAAACTTCTGTTTATTGGTAGGACCATAAACATGTTTTCATTAGAGGAGCACTAGGACTTAAGGTAAAAGATATAACCTAGGGGTAAAACGATAATTTAACCCAGCCGGCGTTACGAACATTCCTGAAGGATTGACTTGTTGTTATTGGTCGATATCCATGGAAACAGAAATATATCTGCAGTGAGAAGAGTGCAACGACGGGATTTTAATAAAGTGTTCCTGTAAACCCGAGATCTTTCTTTGAAATTCAAAAAAAATAAAAATAAAAACAAATGAAAACTAGAAAGGAAAGGATAGTATATTATAGTTGGTTTGTTTTAAAAAGAAAATAAAAGAAAAGAAAAGGAAGGAAAAGAATGAAAAAGGGGAAAGTGGAAGGTGGGACCCCCACCTTTATTTTCTTTTTAAAAAACAACTCATTCCATCGGTTTTCTTCTAATTTCAACAAGGAGGAGCTGAGGGTTTCGTTGGAGAAGCAGAAAGGAAGAGGAAGAAGGTGGTTTTTGGAGCTGAAGTTGCAGAAGAGAGGAGAAAAACTAAAGGTATGACTTTATAACAGCAAGTTAATCAATTCAATCGTATTCTGGTTTTCTTTTCATCTCGAGATCCACAGGAAGAGGTAAGAGTTGAGGTTTTGTTTCGTGCAAGTTAACTCATATTGGAACAAAATTCGTGAAGGAAGCTCGAGCAAATTAGGATCTTAAGCTCTTTGTTTTGTGAAGAGAGAGGAGAGAAGTAAGAATTTCTTTGTCAAATCCGAGAAGTCTCTGGTGTTTTGGTTGTACTCGTGTCTAGAGTTAGAATCAGAGGCTCTAATTGGTATGGTTCGAAAGCTTATTGAATATCCGACAAGTTTCGTGAAAACATCATGAGTAGAAAATATCTAGAAGATGTTTTAAATCTCAGGTTAAATTTGTTATGCAGCAGGAAAAACGAAACTGGAACAACATGAAGTTGTTTTGAAGAAAGTAGTAGCTTGAGATAAATCGAACAAATCCGTTTTGAATCTCATTTTCATGTCTTCATAAGAGTTTTAGAGGTTTCACAAAGGAAGAGTTTGGTATAAATTACATTTTTTTTAGATAAGTAATGAAGAAGTTATGGCTGTCTGGAAATAGGGTAGAAAATCTAAAAATGCTAGAAAATTGGAAAGTGTGTTTTCTTGTAATTTTAAGGTTAAAAAGCATGAGATCGAGGTTCTAATAGTTGGTTTTGATTTCTTTGACAGGCCAAGAGGAAATAGGTCGAGTGTACGGGTGAAGGTTCTAGTTTTAATACTGTGAGTGACAAAACGAACATCAAAAATGTTCTATATGCTTGAATTATGTTTTAAGAAATACAAGTTTTGCTTGAATGAAAGGGTTTAGATGTTTATTGTTTTCCTTGAACACTTGTTTATGAGGATTCATGATTTCTTATAAATGTTTTAAAGTGTTCATGGTGAGCCTAAATGTCTTGATGAAATTTATACACGAGCATATGTTTATTGAATTTCTGAAGTTTATGGAAATGTTATGATTTCGAGCAAGTATGTTTTAGCAAGTATGTTTCTAAAGATTTCAAGTTTTATGAACAAGCTAAGTAAGCTTGAGTTTATGAAATAAAAGATAAGCAGGCATGTTCAAATGTTTTTCATGTGATCTTCGAGATATTGAGCCCGAGGCTTTACGGTGCATCGTGCACACAAGTCATTTCATTTGTAGGCGTTGAGTGTACTCGTGACAAAGATGTCGTGATTGATTGGGCGGGCCCCACTACGATAAAGACGATGGGAGTGCTAGGCGGGCCCCACTACATCATGGAACAAACGTAGGTTGTTATCTTGGCGTGCCCTACACAACGTAGATTGTGACATGTTTTAAAAAAGAGTTTATATCATTTACATGCCTTACGAGATTTTAACGATATACATGCTTTGTTTTTTCGAAAAGCTATTGTGATAATATGTTTATATTTTACGCTTGATTACGGATGCATATGCTCATTAGTTTTGGATGACATGTTTTACAAGTTATAGATTTTAAACACGATCACTCACCGAGCTTTTTAGCTCATTCTTTCAATGTTTCCAAACTTTTAAGGTAGAGATCGAGCTCACTGTACTGATATCCCGCCATAGCCTTCTAGAAGCTCCTTAAGTCTTGATTCTTTGTACGTGGTTGGTGTTGTATAGCAAGTCCTTATGTGTTATAGTTTATTTTGAGAGGACTATGTAGATATAGTTGTTTGTACATTAGTGGTTGTATAAACAGTGGTTGTTATGTTTTAAGTTTTGATGCTCTTGCTCGTTTAAGATTTCAAGAGAGACTTAAGAAGAGTTTCTCCTAATGCATGTTTAGTAGTTATAAGGTTTCACTGTGTGTTACGATTAAAGTGTTCCATATGCGAGCAAAGCATGTTTATCGGGTAGAACAGGGTCAACAGGTATTCTTAAGAGGTAAACAATGTCTGTTGGCTTCATGTCGTCTTCCGGGCTAAGTTAGCAGTTAGCTCCATGGGAATGAGACAAGGCAAGTTAGCTCTGAGAATAAATTAAAAAGTCATAGCAAGTTCTTGAGTTAGTTCAGATTGAACTAGTAGAGTATGTTTCAAGTAAGGATAAGGGCACATCCAGTTAGGGCTAAAATGTGAATAGAAGTTTAATATTGTGTATTTGAGTTAAGTATCCATAACATGTCTAATATGTTGATATGTTATAGGAGTCATGCCACCACTTACTAGCAGACGATGCAGGCAGATCAGGGCGGGACTCAGGATCCTACCCATGGCCATTCTGAGAGGGGATCTAGTGGCCGGAGGGTCCAAACTTAGGCCAGAGATGAGCAACATGCCATTTCCTCACATGAGGTAGGAAGACCCGAGAGAGTAGGGCAAGTGATCCAGAGAAGGCATATGGAATAGAACGAGTAAAGAAACCAGGAGCCACAGTGTTTGAGGGTTCCACAAATCCGGTGACGTGTAGAGGTTTGGTGAATAAAATTTGGAGAAATGTTTTGATGTGATGAGCTGCCCTAAGGAGCGTAAAGTCAAGCTAGCCCCATTCCTGCTACAAAAAGAAGTAGAGGGATGGTGGAAGTCAATACTAACCAGGCGCAGTGATGCACGCACTCTAGATTGACAAATTTTCAGAGGCATATTTGAAGATAAATATTATCCTACCACGTATCGTGAGGCAAAGAGAGAAAGTATACTTAGTTGTCGCGGTATGCTAATGTGGTTGTGGCATTTGAGAGTGACAGGTGTCGAAGATTTGAAAAAAGGTTACGTCCTGAGATACGCACTTTACCATCCATGACCATGGCTAAGTGCACTGATTTTTCCAGTGGTGTAGAGACTGCTCTACATGTTGAGCAGAGTATAGTAGAGGCGCAGTCAGTAGTGGAGCCAACTCGTGGGCCTTCAACAACGAGTAGTTTTCGGGGTCGCGAACTGCGAAGATTCACACCCGAAGTGAATGTTTCAAGTCGTCAGGACTTTAAGAATCGAGCTGGCGGCCAGACATCGAGGCAGATGAATGTTAGTGGTGTCTATCAGAGGCAAAGTCAAAGAGCACCTAGTCGGTCTGCCAGATCTACAACAAGACCACAGACAATGCAGGAGTCTGTTGCAAGTGTAGCAAGGAGAACACCACGTGTAAATTGTGGCAAGAATCATCGAGGCCAATGTCTTATTGTTGTCGGTGTATGTTATCAGTGTGGACAGTCAGGGAATTTTAAGAGGGATTGTCCACATTTGAGAGCTTGACCACACAGAGGACCAGAGAGTTGAGTCCCAGGGCGGTTGAGCCGCCAAGAGTTCCAAAGAGGCTGCAGGAGAGGCACCGGTGGTGCAAGGCAGAAGGAATTGTAAGGAGACCAGCAAACACGAGGAAAGGTCTACTCTATGACTCAAAGAAGAAGCGGAGGATACACCATATGTGATTACTGGTACGATTTCTATTTGTAATGTACCTGCACGTGTTTTGATAGATCTAGGTGCTACGCATTCCTTTGTTTCTAGTATGTTCCTAACTAAGCTGAACAGAAAGTTAGAGCCTTTATTTGAGAGCTTAGTTATATACAATCCAATTGGTGATGCTTTACTAGTCGATGCAGTGTTGCGAGATTGTGAGGTCTTGGTAAAGGGTCTCAATATGTTAGTGGATCTTCTTTCTTTAGAGTTGGAAGTGTTAGATGCAATCTTAGGGATGGATTTCAAATTCACTCATTATGCTTCCATGGATGACAGTCATAGAAAGGAAGTTGTTTTCAGGAAACCATGATTGGCTGAAGTAGTTTTCAGGGGTGAAAAGAAGATTATTCCTACGAGTTTGATTTCAGCATTAAAAGCTAAGAAGTTATTAAGGAAAGGTTGCACGGCGTTTCTTGCCAATGTAGTAAGGTGCAGGAGGAAAAGCTAAAACCAGAAAATGTTCTTATTGTGAATGAATTTCTAGATGTTTTTCCAGCAGATTTGTTCAGGGTTGCCACCTGATAGGGAAGTAGAGTTGACTATTGAATTGCTACCAGGAACAAAACCTATTTCGCAAGCGTCGTATAGAATGGCTCCAAGTGAGCTCAGAGAGCTGAAGATGCAGTTACAAAAACCAGTGGATAAGGGATACATCAGACCTAGTGTATCGCCTTGGGGAGCTCCAGTGTTATTTGTAAAGAAGAAAGATGGTACCCTTAGATTATGCATTAATTACAAGCAGTTAAACAAAGTCACGATAGTATCCTTTATCCCCGTATAGATGACTTGTTTGATCAGTTACGAGGAGCATCAGTGTTTTCTAAGATTGATTTAAGATCAGGATACCATCAGTTAAAGGTAAGAGAATCAGATATTCCAAAGACAACATTCATAACGAGGTACGGACATTATGAGTTTTTAGTAATGCCATTTGATTTGACGAATGCACCAGTAGTTTTCATGGATCTCATGAACAGGATTTTCCATCAGTATTTGGATCAGTTTGTGATAGTATTCATTGATGATATACTAGTCTACTCGGTTGACAGGAAAGCCCATGATGAACATTTGAGGATTATTTTGCAAACACTACGTGATAAACAATTATACGCTAAATTCACGAAATGTGAGTTTTGGTTGAACCGTAGTAGTGTTTTAGGGCATGTTGTCTCACCAAATGGAGTTAGTGTTGATCTGAATAAAGTGTTAGCAGTAGTTAACTGGGAAAGACCAAATAGTGCGACAGAGGTACGTAGTTTCATAGGCTTGGTAGGATACTACAGACGGTTTATTCAGGATTTCTCACGATTAGCATTACCCTTAACAACTTTGGCAAGGACGAATGCTAAGTTTGAATGGTTAGATAACTGTGAACATAGTTTTCAGGAGTTGAAAAAGAGATTAGTTACA
The DNA here is from genome assembly GCA_036507285.1 of Trichosanthes cucumerina. NCBI lineage: Eukaryota > Viridiplantae > Streptophyta > Magnoliopsida > Cucurbitales > Cucurbitaceae > Trichosanthes > Trichosanthes cucumerina. Next base: position 20,359,274 of record CM071843.1, on the reverse strand, counting down.
ACACCTATTCTGACACTTCCTATAACAGGAAAAGAGTATGTAATTTATTGTGATTCCTCGAGGCAAGGTTTGGGAGGTGTGCTCATGCAATAAGGAAAAGTAATAGCTTATGCATCAAGGCAATTGAAAAAGCACGAGTGTAATTACCCTACCCATGATCTCGAGTTAGCGTAGTTGTTTTAGCATTGAAGATATAGAGGCATTACTTGTTTAGTGAGAGGTGTCATATTTTTACAGATCATAAGAGTCTGAGGTATATCTTTGATCAGAGGGAGTTGAATATGAGACAGAGAAGATGGTTAGAACTGATTAAATATTATGATTGTACCATAGAATACCATCCTGGTAAAGCGAATGTGGTAGCAGATGCATTGAGCAGGAAGTCAATATTTCCTATGGATGCTTTGTGTGGTATTCGAGCAACATTTTTAAGTACTCTAAGGGATTCTAAGGCAGCTGTGACTGCCGAGAGTTCAGGGGGTCTCTTAGCGCATTTCCATGTCAGGTCTTCACTTATAGCAGAAATTGTGAGAAGACAACCAGATGATAGTAACCTGCATAAATGTTTGGAAAGTCCAAACAGGGCCCAGAAGCAGAGTTTAAGATGAGATCAGACGGGGTCATAGAGAGGCAAGGAAGACTATGCGTTCCGAGTGTTAGGAAACTTAAAGATGCTATTTTAGAGGAAGCTCACAGTTCAACTTACGCTATATATTCAGGAAGCACCAAGATGTACAATACTTTGAAGGGGACGTATTGGTGGCCTGGGATGAAGCGAGAGATAGCTGATTATGTTGATAGATGTTTGATCCGCGCAAAGAGTTAAACCGATTACAGAGACCAGGAGGACTCCTTAATCCATTACCAGTGCCGGAATGGAAATGGGAGCATATCACTATGGATTTTCTGTTTTGATTACCACGTACTTCAAGTGGACATGATGGTATTTGGGTAATAGTTGATAAACTCACTAAAACAACACGATTTATACCGATTAAAGCGACGTCTACACTTGATCAGCTAGCTAAGCTATACGTCGACAAAATTGTGAATCAGTACGGAGTGCTAGTGTCCAAAGGTTCAAATAGAGATCCGAGATTTACTTCTAAGTTTTGGCCTAGCTTACAAAAGGCTATGGGAACAAAGTTGAATTTTAGTACAACGTTCCATCCTCAGACAGATGGGCAGAAAAGACCATCAAGACCTTAGAGGACATGTTGAGAGCATGTGTTCTTCAATTTAAGGGAAGTTGGGATACACACCTATCACTTATGGAGTTCGGTTACAATAACAGTTATCAGTAAAGTATTGGCATGGCACCATTTGAGGCTCTTTATGGAAGGTCGTGTAGAACACCCATATATTGGAACGAAGTAGGAGAGCGAAAGCTTATCGGTCCTGAGTTTGTAAAAGCTACGGCATATAATATTAAGGTAATCAGGGAGAATCTTAAGGTAGCCTAAGACCGTCAGAAGATTACACAAATAAGCGACAAAAAGACATAGAATTGCAAGTCGGAGATCAAGGTTTCTTGAAGTTATCTCCGTGGAGAGGTGTCGTAAAATTCCGCAAGAAAGGTAAGTTAAGTCATAGTTATATTGGTCCTTATCAAGTAATGGGACGAGTTGGGCCAGCAGCCTAAAGACTAGAGTTGCCAGCAGAACTATCTGGAGTACATGATGTTTTTCATGTGTCCATGTTGAGGAAGTATATTCAAGATCCGACTCATGTGTTGCAAGCACAACCAGTTGAGTTGGAAGAAGGCATGAGTTACGTAGAGGATGCAGTTCAAATCCTCGACAGGAAAGAACAAGTTTTAAGAAACAAGACGATCCCACTTGTGAAGGTTCGTTGGAGACATCACGGAGTGGAGGAGGCAACCTTGGAGTTAGAGGACCAAATGAGGAGGAAGTACCCGACGATTTCCACTTAAAGACTGCTAAATTTCGAGGACGAAATTTTATAAGGGGGAGGTAAGTTGTAAACCCCAGATCTTTCTTTGGAATTCAAAAAAAAAAACAAAAACAAAGGAAAATAAGAAAGGAAAGGATAGTATATTATAGTTGGTTTGTTTTAAAAAGAAAAGAAAAGAAAAGAAAAGAAGGAAAATAATGAAAAAGGGGAAAGTTGAAGGTGGGACCCCCACCTTTCTTTTCTTTTTAAAAAACAACTCATTCCATCGATTTCCTTCTCATTTCAACAAGGAGGAGCTGAGGATTTTGTGGGAGAAGCATAAAGGAAGAGGAAGAAGGTGGTTTTTGGAGTTGAAATTGCTGAAGAGAGGAGAAGAACTAAAGGTATGACTTTATAACAGCAAGTTAATCAATTCATTTGTATTATGGTTTTCTTTTCATCTCGAGCTCCAAAGGAAGAGGTAAGAGTTTAGGATTTGCTTCATGCACGTTAACTCATATTGGAACAAAATTCGTGAAGGAAGCTCGAGCAAATTCGGATCTTAAGCCACTCTTTTGTGAAGAGGAAGACAGAAGACAGAATTTAATGTCAAATCCGAGAAGTCTCTGGCTTTTTAGTTGTACTGATCTATATACTTGGAATCAGAAGCTCTAATTGGTATGGTTCGAAAGCTTATTGAATTTCCTACAGTTTTCGAGAAGAAAACGTGAGTAGAAAATGTCTAGAAGATGTCTTAAATCTCAGGTTAAATTTGTTGTGCAGCAGGAAAAACGAAACTGGAACAGCAGGAAGTTGTTTTGAAGAAAGTATCTTTCGAGCTAAATTCGAACAAATCCGTTTGGAATCTCATTTTCATATCTTCATAAGAGTTTTAGAGGGTTCAAAAAGGAAGTGTTTGGTATATATTACATTATTTTTGTATAAGTAATAAAGAAGTTATGGCTGTCTGAAAATAGAACACAAAATCTGAAAATGCTGGAAAATTTGAAAGTGTGTTTTCTTGTAATTTCAAGGTTAAAAAGCATGAGCTCGAGGATCTAATAGTTGGTTTTTATTTCTTTGACAAGCCAAGAGGAAATAGGTCGAGTGTACGGGCCAAGGTTCTAGTTTTAATACTGTGAGTGACAAAACGAACTTCAAAAATGTTCTATATGCTTGAATTATGTTTTAAGAAATACAAGTTTTGCTTGAATGAAAGGGTTTAGATGTTTATTGTTTTCCTTGAACACTTGTTTATGAGCATTCATGATTTCTTATAAATGTTTTAAAGTGTTCATGGTGAGCCTAAATGTCTTGATGAAATTTATACACGAGCATATGTTTATTGAATTTTCGAAGTTTATGAAAATGTTATGATTTCGAGCAAGTATGTTTTTAAAGATTTCTAGTTTTATGAACAAGCTAAGTAAGCTTGAGTTTTATGAAAGAAAAGATAAGCAGGCATGTTCAAATGTTTTCATGTGATCATCCGGAGATATTGAGCTCCGGGCTTTATGTTACGTGTGTGCACACAGGTCATTTCGTTGTCGACGTTGAGTGTACTCGTGACAACAGCGTTGTCGTGAGTGCTGGGCGGGCCCCACTAAGACAAAGACGATGGGAGTCTTTGGCGAGCCCCACTACATCTTAGAACAAACGTTGGTTGTCTTTGGCGTGCCCCTACACAACGTAGACTGTGACATGTTTTAAAAAGAGTTTATATCATTTACATGCCTTACGAGATTTTAACGATATACATGGTGGTTTTTCTGAAAAGCTATTATGATTACATGTTTATATTTTACGCTTGAATACAGATGCATATGCTCATTAGTTTTCAGATGACATGTTTTACAAGTTATAGATTTTAAACACAGTCACTCACTTAGCTTTTTAGCTCATTCTTTCAATGTTTCCAAACTTTTCAGGTAGAGATCGAGCTCACGGTACTGATATCCCGCCATACTTTGCTTGAAGCTCCTTATGTCTTGATACTTTGTATGTGGCTGGTGTTGTATAGCAAGTCCTTATGAGTTATAGTTTATTTTGAGAGGACTATGTAGTTATAGCTGTTTGTACATTAGTGGTTGTATACACAGTGGTTGTTATGTTTTAAGTTGTGATGCTCTTGCTCGTTTAAGATTTCAAGAGAGACTTAAGAAGAGTTTCTCCTTATGCATGTTTAGTAGTTATAAGGTTTCCGCTGTGTTACGATTAAAGTGTTCCATATGCGAGCATAGCATGTTCATCAGGTAGAATAGGGTTAACAGGTATTGTTAAGAGGTAAACAATGTCTGTGTTGGCTTCATGCCAAATCTTAGGGCTAAGTTAGCGGAGTTGTCGGGGAGGGTCGTGGCGAGTTCCATAGTTAATGACGTTGATTAAGAGGTTAATGAGATTAACTGAATAATCTTGTATTGTTGGAGCTTCTAATCTGTAGGTCAATTAGGTCCACTTTGTAAGTCGTAAAGGGTTCTTGGATCATTTGAATTTGAGTTCAATTAGGGAATAAGCATGATGCATATAGATACATTATAATATAAAGCACCACTGAGAATTTATAATTATGGTGTGAAGGGATCGAATCGCACAGCGGAAGCGATTGTGAATCACATTTTCCCGATTTAGTTACATGCATCTAAAACAAGAACTATACAACAAAGATTAAGCATGCTTTATAACTTAGGACACCAAGAATTTACCTTTGAAGAAAACTTTCTTCACGAGTTCCCCCTTCAGCAATCACGATCTCATAAACGAACCCGAACCGTGTGAAGATCCACCACTCGATCTTCCCTGTTGTACTCTAGGTGAGGGAGGAAGGTGGGTTCCTCTTATGATGAGATGAGGTGATCTTTTAGAAATGTGTTTGGAACAATTTGCAACACAAAAGAGAGAACTCTAGGGTTATGTGTAAAAATCATACTCAAAGTTGCATCATATCCAACTATTGATTGGGAAATTGGATAGGAATCACAATCCTATCCCTCTTTGATTCTCTCCTTAGTATATAATCAATTTGTGGATCTTATTAGAATTAAAACTATATATTGTTGGGATTTATGCCCTAAACTTGTGTGATTTTGATCAATTAAATAAAGGGTTATTTGTTTTGATAGAATTACAGTCTTGCTTTATAAATCTAATAAACTAACCTACAAGGTTATAACATATGTCTTGAACATCAGTATAGTGGACACAGTTTGGATTATGTTCAAGAATATAACCTAAATGGTCTATGGTATAAGAATAACGTTGGAAACCACATTCTTGTAACACCAAGGATGTGACCCACTTTCTAATTAGTACAAATGAGGTAATCCAACTCTTTCATGTAGTTGACATGCGAGTGGGGGCATCCTGTATGAAGAGTTCATACAAGACCGGACCGCAAATCATTAGTTTAACAAGTGTAACACCGTTAACAGGATAAAACTAGTAATTTATGGATGGTCATTAGTGACTACACCTGAATCCCGAACAAATTAAGAACTTCTGCTTATAGGGGTTTGTCTTTAGACTAGTATGGGTGAGAGTGGCCTGTAGCCGACTCAATAAGCCTACCTTCTCAGGGACAGAACCTCGTAGGTAGCTGGGAACTTAATTGTGCAAGATAGAACTCACTCATTCCTACACTAAGGAATTAGATAGGTTGTTCCCTTAAGAACTGACTCCAGGCCTATGAGGGTTTGAGTTTAAGGTAGGACCTTATACTTGTTGTTCATTAGAGGATGAGTGGTGCTTATGGAGCAAAGAGGTAATCACAAGGGTAAAACTGTAATTTGACCCAACCGTTATTACGAACAACGTGTGAAGGGTCGACTCATGGGTAATGACTATATCAGTGGACACAATAATATCTACAATGAGCAGAGTGCAGCAACAAGTCTATAATGGAGTGACTTGTATTTAATGAATATTGATTAAATGGATCAAAGAGTTTGATCAGTTAATCTCATATCATTGGAGCTCATGAACTGTAGATCCATTAGGTCCCTCCATTGGCTTAACATGGTAACATTGAGGGTAAAAACTTAGGAATGAAATTGAAGTGTTCAATTTCATACATGAGGTTTTATATCAATTATATATGATATAATTGATATAATTTATAGATTTAATGTGAATTAGATTCACATATAAACCATATACTAAAGAGAGAATAAAGGAGGCGTAGGATGGTCATTTCCATCATATTTCCCTATATATATGGTTGCATGAGATGCAACTAGGTAATAAGTTTTTGAAGCTCTTTGTTGTGTTGTTGGAAGGGTTCCAAAACACACATCTCTCTCACAAAATACCTCACCTCTCCTAAAGGGAACCCACATTCCTCCCTCACCTAGAGAACAACGGAGAAGATCTAGTGGTCGTGTCTTTGTCCGTTTGTGTTCCAGTTGTTGAGATCGTGATCGTGGGAGAGAGGAGCACTTGAAGAAACGTTCTTCAAAGGTAACATTGCTTGTTGTCCATTTTGGTCTATGCTTAATCTAGTTGTTTACGTTCATGAATTAAATCGTTGTAACTAAATCAAGAGCTTGCGATTCACAATCGCTTCCGCTGCAGGATTCCTTTTCCCTTCAATTGGTAGCAGAGCCCAATTGCGTTCTTGATTTATGTATTGGATTTTTCAAGAATGAGGTGGGATTTACTGTTTTTGCATGAGATGTATTAACGGTTGTTCAAATTAGATGGTTTCGAATTTGACACTTAGATTTACATAATTTCGTTGAATTATTCCACCATTGAGGTCGAATATGTAGCGACTTGCAGAAAGCGGATGAGGATGCCGTTTGGTTAAGGAAATTCATGCTAAATTTAGAAGTTTTTACAAATATGACTTTGCCAATCACACTGTATTGCGATAACAGTGGTGCAATGACAAATTCGAGGGGACCCCGAAGTCACAAGAGGGGAAAGCACATAGAACGAAAGTATCATCTTATCAGGGAGATCGTGCATAGAGGAGGCGCGATTGTCGCGAAGATAGCCTCAGAGCACAACATTGTTGATCCTTTTACAAAGGCTCTCATGGCTAATGTTTTTGAGAGTCACTTAGAAGGTCTAGGTTTCCAAGTCTTCCCCAACAAGGGCAAGTGAGAGTATGTTGTACAAAAGGGGTTTAAATGCCCTAGTTTATTGTATTTACATTACTGTAATGTATTAGTACTCCACAAGCTTTAGGTCAAGTGGGAGATTGTTGGGATTTATGGCCTAAACTTGTGTAATTTTGATCAAATAAATAAAGGGGTATTTGTTTTGATAGAATTACAATCTTGCTTTATAAATCCAATAAACTAAGCTCCAAGGTTATAACATATATCTTGAACATCAGTGTAGTGGACACTATTTGGATTGTGTTCAAGAATATAACCTAAATGGTCAATGGTATAAGAATAAAGTTGTTGGGATGTATGTCCTCATCTCGTGTAGTTTGTAATATTCAAGTTGTAAAAGAATAAGAGTTATTTATTTCAACATTGTATAATAAATAAGAGTTATTTATTTCAACTTTGTGTCTCACATATTTCATAAACTTAATCCAATAAACTAAGCTCCAGGGTCATTGCATTATGAGAGAAGTAAGAACTTGAATGGTGTGTAGTGGACACACAGGGAGGATCACGTTCGAGTTAATGACCTGAACGGTCTACAGTATGTAGATAGGATTGGAGACCTAGTCCTGGATACACTGTGGATGCAGCCCGCTTTGTATTAGATACAAACGAGGTGATCTGACTAATACATGTGGTTGACATGCGAGTGGGGGCATCCTGTGCAATGAGATTGTACAAGACCGGACCGTGAATTATTAGACTTACTGATGTAACACCGTTAATAGTATAGAGCTAATAAATTCGTAGATGACAATTAGTGACTCGACCTTAATCCTGACCTTGTTACAGACTCCTATTTGCGGGGGTCTGTCCTTTGACTAGTACGGGTGAGGGTGGCCACTGTTGCTCGCCCAATATGCCTATCTTCTCGTGGAAATTTGGACCACGTGGGAGTCGGGAACTTGACTACGCAAGAAGGAATTCACTCGTTCCCGACTTAGGGAAACTAGAGAGGTTGTTCCCTTAAGTGTTGTCACCAGGGCTTGAACAACGGGGCCCCACTCTCTCATTGGCTTGAGAGGGTTGTTGTTTATGGTTGTAGCATTCAACATACTTGTTCATTAGAGAGAGCAAGTGGGGTTTAAGGAGCAAATGTGTAGACACGGGGTTGAGCGGTAATTTGACCCGGTTTGTGACTACGAACAACCTGTGAAGGGTCGACTCATGGGTATTGGTTATATCGATGGGACGTAACTTGTCCTACAGTGATGATGAGAGTGCGACACGGGCTTTAGTGGAGTGTTACAGTAGCTAATGAATGTTGAATAACCGGGTCAAAGAGTTTGTGAGTTAGTCTCGGATCATTGGAGCTCGTCACGTGTGTAGGTCCATTAGGTCCCTCGGTTGGCTCAAATTGAGGGTTTACTGATTTGGTGTGAATTTGAAGTGTTCAAATTCATTATTTATGATTTATCTCATTTATATGAGATATAGATGACATAATATATATTTTGATGTGAATGAGATTCATAATAAACTATAGTATGACCTAATTGATTAATTAGTGCTAATTGGAGAAATTGAATTGAGAGAAATTAAATTGAATGTGATTCAATTTATAATTCCACATTTATGCAAATGAGATTTGTATAATAAGGTATGAGATACCTTATATTATATAATATGCAAATGTGATTTGTATAGTATATGGTTGTGGTAAAATTGTGATTTGGTGGAGGTTTTAACTCCATCACACAATAGTATTTAAAGGCTTTGCAAGAAGTCTTTGGTATGCCATTTGCCATTTTTTGGATTTCTATCCAAAGAGAGCAAGTGTTTTTCTCTAGAACTCTCTCAATTCTCTCTAAAACTTCCCCTCACTCAAAACCAAAGGGAGTCCCACCTACTCCCCCTCAACCTCCCGAGAACAACCGAGAAGACCCTTTGGAGGTGTCTCCCTGTTCGTATCGTGGTTCGTGTTCGAGGAGAACGTTGGATCGAGAGAGATCGTGATCGGAGAAGTAGAAAACGTTGAAGAAGAGTTCTTCAAGAGGTTAGTACTTTTTACTTACTGTCTTCTTCTTCTTCTTTGCATGTTTAGCCTAGTGTCTATGAGATAGATTCAATTTTAAGATAGGAATTACACAACGGATCAACGACGTTTCACAACGTCTTCCGCTGCGGGAATTCAAAATCCCTTCATAACCAACTCGAGAGAACCTCAGAGTCATAAAAGGGGCAAGCATAGAGACCGTAAGTATCACATGATACGCGAGATTGTGCACCGCGGAGCCGTGACAATCACACAAATAGCTTCGGAGCACAACATTGTTGATCCATTTACAAAGGCCCTCACGGTTAAGGTGTTTGACGGTTACCTAGAGAGTCTAGGTCTTCGAATTCTTCCTGACTACATTGTGGATACACTGTGGATGCGACCCGCTTTGTATTAGATACAAACGAGGTGATCTGACTCGTTCATGTTGTTGACTTACGAGTGGGGCATCCTGTGCAGTGAGATTGTAGAAGATCGGACCGTGAATTATTAGACTTATTGATGTAACACCGTTAAGAGTATAGAACTAATAAAATCGTAGATGACCATTAGTGACTCGACCTTAATCATGGCGTGTCACGGACTCTCATCTGCGAAGTGCGTCCCTTTGACTAGTACAGTGAGGGTGGCCACCTTTGTTGCTCGCCCAATATGCCTATCTTCTCAGGGGCAGGACCACGTGGGGAGCTGGGAACTTGCCTATGCAAGAAGGAATTCACTCGTTCCCGACTTAGGGAAACTAGAGGGTTGTTGTTCATGGTTGGACCATGCAACGTAGTTGTTCATTAGAGGAGCAATGGGACTTAAGGAGCAAGAGGTAAAACACGGGGGTAAAGCGGTAATTTGACCCAATTTGTGACTACGAACAACTTTGTGAAGGGTCGACTCATGGGTATTGGTTATATCGATGGACACAACTTGTCCTGATGATGATGAGAGTGCAACTATGGGCTTTAGTGGATTTATTACAGTAGCTAATGAATGTTGAATAACCGGGTCAAAGAGTTTGTGAGTTAGTCTCGGATCATTGGAGCTTGTCACAAATTGAGGGTTTACAATTTGGTGTCAATTTGAAGTGTTCAAATTCATTATTTGGGTATTTATGTCATTTATATGAGATATAGATGACATAATATATAGTTTGATGTGAATGAGATTCATAACAAACTAGAGTATAGCCTAATTGATTAATTAGTGCTAATTCGAGAAATTGAATTGAGAGAAATTAAATTGAATTACATTCAATTTATAATTCCACATTTATGCAAATGATATTTGTATAATAAGGTATGAGATACCTTATATTATATAATATGCAAATGTGATTTGTATATTATATGATTGTGGTAAAATTATGATTTGGTGGAGGTTTTAACTCCATCACACAATAGTATTTAAAGGCTTTGCAAGAAGCCTTTGGGGTGCCATTGCCATTTTTTTATTTCATCCAAAGAGAGCAAAAAGACTTTCTCTCATTCTCTCTCAATTTCCTCTAAAACTTCTCCTCACCCAAAACCAAAGGGAGTCTCACTCTCACACACCCGTCCCGACTTACTTGCCTAACCTAGGAAGAGATGCAAAGACAAGGATAACAAAACCTCTTCTTGGCTTTCCTTGACTAACCCAATACTTAACTTAAAATAGACGTAACACATCATGTTTAAATAAGCAAAGTAAAACACTGATATACACTTATATATGAAATACATACACTTCCTTTACTATGTTCTTTAGATAGTCATAAAGTTTCCAAGTTTATAACAACCCATCTAATATGTTCTCACTACAAACCATATACAAAGAAAGTGTATATACAAGGAGCTAAATGGCGTGGTGGCAAGTAGGTCTTGTGAAGGCTAAGCACTGGAAACACAAATCTGCTGCACGGGAAGAGTAGACATAAAGAAAACGTGAGCTAGGAAGCTCAGTGAGTGTCTATTATAAGCTCAAAGGTGAAGCATAATAATGGCAGATTATAAGTAGAAAATAACTTAACATAAACAAACCATGCTTCCAATTTTGAGTTTAAGTCACCACTTATGCATAGCACATAACTCATAATGTAGTATTATATTGAGTGTAAATAGATCAATAATATAGAAGCTCATAACAATAAAACACATAGTATGATACCACTTTCAAACCATAGAGGTGGTAGAGTTACATTTGTACCAATAAGGTTCATACATCTCTCACGTGCACGTGGAATACCTTTGGCCCTTTGGTTTTCCCTAATACCTTCTCTATGTCCTTCAGTATTAAGGTAAGACCATTTACTACCCGAATACCTTCTCATTGTCCTTCGGTATCGGGAAATTATGATTCATTTCTCCCTAAACACCTTCTCGAATGTCCTTCAGTATTAGGGGTTAATCAAGATCAAGGGCATAACTTGTTTACCATGGAAATCATGTCTTTATAACGCATACAACAATTTCTTGACAATTTCACATTATCATCTAAACATGTTCCCAAGTGGATTTACACAAAACATTCTCTAAAGGAAAGCATACTTTCATAATTTAGTTTCCATACTTGGATTTATAGTTACGACTAATTCAAGCTTGCTTAGGTTCCATCATGAACTTTATATTAGGGACACCATGAAGCTATACATAATTAGTTCCAACAAGACTCAATGATCAACAATTATGTTTATTAAGAAAAACATAGGCCAAGCATAGTTTAAAGATAGAGTCACTCACAGTATTAGAATTAGAACCTTGGCTTGTAAACTTGACCTATTAGCTCTTGACCTATCAAACAAACCAACTCAACCATTAGAACCTCGAGCTCATGATTTTTAACCTTAAAACTTGCAAGAAAACACACTTTTAAATTTTCCAGCATTTTCAGATTTTCTGCCCTGTATTCAGACAGCCATAACTTCTTCATTACTTATCCAAAAATAATGTAATTTATACCAAACTCTTCCTTTTTGAACCCTTTAAAAATCATATGAAGACATGAAATTGAAATTCCAAACGGATTTGTTCAGAAATACCTCGAAAGAAACTTTCTTCAAAACAGACTTCTGCTGTTTTCAGATTCGGATTTCCTGCTGCACAACAAATTTAATCTGATATTTAAGACATCTTCTAGATATTTTCTACTTACGCTTTCTTCACGAAAGTTGTAGGAAATTCAATAAGCTTTCGAACCATACCAATTAGAGCTTCTAACTCCAAGTGTACAGATCAGAACAACCAAAACATCAGAGACTTCCCGGATTTGACAGCATACTTCTGTTTTCTGCCTTCTCTTAGCTAAACAGTAACATCAATTTCTTTCCTTATGCACCTAAGAAACAGGTCTAATTCAGTCCCATAACTCAATTAAGAATAGCCATACACACAATTGGTTGTAAGGTAAATAGAAATGGAAGAGAATCTCCTTCAATCTCTTGCTAGAAGTTTTTCCCTTTCACCTAAAATTACAGGTTCAACTTCCAGCTTGAGTTCCTCAAAATATATCAACACAACCACCAAATATTTTTTGATAAACCTCAAGGACAACATATTAGCTTACTTACCTCAAAATTTCAGCTTCTAATTCCTCCTCAAGAGCTCAAAACAGACTGATCTCCTCATACTGTTCTGCTACCCGAGAAACTTGAACACCCTTCACTGTTCTGTACTTTTCTCCTTCGTCCTCTTAGTATTTTCTGCAAAGCCGACCAGTTTCGTATTCTACACTCGATTTATGAGATTTTGACACAAAAATCATCGAATTTGGTTCAGTAGATAGAGAGATATGATCGATTGAAGTTTGACCATTTTCCAGTTGCTTGCTGTCTTAGTAGGAATTTGACACCACCTTCTTTCCAAACTTAACTTCGAGCCTTCACCTCCTTTGGCCAGCTCCTACTTTCTTATTTACATCATAATCTCCTTTTTAAAACACCAAAATAAGTAAATAAGTCAATCTAAAGTATTTAACCAACTTTACCTAAGTTTATAAAAGATATGAGCTTTTCATTCAATACGTAATGCACCTAAAATTTGCCTAGCTTGCTATTGATATTAACATACTTCAATTAACCTTCTAATATGCTTATTTCAATGGTTTACCTATCCCCTTATGAAGTTTAAACACATTGTAGCTCCAAATTCATTAGATTCCCAAATTCGATCACAACATCATTTAGTGCAACCTATACGATTTTGCATATTTCAAAACATCATGAACGAGTGCTCAATGATAAAAGAGAATAGGGTTTAGGGCTTACACACTCACTCTCCCTCAACCTCCCGAGAACAACCAAGAAGACGTTTTGGAGGTGTCTCCCTGTTCGGATCGAGGATCGAGTTCGAGGAGTTTGTTGGTACGAGAGAGATTGTGACCGGAGAAGGAGAAAACGTTGAAGAAGTGTTCTTCAAGTGGTAAGTATCCATTATACTTACTGTTTTTCTTTTTTTTTGCATGTTTAGCCTAGGATCTATGAGATAGATTCAATTTTAAGACCCGTTTTACACAACAGATCAACGACGTTTCACAACGTCTTCCGCTGCGGGAATTCCAAATCCCTTCAAAGGTTGGAAACTTCATTCTGGTAGCACTAGGGATGCGGCCCATTTTGTAATTAGTACAGATGAGGTAATCCAACTCATTCATGTAGTTGACATGCGAGTAGGGGCATCTTGTATGAAGAGTTCATACAAGACGAATCATAAATCCTAACCGATGTAACACTGTTAACAAGATAAGACTAGTAATTTATAGATGGTCGTTAGTGACTCGACTTGAATCTCGATCAAATTAAGAACTCCCCTTATGGGGTTTGTCCTTATACTAGTATGGGTGAGAGTGACATGTAACCGACTCAATAAGCCTACCTTCTTAGGGACAAAACCTCGTAGGTAGCTGGGAAATTAATTGTGCAAGTTGCAATTCACTCATTCCAACACTAACGAATTAGATAGGTTGTTCCCTTAAGAACTGACTCCATGTCTTCAACAACGGGGCCCCTGAGGGTTTGAGTCTAAGGTAGGACCTTAGACTTGTTGTTCATAAGAGGATCAGTGGTGCTTAAGGAGCAAAGAGGTAATCACAGGGGTAAAACGGTAATTTGACCCAGCCGTGATAAAGAACAACTTGTGAAGGGTCGACTCATGGGTAATGACTATATCTGTGGACACAATAATATCTACAGTGAGGAGAGTGCAGCTACAAGTCTATAGTGGAGTGACTTGTAGTTAATGAATATTGATTAACTAGATGAAAGAGTTTGATTAGCTAATCTCATATCATTGGAGCTCATGAACTGTAGGTCCATTAGGTCCCTCTGTTGGCTCAACATGGGAACATTGAGGGTATAAAGTTAGGAATGAAATTGAAGTGTTCAATTTCATACATGAGGTGTTATATCGATTATATATGATATAATTGATATACTACATAGTTTTATTGTGAGTTAGATTCAAATATAAACCATATACTAAAGAGAGAATAAATGAGGGGTAGGATGGTCATTTCAATCCTATTCCCCTATATATATGGTTGCACGAGATTTAATTAGGTAATATGTTTTTGAATCTCTTTGTTGTGTTGTTGGAAGGGTTCCAAAACACACATCTCTCTCACAAAATACCTCACCTCTCATAAAGGGAACCCACATTCCTCCCTCACCTAGAGAACAACGGAGAAGATCCAGTTGTCGTGTCTTCGTCCGTTTGTGTTCCAGTTGGAGAGATCGTGATCGTGGGAGAGCGGAGCCCTTGAAGAAAGGTTCTTCAAAGGTAACATTTCTTTCTGTCCATTTTGTTCTATGCTTAATCTTGTTGATTACGTTCATGAATTAAATCGTTGTAACTAAATCAAGAGCGCGCGATTCATAATCGCTTTCGCTGCGGGATTCGTTTTTCCCTTCATCATATTATATCAATTATATCACATATATTTGATATAATACCTCATATATGAATTTGATCACTTCAAATTCATTCCTAACTTTATACGCTTAAAGTTACCATGTAGAGTCAACGATGGGATCTAATGGACCTAAAGTTCATGAGCTTTGATGATGTGAGATTAACTGATCAAACTCTTCGATGTGGTTAATCAATATTCATTAACTTCAAGTCACTCCGCTATAGACATGCAGTTGCACTCTCCTCACTGTAGATTATATTGAGTCCATTGATATAATCATTACCCATGTGTCGACCCTTCACATGTTGTTCGTAATCATAGTTTAATCAAATTACAGTTTTACCCATGTGATTACCCCTTTGTGAAGGGATTTGGAATCCCCGCAGCGGAAGACGTTGTGAAACGTCATTGATCCGTTGTGTAATTGATCTCTTAAAATCGAACTAAAGTACTTTATTCTAGGTTAAACATGCAAATAAGAACAACAAAAAGGTATGGATGATAAGTTACTTACTTGTTGAAAAACTCTTCTCCAACACTTTCCTCCTCCGGTCACAATCTCTCTCCAACCAACAATCTCCTCGAATAAAACCTCGAACAGTGTTGCAAGACACTTCCAAAACGTCTTCTCGATTGTTCTCATGAGGTTGAGGGAGAGTATGTGGTACTACCATTGGATTTTGGGTGAGGAGAATTTTTAGAGAATTGAGAGAGAATTTGAGAAAAACCTTTTTTAATGGAAAAAAAGAATTTGAGAGAGATTTGACCCAGCTGTTACTACGAACAACCTGTGAAGGGTCGACTCATGGGTATTGGTTATATCGATGGACACAACTTGTCCTACAGTGATGAGAGTGCAGCGACGGGCTTTAGTGGAGTGTTACCGTAGCTAATGAAAATTTAATAACAGGGTCAAATAGTTTGACAGGTTAGTCTCGGATCATTGGAGCTCGTCACGTGTAGGTCCATTAGGTCTCTCGGTTGGCTCAAATTGGACAATTTGAGGGTTTACAGTTTGGTGTGAATTTGAAGTGTTCAAATTCATTATTTGGGTATTTATGTCATTTATATGAGATATAGATGACATAATATATAGTTTGATGTGAATGAGATTCATAATAAACTATAGTATAGACTAATTGATTAATTAATGCTATTTGGAGAAATAGAATTGAGAGAAATTAAATTGAATGTGATTCAATTTATAATTCCACATTTATGAAAATCATATTTGTATAATAAGGTATGAGATACCTTATATTATATTATATGCAAATGTGCATTGTATATTATATGGTTGTGGTAAAATTGTGATTTGGTGGAGGTTTTAACTCCATCACACAATAGTATTTAAAGACTTTGCAAGAAGCCTTCGGTATATTTTTTTTACCATATTTTGGATTTTGACCCAAAAAGAGTAAGTGAGTTTCTCTCATTCTCTCTCAATTCTCTCTAAAACTTCTCCTCGCCCAAAACAAAAGAGAGTCCTACCTACTCTCCCCAACCTCCCGAGAACAACCGAGAAGACCCTTTGGAGGTGTCTCCCAGTTCGGATTGTGGTTCGTGTTCGAGGAGAACGTTGGATCTAGAGAGATCGTGACCGAAGGAGGAGAAAACGTTGAAGAAGTGTTCTTCAAGAGGTTAGTATCCATTATAGTTACTTTTTTCTCTATTATTTTGCATGTTTAGCCTAGGATCTATGAGATAGA
This sequence comes from Trichosanthes cucumerina, assembly GCA_036507285.1. Taxonomy (NCBI): domain Eukaryota; kingdom Viridiplantae; phylum Streptophyta; class Magnoliopsida; order Cucurbitales; family Cucurbitaceae; genus Trichosanthes; species Trichosanthes cucumerina. The sequence goes on along the minus strand of CM071843.1, from coordinate 20,342,688 downwards.
TTCAATTTTAAGATAGGAATTACACAACGGATCAACGACGTTTCACAACGTCTTCCGCTGCAGGAATTCAAAATTCCTTCAAATTGAACCCCATGCCCCTGAAAGGCAGCAAGCCCTTCTTGGAGTTCTGCATCTTATATCTAGACAACATCTTATCAATACAAGGCGCTTTGAAACATGGTTAGCGTTACTGTTCTTCCGATTAGGACAATCTGGATACCTCGAACATACTGTGCCTCACCCAAATCTCTCATTTGGAATTGCGAAGCCAATCATTCCTTAATGTCACTAAGAAATCTTACCTCATTCCCAATGAGAAGGATATCATCCACATACAATATTTGAAATGCGAAAGTACTGTTAACAATTTTCTTGTAGACACGAGGCTCGTTAACATTTTAATCAAAGTCAAAAGATTTGATTGCCTCATCAAACCTTATATTCCAAGACCTCGAGGCTTGTTTCATTCCATAAATAAACCTTTGAAGCCGACAAACTCTTTGCTCTTGGCCCTGGGCAATGAACCCCTCGGGCTGGTGCATGTAGATGGTCTCGTCATGGTTGCCATCCAGAAAGGCGATCTTGACATCCATCTGCCATACCTCAAAGTCATAATATGTGGCAATGGCCAGAAGGATTCTAATCGACTTTACCATGGCAACAGGTGAAAAGGTTTCCTCATAGTCAACTCCTTCCACCTGGGTAAAACCCTTTGCCACTAGTCTATATTTGAAGGTCTACACCTTCCCATCTACGCCACGTTTACGCTTGTAGATCCACATGCAACCAATAGGTTTAGCCCCATCCGGTTGGTCCACGAGCTCCCAGACAGAATTCAAGTACATCGACTCCATTTCTTTGTCGACATCTTTAATCCATTCGTCCTTGTCAACGTCTTCCATTGCATGATCATAGATCATTGGATTCTCACAGTCATCATCAGGACTGACAACCTGAGTTTCAATGAAACCAGTGTAATGTTCAGGCTGTCTCACAGCCCTGCCACTACGTTGAGGCAATCCCATCTTTTGGTAACGAACTTGACTAGACGAGCTAGGATCAACAACATTTATTTACGTACTAGCACCATCAGCAACTCTTGCTGATGAACTGCCCATTTCAGTCAACACAATCTTACTCATTTGTAAGTGATCCATGATGTGATCTTCCTCAAGGAATGTGGAATTTATAGACACAAGCACCCTATTATCCTTAGGATCGTTAAAGAAACCACCCCTAGTCTCTTTTTGGTAACCTACAAAGAGGCACAACTTTCAACGGGGTTCCAACGTTTTTGGGTTTGATACCAACACATGGGTTGGACATCCATAAATTTTGAAATGACGTAAACTGGTTTTACAACCCTTCTGAGTTTGAAAGGTTTTTCACAAACACTTTTCGACGAAATTGTGTTCAAAATGTATACCGCAGTCTCCACTGCGTAACCCCAAAAACAATTAGGGAGACGAACATAGCTCATCATCGACCGAACCATGTCCAACAAACCATTCTGTAGCGCCATACCAGGTGCTGAGAGTTGGGACGAAATTTCATGTTCTGTCGTATAGTCCTTGAATTCAGTGTCCATGTGCTCTTCACCTCGATCCGATCGAAGTGTTTTTATAGTTTTACGTAACAGCTTATCAACCTCAGTTTAGAACTACTTGTACTTTCCAATAGTTCCAGACTTCCTATACATTAGGTAAATGTACCCATACCTCGAATAGTCATCTATGAAAGATACAAAGTATTTATAACCATCTCGTGGTTTAACATTCATCGGACCAAAGTGGTCAGAATGTATAAGCTCAAGCGGCTCCTTGGATCTATATCCTTTTCCACTAAATGAACGTTTGGCCATTTTGCCTTCAAGGCATGAGTCACAAATCGGTAAAGAGTTTTCTTCCAACTCGCTTAGAAGTCCACTCTTCACTAGTCTCTCAATCCTGTGGAGATTTATGTGGCCTATCCTTAGAAGCCAAAGATGGACACTATCTTTTGGAGAATCATTTAATCTCTTAGTTCTTGTTTCAACCGTTTTAAACAATTTGGTATTCAAAACACTTTTTACCGAATTACGGTTCAAAACATATACATTGTTTTCCAGAGAATCTGAACAAATAAAATTTCCATTTCGAGAAATAAACGCTTTATTACTCTTGAATGAAACAAAAATATGTTATTCTAATAGGAAGGAATTTGAAACAAGGTTTCTAGTAAACCAAGAAACTCTGTACATATTATCCAATAAGAGGTACTTTCCGCCAAAGAACAACTTCACCGTGCCAACTTCACCCTCTTGCAACCGCTGCCAAGAACTTAATCCTTGAAAAGAAGAGCAAACATGGTTAGTGTCGCCTAAATCCAGTATCCAGACAGAGTCTCTACTTTTCACTAAACAAGTTTTTGTGACAAGTAAATCACATTTACCTGTCATCTTCTTTACGTCAAGGAACTTGGGGCAACTCCTTTTCAGGTGTCCGTCCCCGTTGAAGTATAAACACTTTATGGCATATTCATTGATCTCTTTGCCTTTAGAGCGGCAGCGCGGTCAACACTAATCTCCTTCAACTTCTCCTTCTTCCCTTTGGGGCTTGAAGAGTCTACAAACTTTTTTCACAGAGGTCAAACCCCTGTGGAATCGACTAAAGGAAACACTTGACTCAGCTTCTTGTCCCCTAGTTTGCATCAAGGGCTGAAAGGTTTGAAGGTCGTTAAATAGGAGTGTTGGACCCTCCTTAGTGAGCGCAAACTCTTGGTCGTCATTTAGCAAAATCGTGTTAATATTATTTTTCCACGAAAAATTATTGCCGACTAACTTAACGAATGCTAAAGGAGCGTTAAAAGCGTTTGATATTTTGTTCTTTGAAAAAATGAAAAACTTTGTATCAGTCTACTTAAAAAACTTTTGCAAAATCCAATAAGCTTTTACAAATTTTTTTATCATATGATCCCTATGTCATTAAAAATTAGCAATGATACCCCAAAGGTTTAGAATGGCTGCCACGTAGGGTAGACAAACCCACTCCTCCTTTGGGTCGAGACTTTCTCGACAAGACCCTAATCTGAAAATAACTCTTATTCCATTAGGCATCCAATTACAATTTTTCAGTATGAATTCATTAACTCTTAATCTTTTGACTGCAGAGATCGGTACTTTGACTAGTACGGGTGAGGGTGGCCACTGTTGCTCGCCCAATATGCCTATCTTCTTAAGTGGACAGGACCACGTGGGGAGCTGGGAACTTGACTACATGTTGCGTAAAATTATATTGCAATACTGCAAGTGTACGGGTGAAGTTTTAGTATAGTGATTTGAGTACAGAGTATCGTCCTCAGGAATGGGTTTTATAGATTAATTAATTATCAAGATACTTTTTCTCAATTTTAGCTAAAGAAACATGACATGGATGGGTGGTGAAACAAGAATTAAAGACAAACAAACATGTCGAGACACGAATTGATAGATTTAAAGGAAATTGACCTTGCCACTCAACACTTAATTACACATGCAACGAATAAATGAGATGAATTTATAAACAAGAAGTAAATTACTCAAGAAAGTCTCTTGATCTCTCAAGAGCCTCGCACATACAATAAATCCTATAGTCTCCATATAAAATCTATGCATGCACGACATTAAGAAACTTCTTTATGTGTTTCCCTTACACTTCCAAGTCATTCTCATGCAAGAATTCTAAGGGTTTTGACAACCTTGTTCTAACTTAAGCTTTTTTCTCTCGAGTCCACTTAAACCAAAGATATAAATGAAATTAAGAATGAATTGCCAAAAATAAAGATCAAGACATACGTCAATACATGGCAAAGAAGTCTTAATAAGCAAATCAAATCCTAACTACAACATTTAGCTACTCTAAATCACATTAAAACCAAGCTAAACATGTAGGAAACGTCTTAGAACGCTATTACAAATTGAAAGAAAGAGAAATTAAACTTATGTGTCGATGTCGGTCCTTCGTCTCTGAGCTCTCGTCTTCGATCTCGAACCTCCACGAGTGCTTTGGCTCCTAAAAACGCTCTTTTCTTTTTCTTACAAAGTGTATTTCGAAATTAGGGTAGATTGTCTACCAAATTCGGCTCCCCTGTAATGAAATCATAAGGATATATTTATAGAAGGAATCGGTGCAGCGTTGCAACGCTGTACCCTAGGTGCGTATCAAATATGGAATTTGTCGATGACATTGCAATGCTGAGGAGGTGAGTTAATCGGTTGAACGATCTGTAACTTTGGGTAGAGTTCTCTCTGTTGGAATTCTCTCTCTCACTCTCTAATTCCTAAAAACTTCCAATTGTTGGAATCCTTCCCACCAAGGAAGATCTAAAAACCCAGAGATATAGAAGGTGTTCTCTTTTGGTGGTGTTCTCAGTAGGTGAAAAGCAGAGAGAACTTTGGAAGTTCTGAGTTCTTTGAACATTGGAGCAAGGAGTTGTTGTTCCGCAAAACTACAAAGGTAATCTCTTTATCTTTTTATTAGTCTAATTGTTAAATAAATTTAAGCATGTTTGCATGTAAACTTCCATGTTTAATTAGATTAAAAAGTATGCTTGTTCTGTATGTTTTTGTCAATGTATTGGTTTTTGTTTCAATTAAAACAATCAAACAAATTACGATCCCAAACATGTTTCCACTACTCAAGGATATCAGATTTCCATCATTGTCGTGGATGTCTCAACTGGAGGAGCATTAATGTCGAAGACATAAAATGATGCCTATAATATTTAGAGAATATTGCAAAGAATAACTATTAGTGGCGTACCTCACGCCTTAACCCGACTCGCCAAGCAGAAGGGGTGCAAGATACAAGTGTAGTGAATCTGGTAGCCCAAATTGCTACTCCTAACAACAGTTTGAAATTATGCCCATCAAATTTGTCGTCTGTGGAATATATGGGGTAGAAAAAGAATTTTAATCCCTACTCGAACACTTATAACCAAGGTTGGAGACCTCATCCAAACTTTTCATGGATCAATCAAGGATTGGGCCTTCTAGTCAACAGATGAGACCTCCTATACCTCCAGGATGTAAGCAACAAGGTTATCCTTAGCAGAATTTTCATCCTCCTAAGGTACAAACTCATGACTATACATCTTCACTTGAGACCTTGCTGAAAGAACACGTGGCCAAGACTGATGCCATAGTCAAAAGTAAAGCCACTACTTTTAGAAACATGGAAACACAAGTGGGTCAACTAGCTTCAGCCTTAAATAATAGAGCTTAAGGCACCTTGCCAAGTGATACTGAAAAACTAAGAAGCAAAGGTAAGGAATCATGTAAGGCAATCCAACTTCAAAGTGGGAAAGAGTTAGAGGAGCTAAAAACTAAGGCTCCTAAGGTGAAAAAGCCCACTTCAATCCAAAAGAAGGTTGAGGGCAGTAAAAATAAAGCAAGATGTGGGAATAACGAGGAAAATGTGGTAACAACTCCTCAACATCAGGAAAATGTTCATAATAATGTTGTAGCACTGCCTCTTCATTAGGAGAATGACCAAGTCAATGTTGTAGAATTATCGCAACATCAAAAGACAGAACAAAAAAATGTTATAGCATTGCCACAATAACACCCAACCATCAAGTGAATACGACATCACCACCTCCTCTTCCTCGACGATTTATAAAGAAGGAACAACACAAGCACTTTGAAAATTTTCAAGAAATATTGAAGGAATTGCACATTAATATTCCACTTATTGAATCCTTGAAGAAAATGTCCAATTATGCCAAGTTCATGAAAGATATGTGGAAGAACAAACGGAGACTTGGAGAATTTGAAATAGTAGCTCTTACAAAATATTGTAATTCAATCCTTCAAAGTATGTTTCCTCCTAAATTAAAGGATCCTGGTACTTTGTTATTCCATTCTCTATTGGAAAGAGATATAATAGAAGGGCTTTATGTGATTTGGGAGTAAGCATAACCTTGATTCCTATGTTCGTGTTTAAAAGGCATGGAATTGGAGAAGCAAGACCCACTACAATCACTCTTCAATTAGTGGATCGTTCTTATACTCATCCTAAAGGAAAAATTTAAGATGTTCTTGTGTTAAATTCATCTTTCCTGCAGTTTTCATCATATTGGACTAGGAAGATAATGCAGAGGTTCCTATTATCTTCGGTTGGCCATTTTTCATCTACATGTAGAACGTTGATTGACGTCGAAAAAGGAGAGCTAACCATGAGAATGAATGATCAACATGTAACCTTTAATGTGTTCAATACCATGCAATATTTTGATGATGTAGAAGAATGTTCTCATTGATTGTGCTTTTGAATTCATCTCAAAATGTTGAAATGAACAAAACATTCAAGGAGAGCTTAGAGAATGAGAACTCTTTTGAGCATATTGTAGAAGAAAGTGAAGCTGAGAATGGATACATCTCATTGTTGGAGAATAAACAACCATTCATAGAAGGAAAGGATTTGGAAATAGTAATTTCATAAAAAAGGAGGTGATATCCAAATGAGAGAGAGAAGAATAAGTGTGTTATATGTTGTGTGACGGCCGATAATTCAAGGTAAATTTATTATTTGCAAAAGTTTATTTCGGGCTCGTTTCATTATTTTAGAATTTTGGGCTAGGAGGCTAATTAGTGGTTCTTGCAAGGACACAAATAATTAAGTCTCACTTTTAAATATGTTTGCCACCTCCCTTGCTTATTGTATCGGGCGTGTTGGAGATGGAGTTAGGGTAACTTCTCTTTGCTTATTTTATGGTTTTGGTGTGGTTTTAGTTTTTTTAAAAAAAAAAAATAAGAAAAGGGAAAAGGAATCGGGAAGCAGCCACCTAGTCGACCCCCTACCCTTCGCCTTGCCTTCTTCGCGTGAGGACGCCACCTGAGAAGCCGGCTGCAAGCCGTTGACCGCCGATCCCGCCGTCCACCCTGTCCAAGCTGACTGTCGCCATCCCTTTGTGTCTCTCCCTCGTCTCCTTCTTTTCCTCTCAAAGTCAAGGCACTCGCGACCGCCGTCTCTCTCTCCCGAATCTGTCAATTTCTCCCTCCCTCGCATCTCCCTCTCCGTGTCGTCTCCCTTTCCCCTCGATCGGCGTGCGCCCCATTGTTTTTGCGATGTTTCGCCGCTGCGCCTCTCGATCCCTCTCTCCGTATCAATCACACTCCCTCTTTCTCCCGCTTCCCAAACCGACCGATTGATGTGTGTTTGTTTTTGTGGACGGAACAAATCTATTGGCTAAGGAGTAAATCTTTGAAATACGAGGCTAAGATCATGCAGAGAACACTTTCGACTTGTAATGATGAGGTAAGCCCTCGATATTGAAGTTGTTTGATTTCGTAATTTAGTTAAGGATTGTTAGGTTGGCTTTGTAATTACTCGTGGGGTTATCAAAGGATGTTTCATTTCAGTTTGGTTACGTTCGTTTATGTGTTGTACCTTAAGGTTAAAGTCACGCGGTTGATTCCCAACTGAGGTTTGTGCATTATTTGTGGGGTTTGTAGGTACACTAAGCTTCTAGCAAGAGCAAAAACTATCCCATTGTGCTCATAAACTAAAGGAAGTAGTTATTTGGATTAACCCCAAACTTATAAGCGAAGGAGTACGACATACGACATTCCTTTTTGTGTGTTCTTTAAATGTTATTATTGTTGAACCTTAGGTTAGTTATCTAAAGGGTTTTTTGAACTTGAAGCATGTTTTTATTAGTTTTATCTTTGACATGATTGTATGAATATTACCCGGAGTTTGTGTCTTGTTTTTATCATGTTTACATAAGTTATGTATCTGATTATGTGAGGCTATGTGAGGTTGGGAATTCGATTTCTCGGGCGTACATAGCATTCATAATAGGTTGATGATTTGAACTAACACTTGGTTAGGTAGTGGACCTAGTTGATATTGGAACCCTTGGGATGGGTCGAGGACGTTACGAATGCCTAGGTAGGACCCGGACACCTCATGAACAAATCCTAAGGACTGGCAGACACTGGATCCTGAGTTACACATCAGCTGGTCAGAACCTTTAGGTTGACGATATATGTTAGGCTCGTGAGTTTGGGGTACGTCCCCATTGAGATCAGGGAGTGGTTTCCTTCCATTATCTCGTGCTAGCTTAGGGGTTATTCCACATAGGGCATGTTGGTTACGTACCTCACTACACTATGCTAGTGTGTTGTGTTGTGAGAGCCTAGGGTACATCCACATCAGGGAGTGGTTGCTTTCCATTATCCCATATTGGCTTAGTGTCGATTCCCCATACTGCGTATCAGATACATACCTGTTATACTCTATGCCAGTGTGTAGTGGCGTGAGAGTTTCTTTCTCTCATTGAATCGTCAATCAATGTTCCAGGATCAAAGGTATAACTCGAGTTAATACCGCAGGGGCTCATGGTGGAGTGTGCTAAATTTCAGACTTTTTGGGGTTTAGTGAATTTGGAAGAAGAGGTTTTTGTTTTTTTTTTAGATAGGTTTTGGAGTAAGTGGGCAACTTACTGGCTATTTTTTATATTGACTCGTTTCTTTATATGTTTTGATTTCAGATAAAAGTTGAACTGTGAATGGATGACGACGGTGGCAACTGGCAAGGCTATGGGGATGTTTTGTTGTGTCATTTACCTCACAGGGTGCTATTTTACTACTTAATATTTTCGCTGAATATTCTATATAGTTTGTGACTTTTATTAGTTGTTTAACTTCCCTATTGATTGATTCATAGGGTGTATTAGGATTGTTCCTCCTAAAAGTAAGGTGTCTCTTATTTTTATTTTGCTGCACATATGTACCTTTGGTTGAGTTTTGCTTCTTCCTTTTGTTTTACAACTATTAGTTTTATATAAGAGTTGGTTCATTGTTTAAATCCTGACCATCTGGAGTACTCTACATTAATTATTTACTTTTTTATCTCTTGGGAACCCAACCCATTGTTGAATGTAGTTTGGTGGAGGTTGGGTGTTCTTGAAATCATTTTGAATGTTGTTATGCTTAAAACAGGTTAGGAAAAAATTATGGTTTTGTCCTTGTAGCGTCGTTATGCTGCCTAAATTTTGGCTGTAACGGGGTTGCTTAGTAACATCCGTAGAAGTTTTGGGACTAAAAATTAGGGTCGTTACATCTTAAATCAAGTGTGTTGCGATGTTTGTCCTAATCTCGTATATGTTTGTAACATTCCTTATTGAAATAACTAAGAATTATTTTTTATCACTTTGTGTCTCGCATGTTTACAGCCTTTATCCAATAAACTAAGCTCCCGGATCATTGAGTTATGAGAGAACTAGAACTTGAACGGTGTGTAGTCGACACACAGGGAGGATCACGTTCGAGTTAATGACCTGAACGGTCTAAAGTATACGAATTGAGTTGGAGACCTAATCATATATACGGTCGATGCGACCCATTTTGTATTAGATTACAACAAGGTGATCGAAGTCGTTCATGTAGTTCACATGCGAGTTGGGTCATCTTGTGCAATGAGGTTGTACAAGACTGTACCGTGAATTATTAGACCTACGTATGTAACATCGACAATAGTATAGGACTAATAACTTTATAGATGACCAATAGTGCTCGACCTCAATCCTAAGTGTGTTACGGACTCATGCCTGTGGGGCCTGTCCTTTGTCTAGTACGGGTGAGGGTGGTCACAGTTACTCACCCAATATGACTATCTTCTCCGGGACAGGACCACGTGTGGAGCTGGGAACTTGACTACGCAACATGGAATTCACTCGTTCCTAATTTTGGAAAACTAGAGGGTTGTTTCCTTGAGTGTTGTGTCCAGGGCTTGGAAAATGGGCGCCCACCTTCTCACTAGCACGAGAAGGATGTTTCTTATGGTTGGACAATGCGACATTATTGTTCATTAGAGGAGCAGTGGGACTTAGGGAGTAAAAGGTAGACACATGGGGTAAAACGGTAATTTTACCCAGCAGTGTCTACAAAAAAACTCTGAAGGGTTGACTCATGGGCATTGGTTATATCAATGGACACAACTTGTCCTAAAGTGATGGGAGTGTAGGTACGACCTTTAGTGGAGTGTCACCGAAGCAAATGAATGTTTGATAACCGGGTCAGAGAGGTTGACAAGTTAGTCTCGGATCATTGGAGGGTGTTAGCTGTAGGTCCATTAGGTCCCTTTGTTGGCTGAAATTTGATAAATTGAGGGTTTACAGTTTGGTGTGTATTTGAAGTGTTCAAATTCTTTAAAAGGGTATCTATGTCATTTATATGAGATATGATAGACATAATATATAGTTTTAATGTGAATGATATTCATATTAAATTATAGGATAACCTAATTGATTATTTAGAGCTAATTTAGAGAAATTGGATTGAGAGAAATGAAATTGAATGTGATTAAATTTAGAATCCACAATTATACAAATGTGATTTGTATAATAAGATATGAGATAATTTATTATATGTTTTATGCAAATATGATCTGCATAACCTATAGTTATGGTAAAATGATAAATAGGTTGAGATTTCAACTCCACCTATCTCCATTATATAAATCCTTCTTACAAGAAGGAAAGCAAGTCATTCTCTCATTTTTTGAAATTCTCACCAAAAAAAAGAGAAAAACTCTCGCTCAACTCTCTCTCAATTTCTCCTCTCTTTTCCAAAACACCAAGTTCCCACAAACTTCCTTCTTCCAAAAAAGAACAACCGAGAAGCCTTTGGTGGTGTTCTTCTTCATGAGAAGTGTTTTAGTTCGTAGAGATCGAGGAGCACACGAAGAGTTCGTGAATATGGAAAGGAATTTTGAAGAGTGTATTCAACAAGTAAGTATCTAGTATTTACTGTTTTTCTTTCCATTTTATGTATGTTTAGCCTAGATTTAAGTGTTAAATCATTTTAACGAAATGCAATTGCATAACTTCACCATGATGATTCAATCGTCTTCTGCTGCGTGGGAGTTTAATTCCCTTCAATTGGTATCAGAGTCATACGTTGGTTCTTCGTTGTGCACTGTTTTTCGTTACAATTAGGTAGGTTATTGCCTTAATTTATGAGATAAATGTTTGGTTTGCATAATGGACGTTTCGGTTTTTGGCATTAGTTTAGATTTACAATTTATGTTGATTAGATCAATGTAAAGGCCCGTTGTTTTTGTGAATTTGGTTGTAAATCGAGTCTGTAAGTCCGAGTCGTTCGTGACAAGGGTTGTTGTGAAGAAATCGGAGCGGAAACGGGCGAGAAAGGACGAAAATCAGCAAGAGGAGCTTGTTGTTTTTTCGACAGCGTTGGGACGCTGTTCATCAACGTCTCAACGCTGCAATTGCGAGCAGAGGCTTGGTTGCAGAGCGAAGCATTGCAACGCCGAGGCGTGGAGCACGCGGGGAGCAACTCTGAGCACGACAGCGTTGCAACGCTGCCCACGGCGTTGCAACGGTACGTGCGTTGAGGGTAGTTCCAACGCCAAGTTGGCGAGCAATGTGAGAGGTTGGACGTTTTTCTCAATGTGGGGGAAGTTTTATTTTCATTTTTTTTTAATTTTTTGTTTCCAAAATGTAATTATTATTTAATTAATTTATTCTATTAAACAATATTTATATAAAAGTTATATTAATGTTATTTAATTAAATAAATTGCCCCTAGGTTCCAAAACCGGTCCATTTTTTACAATTTAATTAATTTATGCATGAGATGTATGATTTAATTAATTTCTATGTGCATAATGTATGCTATATAGATTTAAAATTCCACCTTAGGTTAAATATTTAATGCATCATTTGTATTATAAGAGTTATAATATATAGTTTGCATGATAGGTTATATTATAAGAATTATAATGTAATTAAATGCATGTTTTAATTTAATTAATGTAAGTGTTATATTTTTTAGATTAAAGTATGCTCATGCATTTATATTCATGTGATGAATTATTTTGTTATAGTATATCGTTATTCATGTGATGAATTATCAAGCACTATAACATAGAAATACATGCAACCTAAGTTAATTATTAGTTTTAAAGTTTTTAGAACTTGAATAAGTAGGCTTAGGTTTTCTAGTTCTAATAAGATTAGAATTAGGAAATCAAAATATATTCATTGAATGGTGACTTTTAGTAACTCTGTCTAAGGAAGGTTTTGTCTAAAAATTTGGGGTACTTAAGTTGTGATTCTTGGAACACCCCTACCTGGAAACCGACCTGGGAGTGAATTCGGTCTGGAGATTCTTAGACTATATTTTTCGTCAGTGGCGTTAATTAAAAGTGTTTTCATTTACTTACATAGGCCTAAGTAATAACGTTATTATAAACTTAGGCTAAGTACCATATAAGAGTTATATTGGTTGACTTAGGTAAGCCCGTTTATCTAGGTCAATCCCGAAAATATTAAAGTTCTGAGTGGGAGGAAATATACTGTATGAGATACATTTAATTTTCGACCACAAATCTCCTTAAGTCCGCATTGTGAGATCCATACTCGACCTCGTCGCGCAAATTGGAGTGTCCCCCTTCGGATGGTATTTGTATGGATCAATATCAACGTTGATGGAGAGAGTACTTATAGTGAGTGGGAGCGGGACCTGTGAAAACGGGACCCACGGTCTCTTCTTTCGATTCACACCGTGAGACCCCTATGATCCGCCTGCTAGTTTGGCTGGACGGACAATCCCTTCGGATGGCATTGATCATGGGAGTCGGACACCGTGAATTCTCGAAAGGGATGCAGTTTCCTTGTTGGTTTTCCTTCGTGGTTCACCATTCGGTTGCTATTCTTTTGACGGATACTTGTAAACTTAAAGAATGAGGGTGACACTCACAAAATTCGTTAAGTGTTAATGAATTTGACCAAATAATGGTAGCTGGACGCCTAAAGTAATAAGAGTTATTATGGGATTAGGGTGCAGTCGAGAAAGTCTCTTCCTAGAGGAGGAGTGTTCCTGTTCACCCATCGGTGGTGGTCATTCTAAACCTTTAGGATATCATTGCAAATTTTAAATGACCTAGGGATCATAGGATTAATTTTTGCTAAAACTTGATTGGGTTTCAAAACTTTATGCGAGACTAACACAAAATTATTTGATTTTCTAAGCTAAAAATATGTATAGCTCAATTATAGCTTTACTAGCTTCCGACAAACTAGTGGGAGATAACTTCCAAAGCGTAGAAGAATAATATAAGCGAGGATTCTAGTAAGTGACGACACGAAGTTCGTGCTTCTTGCGAGGAGTGTCCTCAGTTGTCGACCTCGATTGTATCACGAAGTGTTCTTGAGGCATACGATCGATGGATCAGGGCAAATGAAACGGCCAAGGTCTACATCATTGCCAGCTCAACTAAAGTTTCGGCAAAGACGCACGAGTTGATGATCATTGCTAAGGAGATCATGGAGTCGTTCCACGACATGTTTACAGTCCTTTCAGGCCGATTCGCTCAAACACGTCTTCAACGCCCGGATGAAAGAAGGGACGTCTTTCTGAGAACACGTTCTAGACATGATGACCCACTTTAATCTGGCGGAGATGAATGGGGCTTCGATCCACGAGTCGAGCCAGGTTCGTTTTATCTTGGAGACTCTTTCCAATAGTTTCCTTTAGAGCAACGTGCTGTATTTGTTATGAACAAGAATAGCTACTCTCTGACTACCCTCCTCAATGAGCTACATAATTTCCAGTCCTTTATGAAGATCAGAGCACCAGAAGCTGAGGCAAATGTTGCATACATGCCTTATCACAGGGGTTCGACCTCTACGACTAAACCTGATGCTCCTTCACGCCCGAAAGGGAAGAAGAATGTGAAGAGGGGTAAAGCTGATCGACTTGCCACCCAAAAGGGCAAGAAGGTCAAGGAAGTTGCAGAGAAAGGAAAGTGTTTCCAGTGCAATGGGGATGACCACTGGAAGAGAAACTGTCCCAAGTTCCTTGTCGAGAGGAAGAATTAAGGTAAATACAATTTACTGGTGACTGAAACATGTTTAGTGGAGAGTAATGCCTCTGCCTGGATTTTAGATTCGGGCACTACTAACCACGTTTGTTCTTCTCTTCGAGGAATTGATTCCTGGCAGGCACTGTGAGAGGGTGTGGTGACTCTACGGGTTGGATCCTGGGAGATAGTCTATGTTGCAGCGATCGACAAAGTGAAGCTCTATTTTGGCAGGAATTACTTATTGTTGGTCAATATGTATATAGTTTCAGGGTTTACTATAAACCTTGTTTCCATTTCCTGACATAATTAACATTGTATCTCAATTTCCTTTGATAATGATAAAGCGGTTAGATCTTTCAAAGGTAATTTGATTTGTTCAGCTTCACTTGAGTCTAATTTGTATGTTTTGAAACCAAATTCAGTCAAAAGCGTTTTGAACACTAAATTATTTTAAACTACAGAAATGCCAACTAAGTGAGTTAAGGTTTCTCCAAAAGAAAATTTCCATCTTTGGCATCTAAGGTAATGACACATTAATCTCAATCGGATTGAGAGATTAGTGAAGAGTGGACTTCTAAGTAAGTTTGAAGAAAACACTTTACTGGTGTATGAGTCATGCCTCGAAGGCAAAATGACCAAACATCTTTTTTGTGGAAAAGGATATAGAGTAAAGGAGCCCCTTGAGCTTATACATTCTAACCTCTGTGGTCCGATAAGTGTTAAAGCACGAGGTGGTTACGAATACTTCGTTTCTTTCATTGATGTTTATTCGAGGTATGGGTATATTTACCTAGTGCATAGGAAGTCTGAAACTCTTGAAAAGTTCAAGGAGTACAAGACTGAGGTTGAAAACCTGTTAGGTAAAAGCATTAAAATACTTCGATCGGATCGATTGGAGAGTATATGGACACTGTATTTTAGGACTATATGATAAAACACGGAATTACGTCCCAACTCTCAACACCTGGTGTGCCACATCAGAATGATGTATCGGAAAGGAGAAACAGGACCTTGTTGGATATGGTTCAGTCGATGATGAGCTATGCTCGTCTCCCTGATTCCTTTTGGGGTTACGAAGTGGAGATTGCGATAAATATTTTGAATAACGTTTCGTCGAAAAGTGTTTGTGAAACACCTTACGAACTCAGGAATCGTCGTAAAGGTAGATTACAACATTTCAAAAATTGGGGATGTCCGTCCCATGTGTTGGTGTCAAACCTGAAGAAATTGGAACCCCGTTCAAAGTTATGCGTATTCGTAGGTTACCCAAAAGAGACCAGAGGTGGTCTATTTTACAATCCTATGGATAATAGTGTGCTTGTATCGACAAATGCCACTTTCGTTGAGAAACACCACATCAAGGATCATTAGCCTAAAAGCAAAATCATGTAGAACGAAATGGACAGTACATCAGCAAGAGTTGCTGGTGGGGCTAGTACGTCAACAAGTGTTTTTGAACCTACCACGTCAAGTCAAGTCCGTTCCCAAGAGTTGGAAATGCCTCGACGTAGTGGGAGGGTTGTGAAACAGCCTGAACGTTACATGGGTTTAGCTGAAACCCAAGTTGTCTATCTTGATAATGACTACGAGGATTCATTAACCTATGATCATGCTATGGTTGATGTTTACAAGGACGAATGGATTAAAACTATGGAACAGGAAATGAAGTCGATGTACTTCAATTCTATCTGGGAGCTTGTGGATCAACCGGATGGGGTAAACTTTATAGGTTGTAAATAGATCTACAAGCGTAAACGTGGCGTAGACGGGAAGGTGCAAACCTTCAAAGCACGACTAATGGCAAAGGTTTTTACCCAGGTCGAATGGGTTGACTATGATGAAACCTTTTTCACCGATGCCATGGTAAGGTTGATCATGATCCTTCTTGCCATTGCCGCGTATATGATGACTACGAGGTATGGCGGATGGATGTCAAGACCGCCTTTCTGAATGGCAACCTTGATGAAACCATCTACATGGACCAGCCCAAATGGTTCATTTGTTGGGATTTGTGCCCTACAACTCGTAGTTTGTAATTATGTTATAATTAATGTAATAAAGTGTTATTATTTCAATAAAATGTAATTGTTCGTTATCTACGAGTTTGCCTTTATTTAAACCCTAAATCCAATAAACTAAACATCCAAGGCGATTAAATGAATCTCTAACTGAATGTAATGTACATAAAAAGGATCTCGGTTCGAGATACAACCTAAAGGCTCTATATTTAGGAGATACGGTTTGGGTACCTTACCCTGGTTAAACTATGGATGTGGCCCACTTTGTATTTGATACAAACATTGTGATCCTAACTTTGTTCGTGTAGATGACATGTGAGTGGGGATAACCTATGTAATGGGATTACATAAGATCAGGACCACGAAATAGTAACCTCTAGCTGTAACTCCGTTGACTAGTTAGGTTTCTATTTCACTATGATGACCTAGGCAACTTGATCTCAATCCCGAGCAGGTTACGAACTCCTGTTCGCGAGGGATTGTCCTTTGACTAGTATGGGTGAGAGTAGCCAGATTCCCCGACTCAATATGCCTACCTTCTTGGGGACAAGACCGAGTGAGCGGCTGTGAACTTAACTTAGCAAGATGGAATTCACTCCTTCCCGCCTACTAGGGTAAGTAGAGGAATGTTCTCTTAAGTGGTGTCTCTGGGATTGGAACAACAGGCCCGACCCTCTCATTGCCCCGAGAGGGACTCTGTTTGTTGGTAGGACCACAAACAAATTGTTCATTAGAGGAGCATTGGTACTTAAGGCACAAGATGTAACCCAGGGGTAAAGCGTTAATTTGACCCAGCTGGCGTTACGAACATTCGTGAAGGATTGACTTGCTATTATTGGTCAATATCAATGGACACAGAAACATATATGCAGTGAGAAGAGTGTAGTTGTTGGACTTTAGTGCAGTGTTCCCGCAGTTAACGAATGTTGATTGAGAGGTTAATGAGATTAACTGAACAATCTCGTATCGTTGGAGCTTCTGATCTGTAGGTCGTTAGGTCCACCTTCTAGCTCGTAAAGGGTTCTTAGATCATTTGAATTTGAAATGTTAAAAATCATTACGGAATATATTCAATGTATTTACATACGGTATAATATATAGTTTTGGAACTATATATTATAAATTTAATGTGAATATGATTCATATTAAATTATATGAGAGAATTGAATATTTGAAAGAGTTTAAATATTATATTAAATGTGAATGTAATTCACATTTGCAAACTATAGGATGAAATTTAATGTGCACTGGTTGTACATTAAAACTATAGGTTAAAGGGGTAATGTGATTAAATGAGATTTAATCCAAATTAAATATATGATATTTAATTTGTATTATTTAAATATGATTTAACTGAATAATTAAATTTGATTTAATTATATTATTATTATTATTATTATTATTATTATTATAATAATAAATGAGGCAACGTGTCATCCAGACACGTTCCCCACTACCCTTTCCCTTCTCCCTATCGACAGTTTAACAGGGAGAAGGGGGTTGCTCAATGGGATTTGTAAACCCAAGATCTTCCTTTCGAACTTCCTTATAAAAAAAAAAAAGCAAAGAAATGAAGTGAAAGATAAAAGGAAAACAAGGAAGGAAAAGCTTAAACCATTTTTGTTTGTTTTGCTTTAAAAATAATGAAGAAAATGAAATGAAAGGAATGGATATTATATCATGTTTTGTTTTGTTTAGAAAAGAACAGAAAAGAAAAGAAAGAAAGTGATAAAGGAAAGGAAAAAGAAAAGGAAAAGAAAAGAAAAGCAAAAGGAAAAAGACAAAGATTGCCTCCACCGTTTGCTTTTTTTCAAATGACTTATTTTCTCCATTTTCTTCTCCATTTACAAAAGAAAAGTGTAAGCTTCGTGAGTTGAAGTTCAAGGGAGAAGAATAAGGAGAAAAGCTCGATTTTGAGTGGAGTTGCGGAAGAATGGAGAAGAACTGAAGGGAATTATTATTGCAGCAAGGTGATCAACTAAGACCAGTTCTGATGTTTTGATCTTCTCGAGCACTAAAGGAAGTGGTAAGTGTTGAAGTTTTCTTTTCCTGAAAGCTAACTCATTATTAAGCAAATTTCATGCAGGAATCTCGAGCAAATTCTTATGTTAAGTTACTGTTTTGTTAAGAGGAAGCGGAAAAGAAGTTTCTTTGTCAAAACTGGGAAGTCTCTGATGTTTTGGTTCTTCTGATCTGTATTCTTGGAGTTAGAAGCTCTAATTGGTATGGTTTGAAAGCTTATTGAATTTTCTACAACTTTCGTGAAAAAATCGTGATTACAAAATGGCTAGACGATGTTTTAAATATCAGGTTAAATTTGTTGTGCAGCAGGAAATCCGAATCTGGAAACAGCAGAAGTTTATTTTGAGGAAAGTAGCTTTCGAGGTATTTTTGAACCATTCCGTTTGGAATTTCAATTTCATGTCTTCATATTATTTTTAGAGGGTTCAAAAAGGAAGAGTTTGGTATAAATTACATTATTTTTTAATAAGTAATGAAGAAGTTATGGCTGTCTGAAAACAGGGCAAAAAATCTGAAAATGCTGAAAAATTTGAAGGTGTGTTTTCTTGCAAGTTTGAAGGTCAAAAATCATGAGCTCGAGGTTCTAATGGTTGAGTTTGTTTGTTTGACAGGCCAAGAGCAAATACGTCAAGTTTACAAGCCAAGGTTCTAATTCTAATATTGTGAGTGACTCTATTTTAGAATTATGTTTGACCTAAGTTTTTCTTCAAAAACATAATTGTTGATCATTGAGTCTTGTTTGACCTAATTATGTATAGCTTCATGGAGTCTCTAACATAAAGTTCATGGTGGAACCTAAGCATGCTTGAAATTAGTTGTAACTATAAATCCAAGTATGGAAACTAAATTATGAAAGTATGCTTTCCTTTAGAGAATGTTTTGTGTAAATCCACTTGGGAACGTGTTTAGATGATAATGTGAAAATGTCAAGAAATTGTTGTATGTGTTATAAAGACATGATTTCCATGGTACACAAATTATGCCCTTGTTTGTGGTTAACCCCTAATCTTGAAGGACATTAGAGAAGGTACTTAGGGGAATGAATCATGATATCCACGATCTTTGAAGGACAATGAGAAGGTATACGGGTAGTAAATGGTTTTACCTTAATCTTTGAAGGACAATGAGAAGGTATTCGGGTAGTAAATGGTTTTACCTTAATACTGAAGGACATAGATAAGGTATTAGGGAAAACCAAACGACCAAAGGTATTCCACGTGCACGTGAGAGAGAGAGGTATGAATCTTATTGGTATAAACGTGACTCTACCACCTCTATGGTTTGATGTGGTATCATGTCATGTGTTTTCTTGTTATGAGCTTCTATATTATTGATCTATCTACCCTCGATACGATTGTACATATCGAGTTGTGTGCTATGCAAAAGTGGTGACATAAACCTGAAAATTGGAAGCATGGTTTGTTTATGTTTACAAACAGATGTTAGGCTATTTTCTACTTATAATCTGCCATTGTTATGATTCACCTGTGAGCTTATAATGTTTTAAAGATAGACACTCAGTGAGTTTTTTAGCTCATTCTTTCAATGTTTTCAAACCTTTTCAGGTAGAGATCAAGCTCACTGTGTACCGACATCCCGCCATAGTCTGCTGGAAGTTTCATAAGTTGATAGTTTGTACGTGGCTGGCGTTGTATAGCAAGTCGTTATGTAGTTATAGTTGTTTGTACATAAGAGGTTGTATAAACAGTGGGTTGGCATGTTCTGAGTTGTCATGTTCTTGCTCGTTTAATTTTTCAAATGAAAGACTTAAGAAATCTTTCTCCCTATGTATGTTTAGTAGTTATCAAGTTTCCGCTGTGTGTTGTTAAAGTTTACCATATACGAGCATGGTGTGTTTATTAGGTAGAACATGGTCTTCAGATATTGTTAAAAGGTAAACAATGTTTGTTGGCTTCACGCCTCTTTCCAGGCTAAGTTAGCAGGAGGTTCGGGAGGGGGTGTGACAGGATTGACCGATAATTTTTTGCAATTGAGGAATTGCAACTTCCTGGAATTATCTCTCTCACTCTCTAATTCCTAAAACCTCCAATTGTTGGATCCTTTCCACCAAGGAAGATCTAAGAACTATGAGACATAGAAGGTGATCTCTGGTGGTTGTGTTCTTGCTGGAGGAAAATAGTGTAACGCCCCTACTTTTCTATGGCCAAATTCCTAGGGACATTACTACACATGCATGCATTTATAGGCCGAGAGATAAAAAGAACTTAAAAGCACTTTCCAATTAACGTAAATAGTTCCAGGGATCCCAAAAGAAAACAAAACATTAAAATCAGTTAGAAACATCAATTCAGCTTGGCCTATTAAAATCGTAAATAATTTTTAACTTCAATTAAAAACATTGAGACAACAACAGTTCGAAATAAGAATAATGCGGAAATCATCTTTGGTTCCCATGGTCCTAGTAACGCTCCCCGTCACACGCCCCTGCACGCCCTTCCCTTTACGAAAAACATTTTTAAAAGAAAGGGTGAGTATTGCAAAACAATACCCGAAGAAGTAACCTCGCTACCGAGGTTTGGGATATGCATACACATACAATCATGATCTCTAAACTCATTCGTAACATACATAGATGGGACCTAAAACTTTCTAGAGTTGCCAGGTCTTTAATCCATGGCTGCATATTTAATTGTCAGGCCTTTAATCCATGATCGCTTATTCGATTGCAGTCTTTAATCCATGGCTGCTCATTCAATTGTCAGGTCTTTAATCCATGACTGTGTATTTAATTGCAGTCTTTAATCCATGGCTGTTCATTTAATTGCCAGGTCTTTAATCCATGGCTGTTTATTTAGTTGCCAGGTCTTTAATCCATGGCTGTTCATTTAATTGTGAGGCCGACTGGTCATCCTGAGTCATTTCATTTCGAGTCCCTCACAGACCCCTGTACTTTGACCCATAGGTCTCTATTGCATGTTTGACCATGCACATAGCGATCTCAGGATAACCAATGTCCACACTATTCACTAATTCATTTCGTGGCATACAAACATGCATGAGGTCCCATCGGTCACATAATAATAGAGTACATATCACAAACATCATCATCAGTATATCAGTCATACTTTCTCATGGACAGTTTGAAGATCATACTTTTGTAAGGAACATAAAACATTCTCATACAAACTACTGTCCTATTCTCACATGAAATAATGGGATCCTTATACATAACATACCAGAATACTTTCACATAAAATAATGGTTCATTTTCACATAATACATCGAAGTAATTGCACATAAAATATCACGTATTCTCAAAATAATATCTGTGTATTTTCATGTGAAAAATATAAACTATTTCGCATAAAATCATGAAAATCATTTTCATTTACTCCCATTAAAAGTTCGGCACAAGGTCCCTTACCTCGGGCTTCGATTTTTCTCCAAAACCTAATCGAACTCCCTGTCTATCCACCCTTTAGTGAAACCTGATTCACACATAATTTCCGAAATCAAACTCCAAATATTCACTAAAACCCTAATCATGCGATACTCTAAATACTGCATTAAGATGTCGTGTCCCGCTTACCTCGGTTTCCACGCGAGAACAAAATATTCCTTAGTTTGCTTGGCAATCGACCTCCAATTCCGTTCCAAGTTCGGTTCCTACAAAGACGTGTTCGAACCCGTAACTTAAATTCTCAATTGAACGTTTAATCTAAACGATAGGTCGCAATGATTCTAATTAGGTATGAAACTCGAATCAAACGCTCACCGAAAGGAATCTTCGCTGTTGTAACCGTGCTGGCCGGCGCTGTGGAGCTCGACGGCGGTGAAGGAGAAGGGTTCGCGAGCGGCTGCTTCCGTGGCTCTCGGCCGTGCAGGTGTGAGCGGCGGCTGGAGGACTTCGGACGGCGGCGCGGACGAGCAAAGAAGCGGCAGTGGCTGAGAGCCGCCGTGAGGCTCCTTCGCCGTGATCTCCGGCGTGCTCGCTTTGCGCGAACCCGCCGTCGAGGACTTCGGCGTAGAGACCGGTGCTGCAGCGTAGGCGTCGAGTGGTCGTCGCGAGGTCGAGTTCCCGCTTGCGCGGACGGGTGAATCGCGACCGCGGCGTGGACTTTCGCGAACGGTGGTCGTGAGTGAAGTCTTCAGCGCGCGGCGGCTCGAGATGAAGGCTCACGGTTTTCGGTGGCGTGGCACGAGCACGACGGCCGCGCGTGCGCGCATCTGCGAGGAGAACCGGTTGGACGGAAGAAGCGCACACCCGAGCGCGCGCGCGCGGAAGTCTTGGCGCAGCGCGCGTCGCGATCTTCGTATGCGGTGGTGGACGTGCAACTCCTCTTCGTGCAGGCCGGCGGAAGAGCAACGTGAAGGCGTCGGCTAGGTTTGAGTGAAAGAGGGAGAGGTTGAGTCTTTTAGGGTTAGGGTTTGCACCTCAAGGAGAAGGAGAAAATGTGTGTTCTTTTAGGGTTAGGGTTTGGGTTTTGATACAATGAAGAGTAGATGTGGAGGCTAGGGTTTCTCATGATATATAAACCATCTATCTAGGTCAAGTTGTGTGCTATTGACCACCCTAATTTAGGCCTAAATCACCAAAACGCCCTTAAAATTACCTTTCCCTTTAATTTTCATAGTTAATCTCATCTTAAAAGAAATAATTCACATAAGCTAAACAAAATTACGGTCTCCCTCTCGACGGGTTTGATTAAAACACCACTCCAACTAAACACAGCGGCTAATAAAGTGTTAAACAAAATAACTAATAGTACCTAGGATGGCGGTCGTCACAATCTTCCTCCTTAAGAACTTTTCGTCCTCGAAAGTTCCTATTCTTGGAATAGTTCGGGATATTTAGCGCGTACTTCCTCTTCTGCTCCCGGTAGCTTCTTCCGTGCGGTGGTTTCGCCACAACACTTTAACTAAGTCGATCTCGCGATTTACGAGGGTCTTTCGGTCTCTTGCAATAATTTGTACCCGGTGCGTTCGCCATAACTCGGATCTTACATTTAATCGCAATGGTTGAAGTCTATGACATGAGTCGGGTGCGGAACGTACTTTCTCAACATGGAGACATGGAATACGTTATGAACCGCAAAGAGAAAGAAGGCGGTGCTAATCAGAGGCCACCGCACCAATCCTCTCTAAGATCTCAAATGGTCAGATGAATCGCAGACTCAACTTCCCTTTACGGCCAAACCTTAGAATTCCCTTTATTGGGGCCACCTTAAGAAATACGTGGTCCCCAACCTCGAATTCTAGGTCCTTCGTCTCGTGTCAAGATAATTCTTTTGTCCGACTTGGGCGGTCTGCATTCGTGCCTCGATCTTTTGCATTGCCTCATTAGTGACTGTACCATTCTGGACCCAACAATCGGCGTTCACCAACCTCCTCCCGTAAAAACGGAGTTCAAAGAACGTCTTCCATAGAGAGCTTCAAATGGAGCCATTCCGATGGTCGATCGGTAATATTATTGTAAGCAAACTCCATTAGATGCAAATGAGTGTCCCAACTACCGGGAAATCTAAAGTGCAAGCTCGCAACATATCTTCCAATATACGGTTTAAGCGTTCGCATGCCCATCGCTGCGTGGATGAAAAGTCAGCATCTTGAAGTTCAATCGCGAACCCAACGCTCTCTGTAAACTCCTCCAGAAGTTGGAGGTGAAACGTGGATCCCTGTCTGAAATAATCTTGACTGGGATTCCATGCAAACGGACTATCTCTTCCAGGTAAAGCTGCGCCCACTTATCTGTAGAATAGGTGGGTTTCCCTGGTATAAAATGTGCTGACTTTGTTAACCTGTCCACTATGACCCAAATCACTGTGTAACCTCGTAAAGTTCTAGGCAGTCCAACTATGAAATCCATTGAGATCTCCTCCCATTTCCACTGAGGTACATGTAAAGGTTGCAGCAAACCCGCGGGTCTGTCTCAGGTGCCTTCACCTTGCTGACAAGTCAAACACTTGCTGACAAACTCTGCTATGTCGCGCTTCATGTTACACCACCAAAATGATCAATTTGAGATCTCGGTACATCTTGGTACCGCCGGGATGCATAGAAAATGGTGAGTTATGGGAAGCCGTTCAAGATCTCAGTCCTCAGCTTGTCGTCGTCTGGCACACACAATCGTCCCTGAAATAGCAATCCTCCATCTGTGGATAGGGAAAACTCTGTCAACTCACCTGTAGTTACTGCAGTAAGTTTTTCCACTAACTGAGGGTCCACCTGCTGAGCCTCTATGATACGTTGCCTCAAGGTCGGTTGTACTGTTAACTGGGCTAACTGAGCCGTGGTCTTTCCTACTAGTACTGCAATTTCAGCTCGAGCAAACTCACTTTGTAACTCTGCTCTCTCTGTCAGTAACTCGCGCAGATGATGCATGCGGCTTCTTCTTTGAGGGCATCGGCCACTACATTAGCCTTACTTAGGGATGGTACTGTATGTCAATATCATAATCTTTCACTAATTCCAACCATCTGCGCGCCTCATGTTCAATTCCTTCTGGGTGAACAGATACTTCAGACTTTTATGATCTGTAAAAATCTGAATTTTCTCGCCATACAGGTAGTGTCTCCAGATCTTTAATGCAAATACTACTGCTGCTAGTTCCAGATCATGAGTTGGATAGTTCCTCTCGTGCGTCTTCAATTGTCGGGATGCATAAGCTATTACTTTACCGTGCTGCATCAGTACACAGCCCAACCCTTTCTTAGAAGCATCACTGTAAACCACAAAGCTCCCTGTTCCCTCGGGAACTGTAAGAATCGGGGCCGACACTAACTGCGTGCTTGAGTTCCGGAAACTCGCCTCACAAGTATCATCCCAAACAAATGAGTTTCCTTTACGCGCGTCGGTGAGTCATAGGCATGGCTATCTTGGCAAAATCGCACGCACGGCGCCTATAGTATCTGCAAGACCCGAGTAAAACTACGTACCTGCATAGCGGTGGTGGGGACGAGGCCACTGTGTGGACGGCCTCCCACTTCATTTGGATCAACAGAGACTCGACTTTCAGACACCACGTGCCCTAGAAAAGATACATGCTCGAGCCAAAATTCACACTTGGAGAATTTTGCATACAACTTATTCTCTCTCGGTGTGAGTAAGACTTTCCTCGGTGCATTTCATGCTCTTCATCACACACAGAGTATATCAAGTATATCATCGATGAATACAATCACGAACGTATCGAGAAACTCCTTGAACAAAGCAGTTCATCAAGTCCATGAATGCGGCGGGAGCATTGGTCGGACCAAGCGGCATCACTTTGTGAACTCGTAATGCCCATAACGTGATCTCGAATGCCGTTTTAGGGATATCCCCTTCACCGATCCTCAATCGATGGTAGCTCGATCTCGGATCGATCTTAGAGAACACCGCCGCTCCCTGCAAATCGATCGAACAAATCATCTATCACGGGAGAGGATATTTATTCTTGATGGTAACTTTATTCAACTCCTCGTAATCTATATACAAAGCGCATGGATCCGTCTTTCTTTTTTACGAACAATACTGGGGTGCTCCCGTGGTGAAAGCGGCAGGCGTATAAACCCTTTGTCTAGCAAGTCTTGTAAGCTGTACTTTTAGTTCTTTCAACTCTGCGGTGCCATTACATGCGGGGCCTTGGATATCGGGGTCGCCCCCAATTCCAATCCGATGTTAAAATCTACCTCCCGAGTGGAGGTATTCCGGGGAGGTCCTCGGGGAAGACGTCTGTAAACTCATTCACGACTGGCACTGATGTCACTGAGATCTCTGTGCACCTTGCATCTAGTATGCAGGCTAAGACGCCCCAAGCTCCCCGATGCAATAACTTTCTGGCCTTAAGGGCGTGAATTACCTTAGGCCTACTTCCGCGCTATCGTGCCTCGAATCAGAGCAGGTTGGTTAGGAGGAGTGAACACTACCTCCTTCCTGAAACAATCAATACAAGCATGGTTCTGCGCTAACCAGTCCATGCCCAATATTACATCAAAGTCAAACATGTCCAAGACCACTAGGTTCACTGCTAACTCATGGTCTGCGATGGTCACACTACCATCCTTGACTTTCATATTGGCTAACAAATTTATTCCCGCAGGAGTGGAGGCAGAGCGGGCATATCAGAATCGTTTCTAGTTCTAACTCACTTGACTTACAAAGGATGCGAGAAATAAAGAGTCGTGCGGAGAACAGAATCAAACAATACAAAGGCAAGGTGCCCAAGTAATGGAAGTGTACTGTAACCATCGAGTCCGAGCCATAGATGTCTCTCACTTGGTGCTTGCATAGGCTCTCCTCGATGCATGGCGGCTTCACAAAGAGCCCACTATTCATGACTGTGGTGGCTAGTCTTTGGCTTGACTCTCGGCATTATTAGCTCTGTGCCCTTCCTTTCCACACTTGAAGCACACTCCGGACCGGGCCATACACTTACCCCCAAAGGTCGCTACCACATTCTTTGCTGCCGTGGCCTATCTCATTGCTATTTCCGATCTGTTGACTTGTGGTTTCTGGCCGGAACTGCACGAAAATGCCTCGGGTCTATGCGCGGCGTCTGGGGCGCCAGTATGCTGGAATTGGGTGGTCCCACTTCCTCTTGTGATTTCTTTGTGGTGCCAGGTTAACTACTACTACCGCATGCGATCTGTGCTCCACACCCAAATCGATTCCGCCACTCTCACTGCGAGGCGTAATCGGGAGGTGCTAATGCTTGAATAAAGCCTCGAACATTCTCATCCAGCCCCATAATGAAGCGCTCAGTCTTCTTTGCCTCTGTATCCACCAGCTCGGGGGCAAAACGGGACAAACGGGTAAATTCCCTCTCATATATCTCCACTGCCCTTGGTTACGCACGGTTGTAAAATTTCTCGCGCCGCTTCAGAATGCAGTGCAGCAGAGGATAGAATTTCCGCTGAGAATGCTTCTTTGAATAGATTCCAAGTAATCGTTTCTCCGCTGGCCACAATGGTTCCCTGGGCGGACTCCCACCATAAGTACGCGTCATCCCTCAGCATAAAGGTGGCACAGGACACCCTCTGGTCCTCAAGGCGGTTCATCGATCAAGATGGTCTCAATGGAGGGCGACCACAACTCCATACGGTGGGGTCACTGGAAGACCCATTGAAAGATCTCGGATCATACTTCCGAAGTCCTTCGTAACGAGACTCTGTGGTTGCATCGTTTCGCGCCGATTTGCTTGGGCCAGTTG
The DNA here is from genome assembly GCA_036507285.1 of Trichosanthes cucumerina. NCBI lineage: Eukaryota > Viridiplantae > Streptophyta > Magnoliopsida > Cucurbitales > Cucurbitaceae > Trichosanthes > Trichosanthes cucumerina. The sequence goes on along the minus strand of CM071843.1, from coordinate 20,315,650 downwards.
GGTGGCTACTGTAGCTCGCACCAGACTCTGCATAGCCTCCACCATCATCGTCATAACATTGGCGTTCCCCAGTGCGCCACGGGGGGCAGCTGCAGTACATTCTCTAACGGTCGGTGGTCACGGGGAGGTCTCGAGCGGGTGGAGTAACCTCTTCCCGATCCGGGGTAGTCCCGGTTGGGCGTCAACATTTTCCCTTGCCCTCCGGCCCCTACCACGTCCCCCTACCTCTCCCTCGGCCTCTAGGTGGCATTATGTCAAAACTACAATATAGAGAGTTTCTAACTCAGTTTCCTTTACTTTCAAATCATAAGATAGGATCACCCCTTGGGGCTTTTAAGGTTATGTATATGCATGAAACTGTATCATATCATAATCATTTACTTTCTTAATAAAACATCGAACGTACTCAGCGGTGGTGGAAGCGTTGTTAAACCATGGGAACTACTCGTGCTTACTCTGTAAGCAAGTCTCTGAACCCCTTAAACCTAGGGCTCTGATACCAACTGTAACGCCCCTACTTTTCTATGGCCAAATTCCTAGGGACATTACTACACATGCATGCATTTATAGGCCGAGAGATAAAAAGAACTTAAAAGCACTTTCCAATTAACGTAAATAGTTCCAGGGATCCCAAAAGAAAACAAAACATTAAAATCCATTAGAAACATCAATTCCAGCTTGGCCTATTAAAATCGTAAATAATTTTTAACTTCAATTAAAAACATTGAGACAACAATGATTCGAAATAAGAATAATGCGGAAATCATGCTGGTTCCCATGGTCCTAGTAACGCTCCCCCGTCACACGCCCTGCACGTCCTTCCCTTTACCTGAAAAACATTTTTAAAAGAAAGGGTGAGTATTGCAAAACAATACCCAGTAAGTAACCTCGCTACCGAGGTTTGGGATATGCATACACATACAATCATGATCTCTAAACTCATTCGTAACATACATAGATGGGACCTAAAACTTTCTAGAGTTGCGAGTCTCTTAATCCATGGTGCATATTTAATTATCGTGCCTTTAATCCATGACTGCTTATTCAGTTGCCAAGTCTTTAATCCATGGCTGCTCATTCAATTGTCAGGTCTTTAATCCATGACTGTGTATTTAATTGCCAAGTCTTTAATCCATGGCTGTTCATTTAATTGCCAGGTCTTTAATCCATGGTATTATTTATTTAGTTGCAGTCTTTAATCCATGGTCATTCATTTAATTGTGAGGCCGATGGTCATCCCGAGTCATTTCATTTCGAGTCCTCACAGACCTGCATTTTTGACCCATAGGTCTCTATTGCATGTTTGACCATGCACATAGCGATCTCGGGATAACCAATGTCCACACTATTCACTAATTCATTTCGTGGCATACAAACATGCATGAGGTCCCATCGGTCACATAATAATAGAGTACATATCACAAACATCATCATCGATGATATCAGTCATACTTTCTCATGGGCGGTTTGAAGATCATACTTTGTAAGGAACATGAAACATTCTCATACAAACTCTCATCCTATTCTCACATGAAATAATGGGATCCTTATACATAACATACCGAGAATACTTTCACATAAAATAATGGTTCATTTTCACATAATACATCGAAGTAATTGCACATAAAATATCACGTATTCTCAAAATAATATCTCGTGTATTTTCATGTGAAAAATATAAACTATTTCGCATAAAATCATGAAAATCATTTTCATTTACTCCCATTAAAAGTTCGGCACAAGGTCCCTTACCTCGGGCTTCGATTTTCTCCAAAACCTAATCGAACTCCCTGTCTATCCACCCTTTAGTGAAACCCGATTCACACATAATTTCCAAATCAAACTCCAAATATTCACTAAAACCCTAATCATGCGATACTCTAAAATCGCATTAAGATGTCGTGTCCCGCTTACCTCGGTTTCCACGCGAGAACTCAATATTCCTTAGTTTGCTTGGCAATCGACCTCCAATTCCGTTCCAAGTTCGGTTCCTACAAAGGCGTGTTCGAACCCGTAACTTAAATTCTCAATTGAACGTTTAATCTAAGCGATAGGTCGCAATGATTCTAATTAGGTATGAAACTCGAATCAAGCGCTCACCGAAAGGAATCTTATTTGTTGTTGTGGTCTTTGGCGTGTATTTGTGGAGCTCGGCGGCGGTGAAGGAGAAGGGTTCGCGGCGGCGCGCCCGTGGCTCTCGGCATGCAGTGTGGCGGTGGTGGAGGACTTCGGCGGCGACACGCACCGGCGGCGGCAGTGGCTAAAGCCGCCGTGAGGCTCCTTCGCTCGTGATCTCCGGCGTGCTCGCCAGGCGTCGCGGCCGGCCGTCGAGGACTTCGAGCGTAGACTTCGCGGCCGCAGCGTAGCGGCGAGTGAGTGGTCATTCGCGAGGTCGAGTTCCCGCTTGCGAGACGGTGGGTGAATCGCGATCGTCGCGTGGACTTTCGCGAACGGTGGTCGTGAGTGAAGTCTTCAAAGGCGCGCGGCTCGAGGATGAAGGCTCACGGTTTCGGTGGCGTGCACGAGCTCGACCGCGGCGGCGTGAGCGCATCGCGAGGAGAACCGGTTGGACGGAAGAACTGCACACCCGAGCGGCGATGCGGCGGAAGTCTTGACGGCTGCGTGCGATCTTCGTGCGGCTGGCTGGACGTGCAACTCCTCTTCGTGCAGGCCGGCGGAAGAGCAACGTGAAGGCGTCGGCTAGGTTTGAGTGAAAGAGGGAGAGGTTGAGTCTTTTAGGGTTAGGGTTTGCACCTCAAGGAGAAGGAGAAAGTGTGTGTTCTTTTAGGGTTAGGGTTTGGGTTTTGATACAATGAAGAGTAGATGTGTAGGCTAGGGTTTCTCATGATATATAAACCATCTATCTAGGTCAAGTTGTGTGCTATTGACCACCCTAATTTAGGCCTAAATCACCAAAACGCCCTTAAAATTACCTTTCCCTTTAATTTTCATAGTTAATCTCATCTTAAAAGAAATAATTCACATAAGCTAAACAAAATTACGGTCTCCCTCTCGCCGGGTTTGATTAAAACACCACTCCAACTAAACACAGCGGCTAATAAAGTGTTAAACAAAATAACTAATAGTACCTGGGATGGCGGTCGTCACAAATAGAGAAGTCACCGGATAATTGATTTGTTGTACATCCTTTGGAGCAACAAGTTGCTGGAGAAAGTCTTCAAAGGTATCGCTCTCTTTTATTAGATTAATCGTTAAACTTGTACTATGTTTGTATGCAAATAATCCATGTCTAATAGGATTAGAATCCATGTTTGTTCTGTATTTTTTATCAATGTACTAGTTTTTGTTTTAAGTAAAACAATCAAGTAATTAAGATCCCAAACACGTTTCCGCTGCTCAAGTAGATCAGATCTCCATCAATTGGTATCAGAGAAATTCCTGTATTGTTTTGTTTTGAAACAAAATTGCATTGATTTGGTGGGAAATGCATTTGGTTTGCTGTAAAAATATTTTATGAATTTTTTAGCCTTAGTTTACTTTGATTTTGATCAAATTGTATGTAAAGGCCCCTGCGTTTTTGGCCAAAAAGTGGAAAATTCAGTCTGTAATTGAGTTACGAGTCGTTCGGGGCTAGTTTGATGCAATTCGGTTGAGAATCGAAGGAGAAATTTAAGATTGAAGTTGCTGTGTTTGTGGAAGTAAGTTGTTGCCGAAGCAAGAACATTGCAACGCCGAAGAACGGCGTCGCAACGCCAGCGCTCCCTATCGACGCGGGCGCTCAAAAGTCGGGCCGTTACATGGTAACGTGCCGCTCGGCGTTACAAACGCCATCCCGATACCAGCGTGCAAGAGCGACAACGCGAGCGCGCAGCGTCGTGGGGCATTCTGCAGATTCTGCGACTTGTTTGGTTGGTTCAATTTTTTTTGTCCATTTCCAGCGGTTCAAGGCCGGTTCAGGGTGTTTTTGGACAGGTATCATGAAATAAATTAATGTAATTTTTTTTTTTGTACTTTAGGGCCAAATTATTCTGGTTTTACAGTTTTATGTGTTTATAAATGTCATTTAGATTTTTCCCACCTTAGGATAAGCATGATCATGCATTTTATTTATATAAATTTTATATAAATATGGTTAAATGCATGATTGGTTTATGTTTCATGAGTAATTAATTATAAATAATTAGATTATATGGAAAATAAATTGCATGGAGAATGAAATTACTTAGTTTAAAATAAATGTTATTTTATTTAAGTAATTTTATAATTCAATTACTTGAATTCCTTTTATAACTCCAATTTGAATAATGATTGTTGGAATTATAATATTCTTTATCATAGGTTAATTATTAAAATTTATAAAAGTTGTAAATTAAAGGGATTTTAGAAACCATAACCTATAATAAAGAAATGCATGCAAACATAGGAACTTGGGTTAAAATTTTAAATTAGTTTTAAATCGTTTAAAATTAATATAGACCTATGTTTTAATTTCTAATAGGATTAGAAATTAGTCTTACATAGTTTTTTGAAATAGTTTAAAATACAGTAGGACTTTAGGACTTTGGTTATAAGGGAATTCTATCGTTGAAGTTTTGTCTAAGGTCAGTACTTAAGTCGCGAGTTGCTAAGGACACCTCCTACTACGGGAACCGACCCGAAACACGAGTTAAATTAACCTTAGTTCTATTTTATCTCTAGGTAATTAAAACATTTATTCACCTAGACATAAGGTTATAAGACCTAGTTATAATAGTTATAATAGACACAAACTTAGATAGATTCTTTTAGCCAGAATCCGACTAAGTTACAACTATACCCTAATTTTAGGAGCTTCAGTGGGAAAAACGAGATGTTCGCATCGAGTTTACTCTCACGTCCTCAAGAGTTCACACCGTGAGTCCCATGCTCGGCTACGTGGCGTCAATAGGGTGTCCACCTACAGTATGTGTTTGCATGGTTCAATACCAAGGTGAATGAGGGAAGTATCCATAGTAAATGGGAGCTGGACGCGTGTCAACGTATCCTACGGTCTCCTCCATTAGGTCGCACCGTGAGATTTCTATAGTCCGCCTACTAGGCTGTCCTGGAATAGCCAAACCCTACGGAGGGCCTTACTATAGGGATCGGAACACCGCGAACTCCAGAAATTGATAGGGTCTCTTAGGTTGTTTGCCATCAATTGTCTTTCTTAATAGTAGCCTGTTGGCTCGGGCCTATTGGATCTTAAAATTGTAGGGTCACATTTACGGGACGACTTAAGCTAGTTAACAAGTCCTTGACCGAACAAACGGTACCTAAGGACTATTTTGGGGCATGAGATGTTCTGGTAGTGGAATTTGGCTGAGAAAGTCTTAATTCAAGGGACGAATGACTGACCGCCCGACGGAGGCTTTTGTTCTAAATCCTTGAAGTATCGTTGAAAAATTAAAGGTTCAATTTAAACATTGGGTTTACATTAAACACTAGGGTTCTTTAATAATTTTGCTAAATATGATTGGTTTTACAATGGGTTAAAAGGCATAACTAATTAGAACTATTTTGGATTTTCAGCATGTCGTCCTCAATAACAGCGTTACATAAAAGCGACCGTTTAACTGGTGAGAATTTTACTACGTGAAAGTCCAACTTAAACACGATTCTCGTTGTTGACGACCTACGATTTGTATTTTCTTAGGAATTTCCTTAGATCCCTGCTCGTAACGCTCCTCAATCTGTTAAGGAGGAGTACGACCGCTGGATCAAGGCCAATCATAAGGCCAAGGTCTACATTTTGGCTAGTGTTTCTGAAGTTCTAGCCAAAAAGCATGAGGGCATGGTCTCAGCTCGTGAGATCATGAGTTTGCTGTAGGAAATGTTTGGACAACCGTCTTGACAGATTCGACACGAATCCCTCAAATACGTTTATAACTCCTGTATGAAGGAGGGGTCATCTGTGAGAGAACACGTTCTTGATCTGATGGTCCACTTCAACGTGCCTGAGATGAACGGAGCGGTCATTGACGAGCAAAGTCAAGTATCATTCATCCTGAAGTCTCTTCCGAAGAGTTTCCCTGTAATTCCACAACAATGCGGTGATGAACAAGATAGAGTATAACCTTACTACTCTCCTTAATGAACTTCAGACTTTCCAGTCTCTTATGAAGAATAAGGGACAGGTTGATGGAGAGGCAAATCTGTTTGCCCATTCCAGAAGGTTCCTTAAGTGTTCAACCTTTAGGACTAAGTCCTGTAGCTCATCTTCTGGCCTTAAGAAGACCCAAAAGAAGAAAATAGGAGGGAAAGGGAAGGCACATGCTGCTTACAAAGGCAAGGGAAAAACCAAGGTTGCAGATAAACGAAAATGTTTCAACTGCAACGTGGATGGGCCTTGGAAGCGAAACTGCCCAAAATACCTTGCTGAGCTCAAAGAGAAGAAAGGTAAATTAGATTTACTTGTTCATGAAACTTGTTTAGTGGAAAATAATGATTTTACCTGGATACTTGATTCAAGAGCCACTAATCATGTTTGCTCTTCATTTCAGGAAACGAGTGTTGGGATGTATGTCCTCATCTCCTGTAGTTTGTAATATTCCAAGTTGTAAATGAATAAGAGTTATTTATTTCAACATTGTGTAATAAATAAGAGTTATTTATTTAAACTTTGTATCTCACATTTTTCATAAACTGAATCCAATAAACTAAGCTCCAGGGTCATTGTATTATGAGAGAACTAAGAACTTGAACGGTGTGTAATGGACACACAGGGGAAGATCGCGTTCGAGTTAATGACCCAATCGGTCTCTGATGATATGGATAGGGTTGGAGACCTAATCCTGGATACACTGTGGATGCGGCCCGCTTTGTATTAGATACAAACGAGGTGATCTGACTCGTTCATGTGGTCGACATGCGAGTGGGGACATCCTGTGCAATGTGATTGTACAAGACCGGACCGTAAATTATTAGACTTACTGATGTAACACAGTAAACAGTATAGAGCTAATAAATTTGTACATGACCATTAGTGACTCGACCTTAATCCTGAGGGTGTTACGGACTCATGTGTATGGGGGTCTGTCCTTTGATTAGTACGGGTGAGGGTGGCGACTGTTGCTCGCACAATATGCCTACCTTCTCAGGGGCAATACCACGTGGGGAGCTGGAAACTTGACTAAGGAAGAAGGAATTCACTCGTTCCCGACATAGGAAACCAGAGGGGTTGTTCCCTTAAGTGCTGTCTCCAGGGCTTGAACAACGCGGCCCCACTCTCTCATTGGCCTGAGATGGTTGTTGTTTATGGTTGGACCATGCAACGTAGTTGTTCATTAGAGGAGCAGTGTGAGTTAAGGAGCAAGAGGTAGACACAGGGGTAAAACGGTAATTTGACCCAGCTGTGACTACGAACAACCTGTGAAGGGTCGACTCATTGGTATTGGTTATATCGATGGACACAACTTGAACTACTGTGATGAGAGCGCAGCTACGGGCTTTAATGGAGTGTTACCGTAATGAATGTTGAATAACCGGGTCAAAGAGTTTCACAAGATATTCTCGGATCATTGGAGCTCGTCACGTGTAGGTCCATTAGGTCCCTCGGTTGGCTCAAATTGGACAAATTGAGGGTTTACAGTTTGGTGTGAATTTGAAGTGTTCAAATTCATTATTTGGGTATTTATGTCATTTATATGAGATATAGATTACATAATATATAGTTTGATGTGAATGAGATTCATAATAACTATAGTATAGCCTAATTGATTAATTAGTTCTATTTGGAGAAATAGAATTGAGAGAAATTAAATTGAATGTGATTCAATTTATAATTCCACATTTATGCAAATGAGATTTGTATAATAAGGTATGAGATACCTTATATTATATAATATGCAAATATGATTTGTCTATTATATAGTTGTGGTAAAATGGTGAATTGGTGGAGATTTTAACTCCACCACACACCATTATAAAAGGATGCATTCAAAGGCATCTTATGATACTTCTTGCCATTTGGATTTCCATCCAAAGAGAGCAAGACAATTCTCTCTAGAATTCTCTCAATTCTCTCAAAAACTTCTCCTCACCCAAAACCAAAGGGAGTCTCACCTACTCTACCTCAACCTCTCGAGAACAACGGAGAAGACCCTTTGGAGGTGTCTCCCTGTTCGGACCGTGGTTCGTGTTCGATTAGAACGTTGGATCTAGAGAGATCGTGATCGGAGAAGGAGAAAACGTTGAAGAAGAGTTCTTCAAGAGGTTAGTACTTTTTACTTACTGTTTTCTTCTTCTTCTTTGCATGTTTAGCCTAGGATCTATGAGATAGATTCAATTTTAATATAATAATTACACAACGGATCAACGACGTTTCACAACGTTTTCCGCTGCGGGAATTCAAAAACCCCACAACGAGTTCCTTGTAAGAGCTTGAAGAGGGTGAGATGACGATCAGTATCGGAACGGGAGACGTCGTCTGACATCGTGCAGTGAGAGATGCTAAACTATTTTTCGGAGATAGATTTCTTTTATTGAAAAATCTGTATATAGTTCCTAAGCTTAAAAGGAACTTAATTTCTATCTCTTGTTTAATAGAACTTGGATATTGTATTTCTTTTTTGAATAATGAAGCGTTATTTTAAAAGAGGGTGTCAATATTTGTTCTGCTAAATTGAAAAATAGCTTGTATTTACTGAAACCGAACAAAACCAAAGCAATTTTAAATCATGAGATGTTTAAAAATGCTAGTACTCAAAATAAAAGCCAAATAATTTCTCCAAATAATAATATCTATCGATGGCATCCTAGACTTAGTCATATTAATCTCAACCGGATTGAGAGGCTATCTAATAATGGACTTCTAAATAAGTTAGAAGATTATTCTTTACCTCGTTGCGAATCATGCTTGGAAGGTAAAATGACCAAACGACCTTTTACAAGAAAAGGTTACAGAGCCATAGAACTCTTAGAACTTGTACATTCAGATCTTTGTGGTCCGGTGAATGTTAAAGCTCGAGGAGGGTACGAATATTTCATCTCCTTCATAGATGATTATTCGAGGTATGGTTATCTATATCCAATGCATCACAAGTCTGAGGCTCTTGAAAAGTTCAAAGAGTATAAGGTTGAAGTAGAGAATGCTTTAGGGAAAACCATTAAAACACTTCGATCCGATCGAGGTGAAGAGTATATGTATTTGAGATTCCAGGACTGTAAACCCGAGATCTCTCTTTGGAATTTCCTTATAAAAAAAACAAAAGAAAAGAAGAATGAATATTTAAATCTTTATTTTCCTTGTTTTAAAAAGAAAAGAAATGAAGTGAAAGACAAAAGGAAAACAAGGAAGGAAGAGTTTATACCATTTTCGTTTCGGTTGCTTTAAAGATAAAGAAGAAAAGGAAATGAATGAAATGTTTATTTTATTAAGTTATGTTTTGCTTTGTTTAGAAAAGAAAGGAAAATAAAATAAAAAAAAGGAATCAGATAAATTAAGAAATAAAAAGGAAAAAAACAAAAGCAAAAAGCAAAAAGCAAAAAGCAAAAAGGGGTAAATGACAAAAAAATATAAAAAGCCTCCACTGCCTAAGTTTTTTAAAAGCACTTTCTTACTCATTTTCTTCTCTACCTTTACAAAACCAGAACTGAAGCTTCGTGGGAGAAGGAGAAAGGAAGGAGAAAATGGTAAATTTTTGGGTTGAAGTTGCAGAATAGAGGGATAAAACTCAAATGATGTTGGTATAGTAGCAACGAAATCATTATGCCATGTTCTGATGTTTTGAACTTTACGAGCTCCAAAATAAGAGGTAAGTGTTGAAATTTTCTTTTCCCGAAAGCTAACTCATTTTTAAACAAAGTTCATGAAGGAAGCTCGAGCAAATTCTTAAGCTAAGTTACTGTTTTGTTAAGAGGAAGGCAGAAGACAGAATTTGCTGTCAAATCCGAGAAGTCTCTAGTTTTTGTTGTCCTGATCTGTACAATTGGAATCGGAAGCTCTATTAAGTATGGTTGGAAATCTTATTTTATTTCCTACAACTTTTGTGAAGAAATCGTGAATAGAAAATGATTGGAAGATGTTGTAAATATCAGGTCAAGTTTCGGGTTGCAGCAGAAAATCAAATCTGGAACAGCAGGAAGTTATTTTTAGGGAAAAGGCTTTCGAGGTATTTTCGAACCAATCCGTTGGGAATCACTATTTCATGTCTTCATATGATTTTCAGAGGGTTCAAAAAGGAAGATGTGGTATAAATTACATCCTTTATGGCTACGTAATGAAGAAGTTATGAGTGTTTGAATACAGGGTATAAAATCTGTGAAATGCTTGAAAATTGGATGGTGTGGTATTTGTAATTTTAAGGTTAAAATTCATGAACTCGAGGATCTAATACATTGATTTGGTTTTTTTGACAGGCCAAGAGGAGATAGGTCAAGTGTACGGGCCAAAGTTCTAGTTCTAACACTGTGAGTGACAAAACGAATTTCGAAAATGAACTATATGCTTGAAAAATGCTTTAAGAAATGCAAGTTTTGCTAGAATGAAAGATTTCAATGCTTTAAGTTTTCTTTTTGAACACATGTTTAAGAGTATAAATATTTTCCTAGATATGGTTTCAAGTATTAAGTGTGACCCTAAATGTCTTGGTGGAATTTATACACGAGCATATGTCTATTGATTGCCGAAATTTATGGAAATGTTATGATTTCGAGCAAGTATGTTTTAAAGAATTTCAGTTTTATGAACAAGCTATGTAAGCTTGAGTTTTATGAAAGAAACGATAAGTAGGCATGTTCAAATGTTTTTATGATATTTTATGAGATATTGAACACGAGGCTTTATGGTACCGTGTGCACACAGGTCTTATTATGTTGTTGACGTTGAGTGTACTCCGTGATAACAATGCTGCCGTGAGTGCTGGGCGGGCCCCACTACGACAAAGACGATGGGAGTGCTAGGCGGGCCCCACTACATCATAGAGTAAACGTTGGTTGTACTGGGCGTGCCCTACTTACGTGGATTGTGACATGTTTTAAAAAGTGTTTATATCACTTTTATGCCTTACGAGATTTTAATGACATACTTGTTTGTTTTCTGAAAATCTATTATGATTCCACGTTTACTTTGAACGCTTGAATACAAATGCATATGCTCATAGTTTTCAGGTGACATGTTTTACAAGTTATAGATTTTGAACACAGTCACTCACTGAGCTTCATAGCTCATTCTTTCAATGTTTTCAAACTTTTCAGGTAGAGATCGAGCTCTTGGTACCTGGTATCCTACCATATCCTGCTGGAAGCTCCTTAAGTCTTGATACTTTGTTTGTTGTTGGTGTTGTATAGAAAATCCTTATGTGTTATAGTTTATTTTGAGAGGATTATGTAGTTATAGTTGTTTGTATATTAAGGGTTGTATAAACAATGACTTGTCTTTTTTGGTTTCTGATGCACTTGTCGTTTCAGTTTTCAAGAGAGACTTGTGAAGAGTTTCTCCTTATGTATGTTTAGTAGTTGTCAAGTTTCTGTTGTGTTATGTTAAAGTGTTCCATATGCGAACATAGTATGTTTATCAATAAAACAGGGTCAATGGGTATTGTTAAGAGGTAAACAATGTCTGTTGGCTTCACGCCGCCTTTCGGGCTAAGTTAGCAGGTAGCTCGGGAGGGGGTTTGACAACTTGGTATCAGAGCAGTTAGCTCCATGGGAATGAGAAAGGGCAAGTTAGCTCTTAGAATAAATTAAAAGTCATAGCAAGTTATTTAGTTAGATCAGATTGAACTAGTAGAGTATGGTTCAAGTAAGGATAAGAGCAAGTCCAGTTAGGGCTAAAATGTGAATAGAAGTTTAGTATTGTGTATTTGAGTTAAGTATCCATAGCATGTCTAATATGTTGATATGTTATAGGAGTCATGCCACCACATAATAGCAGACGACGCAGGCAGGATCAGGGCAGGACGCAGGATAGTACCCAAGGCCAATCTGAGAGGGGATCTAGTGCTCCGAGAGTCCAAACTGAGGCCAGAGATGAGGAGCATGCCATTTCCTCACAGGAGGTGGGCAACCTAGAGAGAGCAGGGCCAAGTGACCCAGATAAGACGTATGGAATAGAACGTCTGAAGAAATTAGGAGCCATAGTGTTTGAGGGTTCCATAGATCATGCTGATGTTGAAGTTTGGTTGAATATGCTTGAAAAATGATTTGATGTAATGAGTTGCCCTGACGAGCGGAAAGTCAAATTGGCCACATTCCTGCTAAAAAAAGAAGCAGAGGGTTGGTGGAAGTCAATACTAGCCAGGCGCAGTGATGCACGCACCAAGATTTGTAAACTTTCAGAAGCATCTTCGAAGATAAATATTACCCTAGCACGTATCGGGAGGCAAACAGGGATGACTTTTTAGAACTGAAGCAAGGATCACTTTCCGTGGCTGAGTACATGAGAAAGTATACTGAGTTATCGCGGTATGTTGAAGTAATTGTGGCATATGAGAGTGATAGGTGTCAAAGATTTGAAAGAGGGTTACGACCTGAGATACGTACCCCAGTTACAACCATTGCTAAGTGGACTGATTTTTCTCAGTTGGTAGAGACTGCTCTACGTGTTGAGCAGAGTATAGCAGCGGCGCAGTCAGTAGTGGAGCGAACTCGTGGGCCTTCAACAACGAGTAGTTTTCGAGATCGCGAACAGCAAAGATTCACACCCGGAGTGAATGTTTCAAGTCGTCACGACTTTAAGAATCGAGTTGGCGGCCATACATCGAGGCAGATGAATGTTAGCAGTGCCTATCAGAGGCAAAGTCAAAGAGCACCTAGTCAGCCTGCCAGATCCACAACAAGACCACAGACAATGCAGCAGTTTGTTGCCAGTGCAGCAAGGAGAACTCCATGTGCAAATTGTGGCAAGAATCATCGAGGTCAATGTCTTGTTGGTGTCGGTGTGTGTTACCAGTGTGGAAAACCAGGGCATTTCAAGAGGAATTGTCCAATGCTTACAGTAGCCACACAGAGGGACTAGGGAGTTGGGTCCTAGAGCGATTAAGCGTAATGAGAGTTCCAAAGAGTAGCTACGGGGAGAGAGCACGGTGGTGCAAAAGCAGAAGGAGTTGTAGGGAGACCAGGCAACAGGAAAGGTCTACGCTACGACTCAAAGAAGAAGCGGAGGATGCACGGATGTGATTACTAGTACGATATCTATTTGTAATGTACCGCACGTGTTTTAATAGATCCAGTGCTACGCATTCCTTTGTTTCCAGTTGTCACACCTGTCCCGACTTACTTGCCTAACCTAGGAAGAGAAGCAAAGACAAAGATAACCAAACCTCCTGTTGGCTTTCCTTGACTAACCCTAGACTTAACTTAAATTAAACGTAACACAACATGTTTGAACAAGCAAAATCAAGCCCGATATACACTTATAAATGAAACACATTCACCTCCATTACTATGTTCTTTACGTAATCACAAAGCTTCCAAGTTTATTACAACCCATCTAATATATTCTCACTACAAGCCATATACAAAGAAAGTGTATATACAAGGAGCTAAATGGCGTGGTGGCAAATAGGTCTTGTCAAGGCTAAGCACTGGAATCTAAATGCTCACACACGGGAAGAGTAGACATAATGAAAACGTGAGCTAGGAAGCCCAGTGAGTGTCTATAATAAGCTCGCAGGTGAAGCATAATAATGGCAGACTATAAGTAGAAAATAGCTTAACATAAACAAACCATGCTTCCAATTTTATGAGTTTAAGTCACCACTTATGCATAGCACACAACTCATAATGTAGTATTATGATGAGGATAGATAGATCAATAATGTAAAAGCTCATAACAATAAAACACATGACATGATACCACTTTCAAACTATAGAGGTGGTAGAGTTACATTTATACCAATAAGGTTCATACCTCTCCCTCACGTGCACGTGGAATACATTTGGCCCTTTGGTTTTTCCTAATACATTCTCTATGTCCTTGAAGATTAGGGTTAACCACAAACAAGGGCATAATTTGTTTACCGTGGAAATCATGTCTTTATAACACATACAACAATATCTTGACATTTCACATCATCATCAAAACATGTTCCCAAGTGGATTTACACAAAACATTCTCTAAAGGAAAACATACTTTCATAATTTAGTTTCCATACTTGGATATATAGTTACAACAAATTCAAAGCATGCTTAGATTCCATCATGAACTTTATGTTAGAAACTCCATGAAGCTATACATAATTAGTTCAAACAAGATCCAATGATCAACAATTATGTTCTTGAAGAAAAACATCGGTCAAGCATAATTCTTAAATAGAGTTACTCACAATCACCAAAAGGGTTCCAAGGGTTATACACTTTTCCTATCTCCATTTGCCCTGAAAATGAAATTAGTAACATCAATTCTTTCCCTTATGCACCTTAGAAACAGATCTAATTCAGTCCCATAACTCAATTCAGAATAGCCATACACTTAATTGGTTGTAAGGTATATAGAAATGGAAGAGAATCTCCTTCAATCTCTTGCTAGCAGTTTTTCCCTTACACCTAAAATTACAGGTTCAACTTTCAGCATGGGTTCCTCAAAATTTATCAACACAACCACCAAATATTTTTTCATAAACCTCAAGGACAACATCTTATCTTACTTACCTCAAAGTTTCAGCTTCTAATTCCTCCTAATGAGCTCAAAACCGACTGAACTCCTCACACTGTTCTAGTACCCGAAAACTTTGAACACCTCTCACTATTCTGAACTTGTTTCCTTCGTCCTCTATGTATTTCCCCAAAATTAAACCAGTTTCATATTCTACACTCACTTTATGAGAGTTTGACTCAAAAATCAACGAATTTGACTCAGTAAATTGAGAGATATGATCATTTGAAGATGATCCATTTTCCACCGCTTGCTTCTTTTTTTTAGGAATTTGACAAACACCTACTTGCCATGTTTAACTCCGATGCTTCACCTCCTTTGGCCAACTCCTATTTCAATATTTACATCATAATGACCTTTTTAAAACACCACAATATGTGTGTAAATAAACCCTAAGCATTTAGCCATTTTATCCTATGTTTGTGAGGTATAAGATCTTCCATTCAATACATGATGCACCTAAAAATTCTCCAATTTGCTAATGATTTTAACTTACTTCAATGCAACTTTTAATATGCTTATTTCAACGGCTTACCTATCTCCTTATGAAGCTTAGACACATTGTACCTCCAAATTCAATAGATTCCCAAATCCGATCAGACATCATTTAGTGCAACCTATACGATTTTGCATATTTTAAAACTTCATGAACGAGTGCAAGATGATAAAAGAAAATAGAGTTTAGGGCTTACACAGTATATTCCTAACTAAGCTGAAAAGAAAGTTACAACCTTTATTTGAGAGGTTAGTTATTTACACGCCAGTAGGTGATGCTTTATTAGTCAATTTAGTGTTGCGAAATTGTGAGGTCTTAGTAGAATGTCTCAATATGTTAGTGGATCTTCTTCCACTATAGTTGCAAGTGTTAGATGCAATATTAGGGATTGATTTCTTATTCACTCATAATGCTTCAATGGATTGCCATAGAAAGGAAGTTGTTTTCAAGAAACCAGGATTAGTTGAAGTGGTTTTCAGGGGTGAAAGAAAGATTATTCATACAAGTTTGATTTCAGCATTAAAAGCTGAGAAGTTATTGAGGAAAGGTTGCACAACGTTTCTTGCACACGTAGTGGAGGTGCAGGAGGAAAAACAGAAACCAGAAGATGTGTTTGTTGTGAATGAATTTCTTGATGCTTTTCCAGCAGATCTATCAGGGTTACCACCTGATAAAGAAGTAGAGTTAACTATTGAATTGCTACCAGGAACATAACCTATTTCGCAAGCGTCGTATAGAATGGCGCCAAGTGAACTTAAGGAGTTGAAGGTGCAGTTACAAGAACTGGTTGATAAGGGATACATCAGACCTAGTGTATCGCCTTGGAGAGCTCCAGTGTTATTCGTAAAGAAGAAAGATGGTACTCTTAGATTATGCATTGATTATAGACAGTTAAACAAGGTCACAATACGTAATAAGTATCCTTTATCCCGTATAGATGACTTGTTTGACCAGTTAAGAGAAGCATCAGTGTTTTCTAAGATTGATTTAATATCAGGATACCATCAGTTAAAGGTTAGGGAATCAGATATTCCTAAGACAACATTCAGAACAAGGTATGGGAATTATGAGTTCTTAGTAATGTCATTCGGTTTCACGAATGCACGAAAAGTTTTCATGGACCTCATGAACAAGATTTTTCACCAGTATTTGGATTAGTTTGGGATAGTATTCATTGATGATATACTGGTTTACTCGGTTGACAGGAAAGCCCATGAAGAAAATTTCAAGATTATTCTACAAACACTACGTGATAAACAGTTGTATGCTAAATTTAGCAAATGTGAGTTTTGGTTCAATCAGGTAGTGTTTCTTGGGCATGTTGTCTCAGCAAATGGAGTTAGTGTGGATCAGAATAAAGTGAAAGCAGTAGTTAACTGGGAGAGACCAACTAGTGCGACAGAGGTACGTAGTTTCCTAGGCTTGGCAGGATACTACAGACGGTTTGTTGAGGATTTCTCACGATTTTCATTACCCTTAACAGTTTTAACAAGGAAGAATGATAAGTTTGAATGGTCAGATAAGTGTGAAGAGAGTTTTCAGGAGCTGAAAAAGTGATTAGTTACAGCATCTATTCTCACACTTCCTATAACGGGAAAAGTGTATGTAATTTACTGTGACGCTTCGAGGCAAAGTTTAGGGTGTGTGCTCATGCAAGAGGGGAAAGTAATAGCTTATGCATCAAGGAAATTGAAAAAGCACGAGTGTAATTACCCTACCCACGATCTTGAGTTAGCAGCAGTTGTTATAGCATTGAAGATCTGGAGACATTACTTGTTTGGTGAGAGGTGTCATATTTTGACAGATCATATGAGTCTGAAGTATATCTTTGATCAGAGGGAGTTGAATATGAGATAGAGAAGATGGTTAGAACTGATTAAAGATTATGATTGTACCATAGAATACCATCATGGTAAGGCGAATGTGGTAGCAGATGCATTGAGTAGGAAGTTAAGACTTCCTATGGACACCTTGTGTGGTATTCGAGGGACATTTTTAAGTACACTTAGGGATTCTAAGTTAGTTGTGACTGCAGATAATTCAGGAGGCCTCTTAGCTCAATTCCAAGTGAGGTCTTCACTTATAGCAGAGATTGTGAGAAGACAGACAAAGGATAGTAACCTGCAGAAAATGTTTGGAAAGTCCAAACAGGGCCCAGAAGCAGAGATTGTGAGCTTAAAGATGTTATTTTCGAGGAAGCTCACAGTTCGGCTTACGGTATGCATCCAGGAAGTACCAAGATGTACAAAACTTTAAAGGGGACGTATTGGTGGCCTGCGATGAAGCGGGAGATATCTGATTATGTTGATAGATGTTTGATCTGCCGACAGGTTAAACTAGTTAGATAGAGACAAGGAGGATTGCTTAATCCATTGCCAGTGCCGGAATGGAAATGGGAGCATATCACTATGGATTTTCTGTTTGGATTACCACGTACTTCAAGTGGACATAATGGTATTTGGGTAATAGTTGATAGACTCACTAAGACAACACGATTTATACCGATTAAAGCGACGTCTACACTTGATCAGCTTGCTATGCTATACGTCGACAAAATTGTGAGTCATTACGGAGTGTCAGTGTCCATAGTTTAAGATAGAGATCCAAGATTTACTTTTAAGTTTTGGCCTAGCTTACATAAAGCTATGGGGACAAAGCTGAATTTTAGTATAGCATTCCATCCTCAGACAGATGGGCAGTCAAAAAGGACCATCCATACCATAGAGGACATGTTGAGAGCATGTGTCCTTCAATTTAAGGGAAGTTGGGATACACACCTATCACTTATTGAATTCCCTTACAATAGCAACAATCAGTCGAGTATTGGCATGGCACCATTTGAGGCTCTGTATGGAAGGCCATGTAGAACGCCCATATGTTGGAAAGAAGTAGGAGAGCGGAAGCTTATCGGTCCTGAGTTGGGGCAAGTTACGACAAATAATATTAAGGTAATAAGGGAGAATCTGAAGAGTTACGCAGATAAGCGACGAAAGGACTTAGAATTCCAAGTCGGAGAACAAGTTTTCTTGAAGTTATCTCCGTGGATAGGTGTCCTTCGTTTTGGCAAGAAAGGTAAGTTAAGCCATAGGTATATTGGTCCTTATCAAGTAACGGGGCGAGTTGCGCCAGCAACCTACAAACTAGAGTTGCCAGCAGAATTATCTCGAGTACATGATGTTTTTCATGTGTCCATGTTGAGGAAGTATATTCAAGATCCGACACGTGTTGCAAGCACAACTAGTCGAGCTGAAAGAAGACATGAGTTACGTAGAGGATGCACTTCAAATCCTCGACAGGAAAGAAGAAGTTTTATGAAACAAGATGATATCACTCGTGAAGGTTCGATGGAGACATCACGGAGTGGAGGAGACAACCTGCGAGTTAGAGGACCAAATGAGGAGGAAGTACCCGACGATTTTCACTTAAAGACTGCTAAATTTTGAGGACGAAATTTCTTAAGGGGAGGTAAGTTGTAAACCCGAGATCTCTCTTTGGAATTTTCTTATAAAAAATAAACAAAAGAATCGAAGAATGAATGTTTAAAACTTGGTTCTCCTTGTTTTAAAAATAAAAGAAATTAAGTGAAAGAGAAAAGGAAAACAAGGAAGGAAAGTTTAAACCATTTTGGTTTGGTTTGCTTTAAAGATAAAGAATACATGAAAATGAAAGAGATGTTTATTTTATTAAGTTATGTTTTGATTTGTTTAGAAAATAAAAGAAAAGAAAAGAAAAGAAAGGAATGAGATAAATCAAGAAATAAAAAGAAAAAAACAAAAGAAAAAGCAAAAAAGCAAAAGGGGTAAAAGACAAAAAAATATAAAAAGCCTCCACCGCCTAAGTTTTTTAAAAGCACTTTCTTACTCATTTTCTTCTCTGCCTTTACAAAACCAAATCTGAAGCTTCGTGGGGAAGGCGAAAGGAAGAAGAAGAAGGTGAATTTTTTGGTTAAAGTTGCAGAAGAGAGGGATAGAACTCAAAGGATGTTGGTATAGCAGCAAGGAAATCATTCTGCCATGTTCTTATGTTTTGAACTTTACGAGCTCCACAACAAGAGGTAAGTGTTGAATTTTTTCTTTTCTGAAAGCTGACTCATTGTTAAACAAAGTTCATGAAGGAAGCTCGAGCAAATTCTTAAGTTATGTTACTGTTTTGTGAATTGGAAGGCAGAAGACAAAATTTGCTGTCAAATCCGAGAAGTCTCTGGTTTTTTTGTTGTCCTGATTTGTAAAATTGGAATCCGAAGCTCTATTAGGTATGGTTGGAAAGCTTATTGAAGTTCCTACAACTTTCGTGAAGAAATCGTTAATAGAAAATGATTGGAAGATGTTGTAAATATCAGGTAAAGTTTCAGGTTGCAGCAGGAAATCAAATCTGGAACAGCAGGAAGTTGTTTTTAAGGAAACGGCTTTCGAGGTATTTACGAACCAATCCGTTGGGCATCTCTATTTCATGTCTTCATAAAGGATTAATTTGGTATAAAGTACATACTTTTTGGCTAAGTAATGAAGAAGTTATGAGTATTTGAACACATGATATAAAATCTGTGAAATGCTGGAAAATTTGATGGTGTGGTATTTGTAATTTTAGGGTTAAAATTCATGAGCTCGAGAATCTAATACATTGATTTGGTTTGTTTGACAGGCCAAGAGGAGATAGGTCAAGTTTACGGGCCAAAGTTCTAGTTCTAACACTGTGAGTGACAAAACGAATTTCGAAAATGAACTATATGCTTGAAAAATGCTTTAAGAAATGTAAGTTTTGCTAGAATGAAAGATTTCAAAGCTTTAAGTTTTCTTTTTGAACACATGTTTATGAGTATAAATATTTTCCTAGATATGGTTGCAAGTATTCATTGTGACCCTAAATGTCTTGGTGGAATTTATACATGAGCATATGTCTATTGATTGCCGATATTTATGAAAATGTTATGATTTCGAGCAAGTATGTACTAGCAAGTATGTTTTAAAGATTTTTAGTTTTATGAACAAGCTGAGTAAGCTTGAGTTTTATGAAAGAAAAGATAAGCAGGCATGTTCAAATGTTTTTATGATGTTTATGAGATATTGAGCCCGAGGCTTTATGATACCGTGTGCCCACAAGTCTTATTCTGTTGTCGACGTTGAGTGTACGCCATGACAACAATTTGCGCCGTGAGTCTTTGGCGGGCCCCACTACGACAAAGACGATGAGTGTCTTGGGGGGCCCCACTACATCGTAGAGTAAACATTGGTTGTACTGGGCGTGGCCTACACAACGTGGATTGTGACATATTTTAAAAAGTGTTTATATCACTTATATGCCTTACGAGATTTTAATGACATACTTGTTGGTTTTCTAAAAATCTATTATGATTCCACGTTTACTTTGAACGCTTGAATACAAATGCATATGCTCGTAGTTTTCAGGTGATATGTTTTAAAATTTATAGATTTTGAACACAGTCACTCGCGAGCTTCATAGCTCATTCTTTCAATGTTTTCAAACTTTTCAGGTAGAGATCGAGCTCCTGGTACCTGATATCCTGCCATAGCCTGCTGGAAGCTCATTAAGTCTTGATACTTTGTACGTGGTTGGTGTTGTATAGCAAGTCCTTATGTGTTATAGTTTATTTTTAGAGGACTGTGTAGTTATAGTTGTTTGTACATTAAGGGTTGTATGAACAATGATTTGTCTTGTTTGGTTTCTGATGCACTTGTCGTTTTAGTTTTCAAGAGAGACTTATGAAGAGTTTTTCCTTAAGTATGTTTAGTAGTTGTCAAGTTTCCGCTGTGTTATGTTAAACTGTTCCATACGCGAACATAGTATGTTTATCAGGTATAAAAAGGGTCAGCAGGTATTGTTAAGAGGTAAACAATGTCTGTTGGCTTTACGCCCCCTTTCGGGCTAAGTTAGCAGTTAGCTCGGGAGGGGGTGTGACAAGGACTATATGATAGAACATGAAATTAAATCTCAACTCTCAGCACCTAATACACCACAGCAAAATGGTGTGTCATAAAGGAGAAATAGAACCTTGTTGGACATGGTTCGTTCTATGGTGAGCTATGCTCAGTTGCCTGCCACGTTTTGGGGATACGCAGTAGAGACTGCAGTTCAAGTATTGAATAGTGTTCCATGAAAAAGTGTTTCAGAAACAACTTTTGAACTTTGGAAGTGGTGTAAACCTAGTTTACAACACTTCAGGATTTGAGGTTATCCGACACATGTGCTCGTGACAAACCCAAAGAAGTTGGACCCTTGTTCAAAATTGTGTCAATTTGTTGTCTATCCCAAAGAAACGAGAGGTGGTCTTTTCAACGACCCACAAGAAAACAAGGTGATTGTATCGACAAACGCCACGTTCTTGGAAGAAAATCACATGAGGAACCACGTATCGCGTAGTAAATTAGTACTAAATGAAGTTACTCATGAACCAACAAGTGTTGTTGATCATGCTTGACCTTCATAAAGTGTTGATAAAAGAACCAGCACCTCAAGTCAGTCTCGTCCTTCTCAATCGTTGGGAATGCCTCGACGCAGTGGGAGGGTTGTTTCCCAACCTGACCGCCACTTTGTTTTAGCTGAAACTCATGTTGTCATACCTTATGATGGCGTAGAAGATC
This sequence comes from Trichosanthes cucumerina, assembly GCA_036507285.1. NCBI lineage: Eukaryota > Viridiplantae > Streptophyta > Magnoliopsida > Cucurbitales > Cucurbitaceae > Trichosanthes > Trichosanthes cucumerina. Next base: position 20,293,980 of record CM071843.1, on the reverse strand, counting down.
CATTGTCTTATAAACAGGTAATGAATGACGTAGACAAGGACCAATAGATCAAAGCCATGGACCTTAACATGGAGTCAATGGACTTCAATTCAAGATGGGAACTTGCGGACCAACTGAAAGGGTTAGACCCATATAGGTATAAATGGATCTATAAGAGAAAGAGAGATGCATCTGGAAAGGTACAAACCTTTAAGGCTCGACTTGTAGCAAAGGGTTTCACCAAAAGGGAAGGAGTTGACTATGAAGAAACTTTTTCCCCTGTTGCTATGCTGAAGTCTATAAGGATACACTTGTCCATAGCCGCGTTTTATGATTATGAAATTTGGAAAATGGACATCAAGGCTGCCTTGTTGAATGGTAATCTTGACGAGAGCATTTATCTGTCTCAGCCCGAAGGGTTCATACCCAAGGTCAGGAGCAAAAAGTTTGCACGCTCAATCGATCCATTTATGGGTTGAAACATGCGTCAAGATCTTGGAATATAAGATTTGATACTGCGATCAAGTCTTACGGCTTTGATCAAAACGTTGATGAACCTTGTGTTTACAAAAGAACCATCAACGACAAAGTAGCTTTGTTAGTACTTTATGTGGATGATATCCTAGTCATTGGGAATGATGTAGGATACCTTACTGACATAAAGAATTGGCTGGCGACCCAATTCCAAATGAATGATTTGGGAGAGGCGCAGTATGCTCTTGGGATTCAGATCTTTCGGAATCGCAAGAACGAAACGCTATAATCGCTCTCAAGCGTCTTATATCGATAAAATGTTGTCAAGATATTCGATGCAGAATTCCAAGAGGGGCTTCACTACTACAAAAACTATATTTCTTGACGCTTATAAAACGTCATGGAATCCACCGTCAAGAATAATATACAATACTTGACACTTATAAAGTGTTAAGTCATTTTTGACACTTATAATGTGTCATTTTTAACATGAAACCTTGACACTTTTTATTCGTCAAATGTAGTTTTATCTTGACTTTGAAAAAGTGTCAAAGTTGTATTAATACTTTACGTTTTCTCTGTGTCAAATATATTTTTATCTTGACGTTTCAAGAATGTCAAATATAAATTACTTGACGATTTAAATGAGTCAAATATAATTTTATCTTGACGTTTCAAAAATGTTAATAGAAATTACATCTTGACTAATTATACATGTTTTGTTGGTTTGTGTTTATTTTCAATCTATTAAATATTCCCTATTATCTTGAATTTTCTGCTCTGTGTTTCAATAATTTGTTATATTGAAAAATGCATAATTTCATCAACCAATCTTCCGCACTTTAATAAAATTCACATCTTTAAAAATATCAAACTATTAAGCTCATGAGCAATTCTAAACTTACAAGGACTTATCAAACCTCTTGTCGACAATTCAAAAACTACAAGAACTATTGTAACGATCCTAAGTCATAAACTCAATTAGCATTCAAGAAGGTTTACAAAACAAGAGAACATTACATTCACTTGCCTAACACACTGTAAAAGGTTTAAACATGAAACTTATTTACAACATTATGACCAAAACTTTGTAAACGTCACCATAATCTCGCAACACCTTTGTTACCCTCCAAGTAGTTGAGTATTATCTGTCAAACACAACATTAAGCAACAAGGGTGAGCAAAAACATATTAAGTAAGCAACCTACCACTAATAATTCAGAACTCTAAAACATGCAACAAATGAATTTACTCAATCATGTCAACCCCTCTTAAAACACAACGATGTCGAATACTGGCTGCCCATTTTCCTACCCTACTCACTCCCCCACATTCCGAATAGTGAAGGAAAGCAACCATCACGCTAATCCTAAGAAGCATGCTCAAAGGGAGGGAATGAGATCTAGCCTAATGTCATAAACGTCGCTCTAACAAGAATTTTGGATGATGCTAATTTCAAATGAATGGTTCTTCTAACAAGAATTTTCACTTACTAATCCTTTACTTATATCAATGTCAACATAATATCCAATTTTAGTCTTATGTCGTTTGATAAGGTTATCACCTAGCAAGTGAGAAAAAAAAGTATTCGACTCAAAGAAAAGTATAATAACACTCAAAGATTAGATTATGAACCCTATTACATTGCCACAAACAAGATCAAGAACAACCTCATCAACAAGCATAAAGCTAAACCAAGACACTTTTTAATATATCCAATAAGAACATGTCAAGAATATTGAATGATGCTAATTTCAAATGAATGACTCTAAACTACTTTCAAATAACTCTACCAAGAAAAACAATGGAGGACTATATAAAACAAGCATGGATCACAGGGGAGATTTTCGTGATGTAAATACAACGTGGAAATAACAAATGTCAAATAGATCAATATGGAAGCAAGGTATAAGGTTGTTTGCATTACAACTAATATAAGTTACTGATTGCCAGCACGACGTTAACATAGTAAAATCATTGCCTAGTCAAAATACGTAGCAAAGTTAAACATTTTCTAGCTTCCATCTGAAGTGTAAATGTGATAATGTTTGCCAGTTTGATTTTGCTCTCTAATTCCATTAAAAAATTTCATCATCTACAGTTATAAGCTTTTAACCACAAACAAAAGATGGTGAACTGAGCAATATTTAAATCCATCCAACAATATTGAAGAAAAAGTGCTCTCATAAAACTCCACTATTTACTTATTTATTTATTATAAGAACCGAGTTTTCATGGAGAGGAATGAAACAATATACAAGGTTAAGTTACAAAATGGCACAAAAAACTATTTCAAAACAAAAGTTACAAACATACACTTAAAATTTTACTTAGATCTATTAAAAAAGTTACAAACATGAGTTTTTTCTCAAACTTCATTGCCTAAAATTTCTCAATCTACATACACATAGTATCTAATACTCAACAACCATTCACAAAAACCATGAAAACCAAACCGAATCAAATCAAATCTAAGTCAACAACCATGAACAAAAACTCAAACAAACCAAATAAACTCAAATCATTGGCTAACATAATTACAAAAATAGCCATGAGCAACTTGGAAATCTATAGATGGAAGTAGTATTAATAGGTTTAATTTTCTGAAACCAAAAACAAAAAACCAAATAGTTATTAAATTGTTTTCCAAAACTAATCATTGACTATTGCATACTTTAATCAATCGAGCACCATGTAGTCCATCAACATGTATTTAAAAAAAAATACCAAAAACCATCTTATAAGTTGTTTACTAGATACTTACGTAAACAACGCAAGTCTACCCAACCCAATTAGTACTAATTAAAGATTTTAACCAACCTAAGTAATGCTAAAAATTCTAACTAACCATATAATTTTAACATCAATACCTATGAATTAGAATAATCAACATTACAAATTAACTAAAACTACATTAAGTACAAAGAAACCAAAAGCATGAATATCAAATTTTTACAATAAATTATAAAGTAGTACAAAGTCAAAATAGAGAAAGGAAAAGTTGTTCTCGCCTCAAACAAGAATGTCCTTTCTTCCTTTGGGAATCATGACACATCTATACGATATGTCCATCAAAGAAAAACTGAAACATAATGAATTCAGGAATCTTGACAATGACATCAAAGGGTATAGATAATAATAACAATCGATATATTAAAAAAAAACTTCCATACCTCAAATTTTAAATTCAATCTCGAGCTACAGAGACTAAACCAAGTATTATGATCAATGTAGAAGTATATTGTTGGTGGAGTTAGCAAAAGTTCAAGCTCATCCTTAAATGGCATAATATGTCTTGTTGTTAACTAACTTTTGAACCGATGAAATGCTATGGTCATAGCTTTAAGAATGACTTTTCTAGGTCTATCATCAATGATAAAAGCAGTCTAAACATAAAAAGACTTGATCATTTTAAAAAAAAAAAATATATAACTGTAGAATATCATCAAGTGGAAACATATACGTAATATGTATGATTTAAGAAAGGTCAGAGTTTCTTTCTCTATAGATGCTCAAAGAAATAACAAAACGCCAAATAAACAATTGCATAAACAATAAGTCATAAACGTCTTATACCAAATAACGCACTTCGATTTACATACATATGTCTTGAAGAAAGAATCCCACGAAACACTTTGACAAGGAACACCCAAGAGGAAGCCTCGAGTCTCGATGCTTCAATGTCTCAACATCTATAAATAAATAACAACACATCATTACATCTCCTCTCTCGGATTAAAAATGAGAGAAAAATAAAACCTCAACTAATTGTCAAAAGTAAATACCTGTGAATTCACGAGTTGAGTTTTGCTCGATGATTCCTACCTTTAGTTGTCGGACACAGTACTTAAGAGATGTGGTCTTAACCTAAAAAAGAAACTCTTAGGTTTGCATAATGTAATCATAGATTCGGTCTTGATCACTATCCCATGGAATCAAAAATCTTATGCTTAATTTGCATAATGTATCATACATCAGTTTAATTGATTTTTGTTCTTGAAAAAAAGTAAAAGAGATACAGAAAAGAGACAGAGGAATAAGATTGGTACATTGGTACATATACCTTAAAAGAAACATTGGTCTAGCCTATTAATTCAGCACACAAATAGGTTCAATTGGAGGCAATAAAAGGAAAATATGAGCGATATTAGTTATAATTTTGGAAAAGGAAGTGAATACAAAATGAAATGGAAAAAATATAAATTAAGAAACGTCCTAGTAGCAAATAAGAAAATATATGTAGACAACAGATAATGACACCTCATTTGAGGTAGCTTAGTAAATATAAATACCAAAGCAGACATCATAGAAAATTTTATACATCAATACATTTATATTGATATTGCAAGCCTCAGTTGGTTTTCAATTTTTACCTAAAAAACGCAACGGGTTGAGGCAAACATTGAACGACGACCGGTGAACATAAGGGGCGGTGGCTGACAGCATGAAAAACGCAACTATTAATTTAGACGGAAGACAAACACAAACATTCAAAGAAAGAAACAAATACGTACCTTAGATAGACGAAAAAAGAAACCTCAGGCAAATAGCAGATGACCTAACGAATAAGTACCTTAGGGCGGTGGTTGAGTGTTTTTGTAAGCCCTAAACCCTATTCTCTTTTATCATTGAGCACTCGTTCATGATGTTTTGAAATATGCAAAATCGTATAGGTTGCACTAAACAATGTCGTGATCGAATTTGGGAATCTATTGAATTTGGAGCTACAATGTGTCTAAACTTCATAAAGGGATAGGTAAACATTGAAATAAGCATATTAAAAGTTTCATTGAAGTAAGTTCAAATCATTAGCAATTTGGAGAAGTTTTAGGTGCATCATGTATTGAATGGAAGTCTCACAGACTTGGGATAAGTTGGCTAAATTCTTAGGGTTTCTTTATACACTTATTTTGGTGTTTTAAAAAGAAAAGAAAGAAAGGGATAAAGGAAAGGAAAAAGAAAAGGAAAAAGAAAAGAAAAAGCAAAAGGGAAAAAGACAAACTTTGCCTCCTTGTTTTTTAAAATGACTTTATCTTCTCCATTTTCTTCTTCATTTATCAAAACCAAGCTGAACTTTCGTGGGAGAAGGAGAAAGGAAGAAGAAGGAAGCCATTTTTCATAAACTTGGAGCTGTAGTTGCAGAAGAAAGGAGAGGAACTCAAGAGGATTCTTTATTGCAGCAAGGAGATCAACTCAGACCAGTTCTGATGTTTTGGTCTTTTCGAGCTCCAATAGAAGAGGTAAGAGTTGAGTTTTTGATACATGAAAGTTAACTCAATTTGGAACAAAGTTTGTGAAGGAAGCTCGAACTAATACTGAAGTTAACTTACTGTTTTGTGAAGAGGAAGACAGAAGACAGAATTTGCTGTCAAATCTGGGAAGTCTCTAATGTTTTGGTTGTTCTGATCTGTATTCTTGGAGTTAGAAGCTCTACTTGGTATGGTTAGAAAGCTTATTCCATTTCCTACAAGTTTGGTGAAGGAATCGTGAGAAGACAATGATTGGAAGATGTTGTAATCTTCAGATTATGTTTCGGGTTGCAGCAGGAAGTGAAATCTGGAACAGCACCAGATTCATTTTAGGGGTTCAGCTACTGAGGTAATTTCTAACCAATACGTTAGGAATCTCATTTTCATGTCTTCATAAGAGTTTTAGAGGGTTCCAAAAGGAAGAGTTTGGTATAAAGTACATTCTTTTTGGATAAGTAATGAAGAAGTTATGGCTGTCTGAAAACAGGGCAGAAAATCTGAAAATGCTGGAATTTTGAAAGTGTGTTTTCTTGCAAGTTTTAAGGTCAAAAATCATGAGCTCAAGGTTCTAATGATTGATTTGGCTTGTTTGACAGGCCAAGAGAAAATAGGTCAAGTTTACAAGCCAAGGTTCCAATTCTAATACTGTGAGTGACTCTATCTTTAAACTATGCTTGGCCTATGTTTTTCTTAATAAACATAATTGTTGATCATTGAGTCTTGTTTAAACTAATTATGTATAGCTTCATGGAGTCCCTAACATAAAGTTCATGATGGAACCTAAGCAAGCTTGAATTAGTTGTAACTATAAATCCAAGTATGGAAACTAAATTATGAAAGTATGCTTTCCTTAGAGAATGTTTTGTGTAAATCCACTTGGGAACATGTTTAGATGATAATATGAAATTGTCAAGAAATTGTTGTATGTGTTATAAAGACATGATTTCCATGGTAGAAAAGTTATGCCCTTGATCTTGATTAACCCCTAATACTGAAGGACATTCGAGAAGGTACTTAGGGGGGGAATGAATCATGATATCCCGATACTGAAGGACAATGAGAAGGTATCCGGGAAGTAAATGGTTTTACCTAAATACTGAAGGACAATGAGAAGGTATTCGGGTAGTAAATGGTTTTACCTTAATCTTTGAAGGACATAGAGAAGGTATTAGGGAAAACCAAACGACCAAAGGTATTCCACGTGCACGTGAGAGAGAGAGAGAGGTATGAACCTTATTGGAATAAATGTAACTCTACCACCTATATGGTTTGATGTGGTATCATGTCATGTGTTTTATTGTTATGAGCTTCCATATTATTGATCTATCTACCCTCGATAATTTAGTACATTTCGAGTTTTGTGCTATGCACAAGTGGTGACTTAAAACCTGTAAATTGGAAGCATGGTTTGTTTATGTTTACAAACAAATGTTAAGCTATGTTCTACTTATAATCTGCCATTATTATGATTCACCTGTGAGCTTATAATGTTTTTAAAGGTAGACACTCACTGAGCTTTTTAGCTCATTCTTTCAATGTTTTCAACCATTTTCAGGTAGACACTCAAGGAGCTTTTTAGATCGAGCTCCTTGTACCTGACATCCTGCCATAGTCTGCTGGAAGTTCATAAGTTGTTAGTTTGTACGTGGCTGGTGTTGTATAGCAAGTCGTTATGTAGTTATAGAAGTCTTATACATTAGCGGTTGTATATACAATGAGTTGTCTTGTGTTGTTTTGATGCACTTGACTTTTAGTTTCCAAGAGAGACTTATGAAGGGTTTCTCCTTGTGTATGTTTAATAGTTGTCCATTTCATTGCTTTGTGTTATGTTAAAATGTTCCATATGCGAACATAGTATGTTTATCAGGAGTACAGAGTCAGCAGGTATTGTTAAGAGGTAAACAATGTCTGTTGGTTTCACGCCGCCTTTCGGGCTAAGTAGCAGGTAGTTCGGGAGGGGGTGTGACAGTTTTGGAGATGACCGAGTGTCGATTGGTTGAGACAGCCGACAACTGGAGACAAACCTAATGCGAGACTTCGAGAGTGAGGGTTTTCGGAGCGTGAGAGGATATGAAGGAGAGAGGACTAATATTAAACAAAAAGAAAAAGGTACTAAAATTGAGCGCCTTTGACGTTTAAAAAACGTCAAGTAAATTGTAAGCGAGAAAAAATCTGAAATCTCTGTCATCCTCCGTATTTTTTATTTTTTCTTGACGTTTTCCTTTAAAAACTTCATCCTACTTGACGTTTTTTCATAAAGACGTAAAGAATTTAAAACATGCATGTTTCAAGAAATCTATAATTTGTAGTAGTGCATGGAGTTCATATGTCTAGGGAACAGTGTCCCAAGACACCTCAAGATGTTGATGATATGAGACATATTCCCTATGCCTCTACAGTAGGTAGTTTGATGTATGTTATGCTATGCACGAGGCCGGACATTTGTTATGCAGTGGGAATAGTCAGTAGGTACCAGCCCAATCCAGGGGTAGACCATTGGACAACAGTTAAAAATATCCTCAAGTATCTAAGGAGAACGAGGGACTATACGCTTGTGTATAGGTCTAAGGATTTGATCCTTACTGGATACACTGATTCTGGTTTTCAGACCGATAAGGATTCTCGGAAATCCACATCGAGATCAGTCTTCACCCTTAACGGGGGAGCTATAGTATGGCGAAGCATCAAGCAAGGATGCATCGTTGACTCCACAATGGAGGCTGAGTATGTCGCTGCTTGTGAAGCAGCGAAAGAGGTTGTTTAGCTAAGGAAATTCCTTCATCGATTTGGATGTTGTTCCAAATATGGAATCTCCCATCACCTTATATCGTGATGTTAGTGGTGCGGTAGCCATCTCGAAGGAACTCTCATGACCATAAGCGAGGTAAGCACATCGAGAGGAAGTATCACCTGATACGAGAAATAGTGCAACGAGGAGATGTGACAGTCACGAAGATCTCTTCGGAGCACAATATTGTTGATCCGTTTACAAAGACTCTCACGATTAAAGTGTTCGAGGGTCATCTGAAAAGTTTGGGTCTACGAGATATGTACATAGGCTAATCTAGGGCAAGTCGGAGATATGTAATGGGGTATATGGATGCCCTAGTTTATTGTATTTATATCTTTGTAACCATTGTTTTAGATTATGTTGTACCCCACTAGAGTTTTAGTTCAAGTGGGAGTTTGTTGGGATTTTTGCCCTAAAACTCGTAGTTTGTAATTATGTTCTAATTAATGTAATAAAGTATTATTATTTCAATAAAATGTTATTGTTCGTTATCTACGAGTTTGCCTTTATTTAAACCCTATATCCAATAAACTAAACATCCAAGGCTGTTAAATGAATCTCTAACTGAATGTAATGTACATAAAAAGGATCTCAGTTCGAGATACAACCTAAAGGGTCTATAGTTAGGGGATGAGGTTTGGGTACCATACCGTGCTTAAACTATGGATGTGGCCCACTTTGTATTTGATACAAACACTGTGATCATAACGTGTTCGTGTAGATGACATGTGAGTGGAGATATCCTACGTAATGAGATTACACAAGACCGGACAACAAAATAGTAACCTCTAGTTGTAACTCTGTTGACTAGTTAGGTTTCTATTTCACTAAGATGACCTAGGCAACTTGATCTCAATCCTAAGCAGGTTACGAACTCCTATTCGCGAGGGATGTCCTTTTACTAGTATGGGTGAGAGTGGCCAGATTCGCCGACTCAATATACCTACCTTCTTGGGGACAAGACCGAATGAGCAGCAGAGAACTTAACTTAGCAAAGATGGAATTCACTCCTTCCCGCCTACTAGGGTAAGTAGAGGAATGTTCCCTTAAGTGGTGTCTCCGGGACTTGAACAATGGGCCCCCCCTCTCATTTGCCCGAGAAGGACTCTGTTTGTTGGTAGGACCACAAACAAATTGTTCATTAGATGAGCACTGGTACTTAAGGCACAAGATGTATCCCAGGGGTAAAACGATAATTTGACCCAGTTGTCGTTACGAACTTTCGTGAAGGATGGACTTGCTGTTATTGGTCAATATCCATGGACATAGAAGCATATCTGCAGTGAGAAGAGTGCAGTTGTGGGACTTTAGTGGAGTGTTCCCGCAGTTAACGAGCGTTGATTGGGAGGTTAATGAGATTAACCGAGCAATTATGTATCGTTGGAGCTTCTGATCTGTAGGTTCATTAGGTCCACCTTCTAGCTCGTAAAGGGTTCTTAGATCATTTGAATTTGAAATGTTCAAATTCATTAGGGAATATATTTAATGTATTTAGATACGGTATAATATATAGTTTTGGAACTATATATTATAAATTTAATGTGAATATGATTCATATTAAATTATATGAGTGAATTGAATATTTGAAAGAGTTCAAATATTATATTAAATGTGAATGTGATTCACATTTGAAAACTATAGGATAAAATTTAATGTGCACTGGTTGTAAATTAAAACTATAGGTTAAAGGGGTAATGTGATTAAATGAGATTTAATCCAAATGAAATATATGATATTTAATTTGTATTATTTAAATATGATTTAAATGAATAATTAAATTTGATTTAGTTATATTATTATTATTATTTTAATAATAAATGAGGGAACGTGTCATCCAGACACGTTCCCAACTACCCTTCACCTTCTCCCTATCGACAGTTTAACAAGGAGAAGGGGTTGCTCAATGTGGTTGACTGATCATTTTTTGCAATTGAGGAATTGCAACTTCTTTGAATTCTCTCTCTCACTCTCTAATTCCTAAAACCTCCAATTGTTGGATCGTTCCCACCAAGGAAGATCTAAGAACTCAGAGACATAGAAGTTGATCTCTTGTGGTTGTGTTCTTGCTGGAAGAAAACAGAGAAGTCACTGGACAATTTATTCGTTGTACAACCTTTGGAGCAACAAGTTGCTGGAGAAAGTCTACAAAGGTATCGCTCTCTTTTATTAGTTTAATCGTTAAACTTGTAGCATGTTTGTATGCAATTATTCCATGTCTAATAGGATTAGAATCGATGCTTGTTCTGTATATTTTATCAATGTACTTGTTTTTGTTTTAAGCAAAACAATCAAGTAATTAAGATCCCAAAGATGTTTCCGCTGCTCAAGGAGATCAGATCTCCATCATCATTGCCCAGGGCCAAGATCAAAAGGTTTGTCGGCTTCATAGGTCTATTTATGGAATTAAACAAGCCTCGAGTTCTTGGAATATAAGGTTTGATGAGGCAATCAAATCTTATGGCTTTGATCAGAATGTTGAGGAGCCTTGTGTATACAAGAAAATCGTCGATAAAGCTGTTGCATATATGATATTATACGTGGATGATATCCTTTGAAGGGAATCGAATCCCGCAGCGGATGCGATATTCAATCGCGTGTTCTTAACTACGTTAGAAGGATTACATTCAAGAACTAAACTATCTAGATTGAGCATATAATAATATGGACAGCGAGATATTACCTTTGAAGAACTTTTTCTTCAAGTGCTCCTTCCTACCACGATCACGATCTTAGCAATTGGAACCCGAAAGGATGAAGACACTACCACCAGATCTTCTCCATTGTTCTCTGGGTGAGGGAGGAATGTGAGTTCCCTTTAGGTGACATGTGATGTTTGTTAGAGAGATTGTGTTTTGGAACATTTCCAACAACACAACAAAAAACACACTAGGGTTTTCCAAAACTTAGGTTACTTATTTTTATAGTTCCATTTTATGAACCTATATATAAGGAGATAGGGATAGAAATTACCATCCTATCCCCCTTTCATTCTCCCTTTAGTATATAGTTAATATGTGAATCTAATTCACATTAAAACTATATATTATATCCATTATATCACATATAACTGATATGACATCTCATATATGAAATTGAACACTTCAATTTCATTCCTAACTTTATACCATCAATAATACCATGTTGAACCAACGGAGTGACCTAATGGACCTACAACTCATGAGCTCCAATGATGTGTGATTAACTTATCAAACTCTTTGATCCATTTAATAAATATTCATTAACTACAAGACACTCCACTATAGACTTGTAGTTGCATTCACCTCAATGTAGAGTATATTGTGTCCACTGATATAATCATTACCCATGAGTCGACCCTTCACAGGTTTTTCGTGATCATTATTGGTTCAAATTACCATTTTACCCTTGTGATTACCTCTTTGTTCCTTAAGCACCACTGATCGTCTAATGAAAAACAAGTCTAAGGTCCTACCATAGACTCATACCCTCATAGAGGGCGGGGCCCCGTTGTGTTAGACCTGGATTCAGTTCATAAAGGAAGAACCTATCGAATTCCTTAGTGTAGGAATGAGTCAATTCCATCTTGCACAGTTAAGTCCCCAACTGCCTACGAGGTTCTGTCCCTAAGAAGATAGGCTTATTTTGTTGGCTACATGTCACTCTCACCCATACTAGTCTAAGGACAAACCCTTATAAGCAGGAGCTCTCAACTTTATTAGGATTTAGGTCGAGTCACTAATGACCATCTATAAATCATCGGGCCTTACCCTATTAACTGTTATTATCTTTGGTTAGACTAATAATTTTGACCTGGTCTTGTATGAACTCTTCATACAAGATGCCCCCAATCGCATGTCAACTACATGAATGAGTTGGATTACCTCATTTCTAATAATTACAAAGTGGGTGGCATCCATGGTGTTACTGAATAAGATTTCCAACGTTATTCTTATACCATAGACCATTTAGGTTATATTATTAAACACAATCCAAATAGTGTCCACTACATTGATGTTCAAGTTTTATTATAACCTTGAAGCTTAGTTTATTGAATTTATAAAACAAGAATTATAATTTCATCAAGACAAATGATCCATTATTTAATTGATCAAAATTACACAAGTTTAGGGCATAAATCCCAACAATCCTTCCGATTGGGAATGAGGTAGGATTTTAGTGTTATACTAGTGGTCACACAAGAAGGATCACGTTCGAGTAAATGACCTAAAGCGGTCTACGATGATATGGAAAGGGTAGAGACCTAAACTCGTATACACTGTGGATGTGGCCCGCTTTGTAATAAGATACAAACGAGGTGATCCGACTCGTTCATGTGGTTGACATGCGAGTCGGGGCATCATGTGCAAGTACAAGTATGGATCGTGAATTATTAGAACTACTGATGTAACACGGTTGACAGTAAGGACTAATAACTTCTTAGATTACCATTAGTGACTCGACCAGAATCCTGAGCGTTTTACGGACTCCTGTCTGTGGGGGGTTGTCCTTTGACTAGTACGGGTGAGGGTGGTCACGATTCACGGACTCGCTCTCGTGGACAAGACCAAGTAGGGAGCTGGAAACTTAACTACGCGAGATGGAATTCACTTGTTCCCGCCTTTAGGGAAACTATAGGGGTTGTTCCCTTAAGTGTTGTATCCAGGGCTTGGTCAACGAGCGCCCACTCTCTCACTTGCACGAGAGAGTTGTTGTGTATGGTTAGACCATTACAACGTTGTTGTTTATTAGAGGAGCAGTAGAGACTTAATGAGCAAGAAGTACACATAGGGGTGAAACGATAATTTGACCCAGTAGTGTCAACGAACAACCTGTGAAGGGTCGACTCATGGTTATTTGTTATATCAGTGGACACGTAATATTCTGCACTAACGGGAGTGCAGCTACGGGCTTTACTGGAGTGTTACCATAGATAATAAATGTTGATTAACATGGTCAAAGAGTTTGATAGGTTAATCTCGGATCATTGGAGCTCGTCATTGTAGGTCCATTAGGTCCCTCAGTTGGCTCAATCTGGGTTAAAAGAAAGGTAGTGTTTTGGTGTGAATTGAAGTTTTCAATTTCGCTAAAAGGGCATTTATGTCATTTATATGAGATATGAATAATATAATATATAGTTTAATGTGAATGGGATTCATAATAAACTATAGGTTAGCCTGATTTTTGAAATATGGCTAATGGGAGAAATTATGTTGAAATATATTAAATTGGATGTGATTCGATTTAATAAATCCACAATATTGCAAATGTTATTTGTGTTATGAGATTTGAGATACCTTATAATATATGGTTATACAAATATGATTTGCATAACCTATAGTTGTGGTAAAATGGTAAATAGGTGGAGATTTCAACTCCACCTATCTCCATTATATAAACCCTTCTTACAAGAAGGAAAGTAAGTCATTGTCTAATTTTTTAGAATTCTCACCAAAAAAAAGAGAAAAACTCTCTCTTAATTCTCTCTCAATTCTCCTCTCTTCTCCAAAACACCAAGTTCCCAAAAACTTCCTTCTTCCGAAGAAGAACAACCGAGAAGCCTTTGGTGGTGTTCTTTTTCTTAAGAAGTGTTCGAGTTCGTAGAGATCGAGGAGCACACGAAGAGTTCGTGAATCTGGAAAGGCATTTTGAAGAGAGTCTTCAACAAGTAAGTATCTTGTATTTACTGTTTTTCTTTTCATTTTATGTATGTTTATCCTAAATTTAAGTGTTAAATCATTTCAACGAAATTCAATTGCACAACTTCACCATGACGATTCAATCGTCTTCCGCTGCGAGGGAGTTTAATTCCCTTAAGGTTCTGTCAATGGTTAGGGTATTAAGCTGATGCATTGTGGAACACCCCTACCTGGGAACCGATCAGGGAGTGATTTTGATCTGGAGATTCATAGGTTATATTCTTGTGAGTGTCGTTAATTCATAGTTAATTAATTTACTCACACACACCTAAGTTAATAATGTGATTATAGACTTCGGCTATTCCAATATAAGAATTATATTGGTAGACTTAGGTAAATATTAGTCTATTTATCTAGGTCAATCCCGATTAATTTAAAGTACTGAGTGGGAGGAAATAAAGTGTATAAGTTACAATTAATTTTTCACAAATCTTCATTAAGTTCGCAACGTTAGATCCATACTCGGCCTCGTGGTTCTAATTGGAGTGTCCCCCTTCGAATGGTATTTGTATGGGTCAATATCAATGTTAACGGAGAGAGTAGTTATAGTGAGTGGGAGCGGGTGAAAATGGGACCGACAATCTCTTCTTTCCATTCACACCGTGAAACGCATATGATCCGCCTGGTAGTTTGGCCTTGACCAGACAAACATTTCGGAGAGCCTTGATCATGGGAGTCTGAACACCGTGAATTCTCGAAAGGGATACAATATCCTTGTTTGTTTTTCTTCGTGGTTCACCCTTCGGGGGCTATTGTTTGGACACATACTTGGAAATTTAAAGATAGATGGTGACACTCACTGAATTCGTTAAGAGTTTATCGCTTCTGACCGAATAATTGTAACTGGATGCCTAATGGAATAAGAGTTATTCTTGTATTAGGGTCTGGTCGAGAAAGTCTCGTCCTAGAGGAGGAGTGTTTCTTTTCACCCTTCGGTTGTGGTCATTCTAAACCTTTGTGGGAACATTGAAATTTTTAATGACCTAGGGATCATATGAAAAAAATTTGCTAAAACCTGATTGGATTTTCAAAGTTTTTGCCAGACTAATACAAAGTTTTTAAGTAGACTAATACAAAGTTATTCATGAGTCTAATACAATGTTTTTCTTACTTTAAGCAAACAAAATGTGTAGTTCAATAGTTGAACTCTTAGCTTCTGACAAACTCGTAGGAGATAATAACCAACCGTTGAAGAATAATATCAACACGATACTTGTAACTGACGACTTAAAGTTCATCCTCATTAAGGGTTGTCCTCAGGTGCTGGGCTCGACCGCATTGCCAAGTGTTCGTGAGGCATACGATCCGTGGATCAGGCCCAATGAAAACGCCAAGGTCTAAATCATTTCAAGCTTATCTGAAGTTTTGGAAAAGAAGCATGAGGTGATGATCACTGCTAAGAAGATCATGGAATCTCTCTAGGAAATGTGTGGACAACAGTCCTTTCCGGTTCGACACGATTCCCTCAAATACGTCTTCAATGATAGGATGAAGGAGGGCATGTCTGTCCGTGAACACGTTCTCAACATGATGACCCACATTAACGGAAGAGATGAACGGGGCTTCGATCGACGCAGTCGAGCTAGGTTAGCTTTATATTGAGACTGCTAGAAAAGTTTCCTTCAATTTAGTAGCAATGTTGTTATGAACAAAATTATCTACACTGTGACCTCCCTTCTCAATGAACTACAAAACTTTCAGGCCTTAATGAAGATCAAGACACCGGAAGATGAGGAAAGCGTTGTCTTCAGGTCCTATCACAAGGGTTCGGCCCTAGGACAAAACTTGTAGGTTCTTCAGCCAGAAAGGAAGAAGAAAGAAGATGAAAAGGGCATAGTTGATCAGTGTTGCCGCCTGAGAAGGGCAAAAAGGTCAAGGAAGTTGCATAGAAAGAAACAGTGTTTCCAATGCAATGGGGATGGTCAATGGAAGAGAAACCGTCCCAAGTTACTTTGCCGGCTGGAATAAAAAGTTAAAATTATTTACATTGAATCGAAACTTGTTTAGTGGAGAGTAATGACTCTGCTGGATGCGAGGATTCAAAGCGCCACTAACCATGTTTGTTCTCTTCTTTTCAGGATTAGTTTCGGAAGCAAACAAGAGAGGTGAGATAACATTACGGATTGGATCTAAAGAGGTTGTCTCTCACTGCGAGAATGCAAAATAAAGCTCTATTTTAGCGGGAAGTTAATTTTATTGGATAATATGTATATCGTGCTGAGTTTTACTAGAAACCTTGTTTCCATTTCCTACCTTCTTCAACAATGTATCACTGTTGAATTTTCTGGCAATAAAGCATTTATTTTTAGAAATGGAAATTTACTGTGTTGAGCTTTACTTGAGAATGATTTATACGTTTCGAAACCTAATTGGGTCAAAAGTGTTTTAAATACTGAATTATTTAAAATGGTCGAAACAAGAACTAGAAGAATAAAAGTTTCTCCTAAAGTAAATGTCCATCTTTGCCATCTATTGTTATGCCACATTAATCTCAGTAGGATTGAGAGACTAGTGAATAGTGGACTACTAAGCGAGTTGGAAGAAAACTATTTACCTGTATGTGAGTCATGCCATGAAGGCAAAATCACTAAACGTTCTTTCAGTGGAAAAGGATATAGAGCCAAAGAGCCTCTTGAACTTATACAATATGACCTCTGTGGTCCGATGAGTGTTAAAGCACGAGGAGGTTACGAGTACATTGTATCTTTTATAGATGACTATTCAAGGTATGGATATATTTACCTAATGCAAACGAAGTTTGAAACTCTTGAAAGTTCAAGGAGTATAAGACTTAGGTTGAGAACCTATTAGGTAAAACAATAAAAACACTTTGATCGGATCGAGGGGGAGCGTATATGGACACTGAATTCTAGGACTATTTGATAGAACAAGGAATTACGTCCCATCTTTGAGCACTTGGTATGACACAACATAATGGTGTATTGTAGAGGACAAACAGAACCCTGTTAGACATGGTTCGGTCGATGACGAGCTATGCTTATCTCTGTTATTCTTTTTGGGGTTAGCGGTGGAGGTTGCGGTTTATATTTTGAACAACGCGTCAGCTTGAAGAGTGTTTGTGAATCACCGTTCGAACTTTGGAGTGGATGTAAATGTAGTTTAAACCATTTCATAATTTAGGGATGCCAGACCCATGTCTTGGTGTCAATCCCGAAGAAGTTGGAACTTCGATCAAAATTATGCCTCTTTGTAGGTTACCCTAAAAAGACTAGGGGTGGTCTCTTTTACGATCCATATGTTAAACGAGAATGGGCAGTTCATCAGCAAGAGTTATTGATGGAGCTGGTACGTCAACAAGTGTTGTTGATCATAACACGTCAAGTGAACTCTGTTCTCAAGATTTAAGAATGCCTCAACGTAGTGAGAGGGCTGTGAGACAGCCTGAACGTTACATGGGTTTAGCTGAAACTCAAGTCATCCCCGCTCATGATGTTTGCGAGGATCCATTGACCTATGATCAGTCAATGGCAGACGTTGACAAAGATGAATGGATGAAGCTATAAACCATGAAATGAAGTCGATGTACATTAATTCCATCGGGGAACTTGTGGGTCAACAGGATGGGGTTAAACCCATTGGTTGCAAGTGGATCTACAAGTGTAAACGTGACGTAGATGGGAAGGTGCAGACCTTGAAAGTCCGACTAGTGGCAATGGGTTTTACCCAGGTTTAAGGGGTTGACTATGGGGAAACCTTTTCCCCTGTTGTCATGGTAAAGTCGATCAGGATCTTTCTTGCCATTGCCGCATATTATGACTATGAGGTATGACAGATGTATGTCAAGACAGCGTTTCAGAATGGCAATCTTGATGAAACAATCTACATGGACAACCCCAAAGGATTCATTGCCCAAGGCCAAGACAAAAGGTTTGTCGGCTTCATAGGTCAATTTATGGACTCAAACAAGCTAAAAGGTCTTGGAATATAAGGTTTGATGAGGCGATCAAATCTTATCGCTTTGATCAGAAGGTAGACGAGCCTTGTGTCTACATGAAAAATTGTTAACAACATTGTCGCATTTCTCATATTATATGTGGATGATATCCTGCTCATTGGAAATGAGGTAGGATTTCTTACTGACATTAACGAATGGTTGGTTTCGGGATTCCAAATGAAAGATCTAGGAGAGGCCCAGTATGTTATAGTTATAAAGATAGTGCGGAATCGGAAGAACAAAACACTATCCATGTCTCAGTCGTCTTATATTGTCGAGATGTTGTCTAGATATAAGATGCAGAACGCCAAGAAGGGCATGTTGACTTTCAGCCATAGGGTTCACTTGTGTGAGGATCAATGTCCTAAGACACCTCAAGAGGTTGAGGATAGGAGAGGAATCCCCTATGCTTCAGTTGTAGGTAGTATCATGTATGTCATGTTGTGTACTAGGCCCGACATCTGTTATGCAGTTGGGATTATCAATAGGTATCATTCCAATCTAGGATTAGATCAAATAGTAGTCGTTAGGGCAATCCTCAAGTATCTTAGGAGAACGAGGAACTACAACCTTGTGTATGGGAGTGGGGATTTGATCCTTGCATGATACACCAGTTCTGACTTTCAGACCGATAATGTTTCGAGGTAATCCTCTTCGGGGTCAACCTTCATTCTGAATTTAGTATGTTGCGGCTTGTGAAGCTGCAAAGGAAGCTGTTTGGCTTAGGAAGTTCATGATGGATTTAGAAGTTGTTCCAAATATGAACTTGTCGATTACCCTATTTTGTGACAACTGTTTTGTAGTAGCCACTTGAGAGAACCTCGAAGTGTTAAGAGGGGCAAGCACATTGAGCGATATTATCACATGATACGGGAGATTCTGCACCACGAAGACGTGACAGTCACGCAAATAGCGTCGGAGCACATTGTTGCTCATCCATTTACAAAGGCCCTCACGGGTAAAATATTTGAGGGTCACCTAGAGAGTCTATGTCTTCAAGTGCTTATTGACTAGGGCAGATGAGGGTATTTTATAGTGTATTCAATGCCCTAGTTTATAGTTTTATTACTGTACATTTGAGAAATGTAATTTGTATTCCACTAGGTTAGTCCATGTGGAGTTTGTTAGGATGTATGTCCTAATCTCGTATATGTTTATAACATTCCTCATGGAAACAAATAAGAGTTCTTTTTTCATCACATTGTGTCTCCCATATTTACAAACTTTATCCAATAAACTAAGCTCCAGGGTCATTGAATTATGAGAGAACTAGAACTTAAATGTGACCCGCTTTGTATTAGATACAAAAGAGGTGATCCAACTCGTTCATGTAGTTGACCTGCGAGTGGGGCAATCCTATGCAATGAGATTGTACACGACCGGACCGTGAAATATTAAACCTACTGATAAAAAATTGATACCATTATAGGACTAAGAACTTCATAGATGACCAATAGTTACTCGACCTTAATCCTGAGCGTGTTACGGACTCCTGTGTGCGGGGGTCTGTCTTTTGACTAGTACTGCTAAGTGTGGTCACAGTTACTCACCAAATATGCCTATCCTCTCAGGAAATGGACCACGTGGGGAGCTAGTAGAAATACTTTCTTCCAACTTCCTTGATTTCTTTGCCCTTTTGGGCGACAACGAGGTCAACCCCAACTTTCTTCAACTTCTTCTTCTTCCCTTTCAGGCCTGAAGAATCTATAAACTTTGTGCAGAGGTCAAACCTCTATGAAATGATATAAAGGTAACACTTGCCTAAGCTTCGAAATTAGTTAGTCCGGAAGGGCTGTAGTTCGTTGAATAGGACTATTGGACCGGGCACGTGAAAACACTCCTCAGCGAGCGCGAACTCTAGATCATCGTTTACAAAAATCGTGTCAATATTATTTTTCCATGTTTGAAAAGTATCACCGACTAACTTATCGGAAGCTAAAAGAGAACTAAAGGCGTTTGAAATTCTTGTTGCTGAAAATATGAAAATCTTTGTATTAGTCTCGCAAAAAATTTGAAAATCCAATAAGGTTTAGAATTTCAACTTCACATTAAAAATTGCAATGATACACCAAAGGTTTAGAATTACCGCCACCGTAGGGTAGACAAATCCACTCCTCCTCTAGGCTGAGAATTTCTCGACCAGACCCTAATACCAGAATAACTCTTATACCATTTAGCATCCAGTTACCATTTTTGACCAATTCATTAACACTTAATGAATCCTTTGAGTGTCACCCTCTATTTTAAATTTCAAAGTATTTGTTCAAACAATAGTCGTCGTAAGGAGGACTACGAAGGAAAACCAACAAGGAAATCGTATACCTTTTGGGAATTCACGGTGTTCTGACTCTCATGATCAAGGCCCTCGGTAGGGATTGTCTGGTCAAGGCCAAACTAGCAGGCAGATCCTGAGCATGTTACGTACTATTGTCTGCGGGGGTCTGTTCTTTTACTAGTACGGGTGAGGGTGGCCACAGTTGCTCGCCCAATATGTCTATCTTCTTAGGGACAAGACCAGGTGGGTAGCTTGGAACTTGACAACGCGAGATGGAATTCACTCGCTCCCGATTTAGGGAAACTAGAGGGGGTGATCCCTTAAGTGCCTACTTCATGGCTTGAACAACGGGGCCCCAACCTCTCACATGCCCGAGAGGGTTGTTGTTTATGGTTGGGCCATGCAACGTAGTTGTTCATTAGAGGAGCAGTGGGACATAAGGAGCAAGAGGTAGACATCGGGGTAAAACGATAATTTGACCAAGCTGTGGCTACGAACAACCTGTGAAAGGTCGACTCACGAGCAATGGTAATATGGATGGACACCATATGGCATATAGTGATGGGAGTGTAGCTACGGGCTTTAGTCGAGTGTTACCGTAGCCAATGATAGTTGAATAACCGGGTCAAAGAGTTTGATAGGTTAATCTCGGACATCTGTAGGTCCGTTAGGTCCCTCCGTCGGCTCAAACTAGATAAATTGAGGGATTATAGTTTCGTGTGAATTTTAAGTGTTCAAATTCATTATTCGGGTATTTATGTCATTCATATGTGATATAGATGACATAATATATAGTTTTATGTGAATGTGGTTCATAATAAACTATAGTATAGCCTAATTGATTAATTAGTACTTATTGGAGAAATTGAATTGAGAGAAATGAAATTGAATGTGATTCAATTTAAAATTTAACAATTATGCAAATGAGATTTGTTTAATAAGGTATGAGGTAACTTATATTATGCCATATGCAAATATGATTTGCAAATCATATGGTTGTGGTAAAATGGTGATTTGGTGGATGTTTTAACTCTACCACACACCAATATATAAAGTGCTTGCAATAAGCCTTTGGCGAGACACTTTGACATTTTTTTGGATTTTCACCCAAAGCAAGTGTAATTCTCTTTGAAGAGTTCTCTCACCATTCCTCTGGATTTGTCTCCAAACACAAAACAAAAGAGAGTCCAAGAACTCTCCTTCAACCTCCCGAGAATAATCGAGAACACCCTTTGGAAGTGTATTGACGTTCGGTTTGAGGATCAAATTTGTTGAGATCGTTGTTTTCTAGAGGGATCGTGATCAAGAAGGAGAAAACGTTGAAGAAGAGTTCTTCAAGAGTTAGTGTTTTTACATGTTGTTTTCTATTTCTATTATGCAAGTTTAGCCTAAAATTAAAGTAGCTTAATTCGATTTTAAGAAATGAATTGCACAACGAAACAACGACGTTTCACAACGTCTTCTGCTACGGGAATTCCAATCCCTTCAATTGGTATCAGAGCCAATCATTGCTCATTGTTGTGTATTATGTAATTTCTTAAAATTAGGTGGGTAGTATTAATTTTTTCATGAGATGAATGTTAATGGTTTGCATGTTTGGATGTTGTCGGTTTTTGGTAGTTAGATAGGTTTACATTAATGTTGATGAGATAAATGAAAGGGCTTGCTGGTTGGGATTTTTTTTAATGTAAATCGAGTCTATAAGTCAGCGTCGTTCATGGAAAGGAATGTTGCGAAGAAAACGAACCAAAAGGAGAAGATTTCGGTGAAAAACAACAAAGGATGTTTGCTAGAATTTCATCGGCGTTGCGATGCTCTTCATCGGCGATGCGACGCCATCCACGCTGTTGGAGAAGTTGTTGTAGTGTAGCGTTGAAACGCCATAGCGTTGAGAACGCTAGTGCTCAAAAGTTCTCGAGAAAATCAAGCATAGTGGCAATGTGGCTGATCAATTGGACTCAGAGGTCGGTGGTTCGAGGCCTATTAAAGTAATATTAATAAAATTGTTATATTAAAGTTAATTAATTAAATTAAAGTCCTTAGGGTGCCAAAAATCGGTACAATTATGCTATTTATTAAATTATGCAATTGTTGTATAATTTATATATTCTATGTGAATAATGTATGTAATATAGATTAAAATCCAACCCTATATTAAACATTTAATGCATCATTTATATTATAACAGTTATAATATATAGTATGCATGTTAGCATTATATTATAAGTGTTATAATATAATGTATGTTTTTAATTTAATTAATATAAGTGTTATATTTCTTAGATTAAAAGCATTGACATGCATTTATAAATATGATGTATGTATATTATATAGTTTAATTATTCATGTCAGGAATGATCAAGCATTATAATATAACAATGCATGTAACCTAAGTTAATTATTAGTTTTAAATTTTTTAGAACATGAATAATTAGACTTAGGGTTTCTAGTTCTAATAAGATTAGAATTAGGAAATCAATATGACTTGTGGATGGTTATTAACTAGTAACTTTGTCGAAGAAAGGTTTTGTCTAAAGTTGGGGTTTTTAAGCTTTGCGGGACACCTATACCTGGGAACCGACCTGGTAGTGAATTTGGACTGGCGTTAATAAAGAGTTAATTAGTTTACTCACATAGACCTAAATTAATAATTTGATTAAAGACTTAGACTAATCCAATATAAGTGTTATATTGGTAGACTTAGGTCAATTATAGTCTATTTATCTCGGTCAATCCCGATTATTTTAAAGTGTTGAGTGGGAGCAAATAAAGTGTATGAGATACATTTAATTTTCAATAAACTAATCTTCGTTAACTTCACACTATGAGATCCATACTCGGTCGCGTGGTGCAAATGGGAGCGCCCCCTCACTGTGTGGTATTTTTATGGGTCAAAATTCAACGTGGATGGAGAGAGTACTTATAGTTAGTGGGAGCGGGACCTGTGAAAATGGGACCCACGGTCTCTTCTTTCCATTCACACTGTGAGATACCTATGATCCACCTTCTTGTTTGCCCTGGACAAGACAATCCCTACGGAAGGCCTTGATCATGGGAGTCGGAACACCGTGAATTCTAGAAAGGCATACAATTTCCTTGTTGCTCTTCCTTCGTAGTCCTCCCTTCTGTGGCTATTGTTTGGACGGATACTTGAAAATTTATAGATGGTGACACTCACATGATTATTTCGAGTTAATGGATTCTGAACGAAAAAATGGTAACTAGATGCCTAATGGACTAAGAGTTATTAGGGATAATGGAATTAGGGTATTAGGGTCTGGTCGAGAAAGTCTCCTCCTACAAGATGAGTGGCTTTGGGGTATCATTGCAGTTTTCAATGACCTAGGGATCATGGAATTTACTAAAACCTGATTGGATTTTTAAAGTTTTTTGTCGACTAATACACAGATTTCATTTTTCAGCAACTAAATGTTAGGTGCCTTTAATGCTCTTTTAGCTTGAGATAAGTTAGTCGTCGATAATTTTCAAACTTGGAAAAACAATATTTACACGGTTTTGTAACTGGCGACCTAAAGTTCTTGCTCACTGAGGGATGTGCTCAAGTGCTCGGTCCAACAACCTTACTCAACGAACTACAAACCTTCCAATTCATGGTGCAAATAAAGAGACAGATAGATGAGGCAAGTGTTGCCTTTAGATCTTTTCATAGCGGCTCGAAATATTGGACAAGGTTTGGAGATTCTTCAAGCTCAAATGGTTGACTGCACTACCGCCCAAAAGGGCAAAGAGATCAAGGAAGTTGCAAGAGAGTGTTTGTACTACAACGGGGGCGATCACCTTAAAAAGAGTTGTCTCAAGTTCCTTGTCCAAAAGAAGAAAAATGGTAAATGTGATTTATTTGTTACAAAAAATTGTTTAGTGGAGAGTAATTACTCTGTTAGGATATTTAATTCAGGCGCAACTTACCATGTCTATTTTTCTTTTCAAGGATTAAGTTCCTAGCAGATGTTGCAAAGAGGGTGGAGATAACGCTCATGGTTGTATCAGGAGATGTTGTCTCAAATTTGCAATGATCGACACGGTGAAGCTGATTTTTGGCGGAAAGTACTTATTATTAGAAAATATGTTCATAGTTCTAGGGTTTACTAGAAATCTAGTTTCTATTTCCTGTCGATTAGAATAAAATATTTTCGTTTTTTTCATTAGTATTAAAGTGTTTATTTTCGAAATGGAAATTTGCCATGTTCTTTTTCACTAGAGAGTAATTTGTTTGTTTTCAAACCTAATTGGGACAAAAGTGTTTTGAATACTGAATTGTTTAAAACAGCAGAAACGCAAACCAAAAGAGCAAAAGTTTCTCTAAAAGAAAATGCTCTTCTTTTTCATCAAGGTTAGGCCACATATATCTCAATAGGATTGAAAGACTAGTAAAGAGCGGACTTCTAAGCGAGTTTGAAGAAAACTCTTTACCTGTTTCTAAGTCATGCCATTAAGGCAAAATGACCAAACACCCTTTTAGTGGAAAAGGATATAGAGCCAAAGAGCCTCTTGAGCTTATACATTATGACCTTTATGGTCCGATGAATGTTAAAGCACGAGGAGGACATCCAAGATTCCGAGTTGATCAAGAAGTGGACAAACCACATCTGACCTCCACGCGCCCCGCTCGTCGGTCACTGGTCAACAGTCAATGGTCAATGGTCAACAGTCAACAATTAGTGGTTAACGGTCAGCGATCAACTTATAAGTTGTTCGGTTCAATTAGTTTTACCCTTCGAGATTGTCTTCACACTCTGTTGTGGTAATTTAGCCTAACTATTATTGGATTCGAAAATAAGTTTATTTATATGTCTTCTATGTAGGAAACTGGGTTGAATTTAGGGAACTCAAGTATCAAGCACGATTTAGAGGAGCGTTGAGTTATGAGAGAAATTTTAGGAGTTTGAAGTTAAGCTAAGTTAAGGGATATTTTACAAAGTATTTTAAAAGGGAACATTTTAAAGATATATTTAAAGTATGTTTTATGGATTTCACAAAAAGATGAATTCCATGGACATATTCTAATAAACGATATCCGGAGACTTTCTCCAAAGGATTAGATTTAGAACAGTATTTCATTCTAGAATTTGAGAGGATTCCAGAAGATTTAGGGGTTTGAGAGGACTCGAACATAAATGATTTCAAAGTATTTGGAAATGTTTGACACTGTCAAGTATATTTATGTATACTGTGAATTTCATTTATGCCTTTGTGCTCAATACGTAATTTTAGTTGTGAATGTATTTATTATTTATTATTGAAAGTTAAGTTTTCATTATATGATTTATATGATTGTTGCATCATTATGAATGCATATGTATATGTGATTGCATAATGGGACCTCGTGCATAATGTATGTATATGAACGTGTTATATAGGTTGTGGAAATGAAGGGATCGAATCTTAAATCTGAAGCGATTGAGAATCGCGTGTTCATGATTTTGTAACGTGGATATACAAACAACAACTAAATAACGAAAATTTACAATGTTTAACGACTTAGGACAACAAGAATTTACCTGTGAATAACACTTTCTTCACGAGTTCCTCCATCAACGTTCATCATCACAACAATGAACCCGAACCGTGTGCAGATCCACCACTAGATCTTCTAAGTTGTTCTCTAGGTGAGAGAGGAAGGTGGGGTCCTTTTAGGATGAGATGACGTGGTCTTTTTGAGAAATGTGTTTGGAACTCTTTCCAACACAAAAGAAAGAACTGTAGGGTTATTTGTGAAAACTTACTCAAAGTTTCATGTTATGCATCTATTTATATGGAAATATGATGGAAATTACCATCTTATCCCTCCTTCATTCTCTCAATAGTATATATTCAATTTGTGAATCTTATGCACATTAAAACTATATATTATATCAATTATATCACATATAATTGATATAGCACCTCATATATGAAATTGAAAACTTCAATTCCATTCCTAACTTTATACCCTCAATGTTAGCATTTTGAGCTAACGGAGGGACCAAATGGGTGCACTGATCATGAGCTCAAATGATGTGAGATTAACTGATCAAACTCTATGATCTGGTTAATCAATATTCATTAACTACAAGTCACTCCACAATAAACTTGTACTTGCACTCTCTCTCTGATGGAGATCTGATATCCTTGAGCAGTGGGAATGTATTTGGGATCGTAATTTGCTTGATTGTTTTAATTGAAACAAAAGCCAATACATTGACAAAAACATACAGAACAAGCATGCTTTTAAATCTAATTAAACATGGAGGTTTACATTCAAACATGCTTAAATTAATTAACAAATAAACTAATAAAGAGATAAAGGGATTACCTTTGTAGTTTTGCAGAACAAAAACTCCTTGCTCCAATGTTCAGCAACTCAGGAACTTCCAAAAGTTCTATGCTTTTCACCAACAGAACATCACCAACAGAGAACACCTTCTATATCCCTGAGTTCTACTAAGACCTCTCCTTTGTGAGAAGGATTCCAACAGTTTGGAAGGATTGTGAATTAGAGAGTGAGAGAGCGAGAATTCTTGCTCAGAGGGAACTTTTCTAAAAGAAAACACAGATCGATCAATTGATCAACACACCCCCTTCTCCCTATTAAGCTATCGATAGGGAGAAGGAGAGGAATAATGGGAACGTGTCTGGATGACACGTTCCCTTGTTTTATCATTAAAATAATAATAATAAAAAATAATAATTTAATCAAATTTAATTTTTAATTTAAATAATATTTAAATGATACAAATTAAATATTATATATTTAACTTGGCTCAAATCACATTTAATCAATATATCCCTTTGACCTATAGTTTTAATGTACATCCAGTGCACATTAAATTTTAACCTATTGTTTTCAAATATGAATGACATTCACATTTGAATTTAATATTTGAACCGTTTCAAATATTTAATTCTCTCATATAATTTTAACATGAATCCTATTCACATTAAATTTATAATACATAGTTCCAAAACTATATATTATATCGTATCAATGTACCTTAAGTTTATTCCCTAACGAATTTGAACATTTCAAATTCTAATGATCTAAGAACCCATTAAGAGCTAGAAGGTGGACCTAATAAACCCACAAATCAGAAGCTCCAACGATACAAGATTGCTCGGTTAATCTCATTAACCTCCCAATCAACATTCGTTAATTACGGGAACACTCCACTAAAGTCCCGTAGCTGCACTCTTCTCACTGCAGATGTTTTTCTGTGTCCTCGAATATTGACAAAGAACAACAAGTCAATCCATCACGAATGTTCGTAACACCAGATGGGTCAAATTGTCGTTTTATCCCTTGTTTACATCTTGTGCCTTAAGTACCAGTGCTCCTCTAACGAAAAATTTGTTTGTGGTCCTACCATCAAACAAAGTTCCTCTCGGGCCAATGAGAGGGTAAGGCCCTTTGTTCAACTCCCGGAGACACCACTTAAGGGAACATTCCTTTACTTGCCCTAGTAGGCGGGAATAAGTGAATTCCATTTTGCCAAGTTAAGTTCCCAGCCGCTCACTCGGTCTTGTACCCAAGAAGGTAGGCATATTGAGTGGGCGAATCTGGCCACTCTCACCCATACTAGTCAAAGGACAATCCCTCACGAATAGGAGTTCGTAAAGGATTGAGATCAAGTTTCCCGGGTCATCCTAGTGAAATAGAAACCTAACTAGTCAACGGAGTTACAACTAGAGTTTGTTATTTCGTGGTCTGGTCTTATGTAATCTCATTACATATGATATCCCCACTCACATGTTATCTACACATACACGTTAGGATCACAGTGTTTGTATCAAATACAAAGTGGGCCACATCCATAGTTTTACCATGGTAAGGTACCCAAACCTTGTCCTCTAACTATAGACCCTTTAGGCTATATCTCGAATTGATATCATTTATATGTACACTACATTAAGTTAATGATTCATATAACAACCTTAGATGTTTAGTTTATTAGATTTAAGGTTTAAATAAAGGCAAACCTGTAGATAACGAACAATAACTCTTTATTGAAATAATAACACTGTATTACATTAATTAGAACATAATTACAAACTACGAGTTTTATGGCGCAAAACCCAACAAACTCCCACTTCAACTAAAACTCTAGTGGGGTACATTATAATATAAAACAATGGTTACAAGATATAGAAATACAATAAATTAGGGCATCGATATACCCCCATTGCATACCTCCCACTTGCCCTAGATTAGCATATGTACATATCTCGTAGACCCAAACTTTCCAGATGACCCTCAAACACTTTAGCCGTGAGAGTCTTTGTAAATGGATTAGCAATATTGTGCTCCGAAGCGATCTTCATGACTATCACATCTCCTCGTTGCACTATTTATCGTATCAGGTGATTCTTCCTCCCGATGTTCTTACCTCGCTTATGGTTGCGAGGTTCCTTCGAATTGGCTACTGCACCACTGTTGTGACACTATAAGGTGATGAAAAATTCCATATTTGGAAAAACTTCCAAATCAGTAAGGAATTTCCTTAGCCAAACAACATCCTTACTTGATTGTTCGCCATACTATATCTCCCCCATTAAGAGTGAAAACTGATCCTCGTGGATTTTCGAGAATCCTTATCGATCTGAAATTCAAAATCAGTGTATCCAGTAAGGATCAAATCCTTAGACCCATACACAAGCGTATAGTCCCTCGTTCTTCTAAGATACTTTAGGATATTTTTAACTATTGTCTAGTTGTCTAACCTTGGATTGGACTGGTACCTACTGACTATTCCCACTGCATAACAAATGTCCGACCTCGTGCACAACATAGCATACTTTAAGCTACCTACGTCAGAGGCATAGGGAATGCGTCTCATATCCTCAACTTGTTGAGGTGTCTTAGGACACTGTTCCTTTGATAGTTGAACTCCATGCCTGGAGGGTAATAAGCCCCTATTGGAATTCTACATCGAATATCAGGACAACATTTTGTCGATATAAGACGCTTGAGACAGTGCTAGCGTTTTGTTCTTGTAATTCCTGAAGATCTAAATCCCAAGAACATATTGCGCCTTTCCCAAATCTTTCATTATGGAATTAGGTCGCCAGCCAATTCTTTATGTCAGTAAGGTATCCTACATCATTCCCAATGAGTAGGATATCATGCACATAAAGTTCTAATAAAGCTAATTTGTCGTTGATGATCCTCTTATAAACACAAGGCTCATTAACGTTTTGGTCAAAGCCATAAGACTTGATCGCAGTATCAAATCTTATATTCCAAGATCTGGACGCTTGTTTCAACCCATAAATGGATCGATTGAGCTTGGAAATATTTTTCTATTGACCTTGGTAAATGAACCCTTCGAGCTGAGACATATAGATGCTCTTGTCAAGATTACCATTCAAAAAGGTAGTCTTGACGTCCATTTAAAAAATTTCATAATCATAAAACGTGGATATGGACAAAAGTATCCTAATAGACTTCTGCATATCAACAGGGGAAAAAGTTTCTTCATAATCAACTCCTTCCCTTTGGATAAAACCCTTTGCTACAAGTCTTGCCTTAAAGGTCTGTACCTTATCCGGCTGCATCGCTTTTTCTCTTATAGATCGATTTACACCCTATGGGTCTAACCCCTTCAGGTTGGTCTACAAGTTCCCATACTTAATTGAAGTCCATTGACTCCATTTCAAAGTCCATGGCTTTGATCCATTGGTCATTGTCTACGTCATTCATCGCCTTTTTATAAGACAGTGAATCTTCTACGCCGTCATCAGGAATGACAACTTGAGTTTCAGCTAAACCCAAGTAGCGGTCAGTTTGAGAAATAACCCTCCCACTTCGTCGAGGAATTCCCGATGATTGAGAAGGACGAGACTAACTTGAGCTATTGGCTCCTCCACAAACTCTTGATGAAGGTCCAGCTTGATCAACAACTTTTCTTTGTTCAACTGTAGCTTCATTTAGTACTAATTTACTATGCAGTTTGTGATTCATGTGATCTTCCTCCAAGAACGTGGCGTTAGTACTAAACAATCACCTTGTTTTCTTTTGGGTCGTAGAAATGACCACCCTCTCGTTTCTTTGGGGTAACCAACAAATTGGCACAATCTCGAGCGAGGTTCAGTTTCTTTGGGTTTGTCCCCAGCACGTGTGTCAGACAAACCCAAATTCTGAAGTGTTGTAATCTAGGTTTACGCCCCTTCCACAACTGAAAAGGTGTTTCCATGTTCTATCAAATAGTCCTTGAATCTCAAATCCCTATACTCTCCAGCTCGATCGGATCGAAGCGTTTTAATGGTTTTTCATAATGCATTCTCTACTTCAGCCTTATATTCTTTGAACTTTTCAAGAGCTTCAGACTTGTGATGCATTAGGTATAGATAACCATACCTCGAATAATCATCTACGAAAGATATGAAATATTCATAACCTCCTTGAGCTTTAACATTCACCGGACCACAAAGATCCGAATGCACAAGTTCTAAAGGCTCTATGGCTCTATAACCTTTTCATGTTCAAGGTCGCTTGATCATTTTACCTTCAAAGCAAGACTCGCAAGGCGGTAAAGAATCATCTTCTAACTTGTTTAGAAGTCGATTCTTAGTGAGTCTCTCAATCCGGTTGAGATGAATATGACCAAGTCTAAGATGCCATAGATAGGTATTATTATTTGGAGAAATTCTTTGCCTTTTACTTTGAGTATTAGCCTTTTTAAACATCTCATGATTTAAAATTGCTTTGGTTCTTTTCGGTTTAAGTACATACAAGCCGTTTTCTAACTTGGCACAACAAATATTGACACCTTTCTTTGAAATGAACGTTTCATTAATTGAAAAGGTAATACAGTAACGAAGTTCAATTAACAAGAGATAGAAATTAAGTTTCTCTCAATTTTAGGAACTACATACAGATTTTCTAAAAATAAAAATCTATCTCTAAAAAACAGCTTGACATCTCCCACTGCACGAGCCGAGACGACGTTTGATGCGACTTAACTAATGTAAATTAGAATAAGACTTCGACACTTCTACAACGTGCAAGTATACACAGTCGAGAGCAGCAAGTGAAAAGTTAAAGTATCGATCCCACGAGGACTAGCTAAACCTAAATGAATGAGTGTCCTAACAATTTTTCCTTATTTTAGTGCAATGTATGAGTGTGCAAATTACTATTGTAAATAAATAAATGGATGTGATAAGTGTGCAAAGACAAGACTAGACTCAAGAAAATAACTAAATTTAAATGGGGGGAGGAGAATGCAAACAAGAGGGGAGATGCAAGAGATGAGATTTTTAATGAAAAATAGGCTCGGGTTAGAGATCTAATGTTCAATTGGAATAAATTTTTAGTGATGCCTTGAATTTACCTACACATGCATTCAAATTATTCTTTCCAAAATCACTAAGTTTTAAAACCTACAATTTCCCAATTGTGATCTAAATTATGCTCATGATTTTAGGTTTTAGGTGGGTTAATTATCCTAATCAACTCAATAATCCTAGAATGAAGTTTTAGTTTTCTAATTCATTAGCTTTCCCAAGTTTATGAATTATAGAGAAGTTAAAAAGGCCAATTTTAATTTTCATGCAACGTCAAATTCACTAAAACTTCATAAATTCAATCAATGGCATCGACTATAAATTTAATCGAAAATTACATTAAAACAACCTAACCATTGCCTAAGAAAATTTAGTTCATGATTAAAATCGAGTCACATATCTCTAGTTTAAGCATGCTTTTATTGATCAAGGAGTTCATGCAAAACAACCAACAATGTTCACTAAATTAGCCTAAATCAACAACAATTCTAGCCTAAAACAATCACAAGTTATGCTTAAAACAGTGAGCAAAAGTAGTCTAAATCACATACGTAAACAACCCAAAAATCATGATTAAATTGGTGGTTGACAACAAGCAATAACACTTAGAGATAGGGAAAACGTTACACAACAGGTGGCCTTATTTTTCAAGTTCAGTTCGATAGCAATATCTCATCAACAGAGGCTTGAAACAACAATCCAACCGTTCGAAACGAAGCCTCTTGAGTCTGGAAAAGGATGACAAAATTTCAGCACAATCCAACGGTTGAAACTTCTAGAATCAACATCTTTGTGAGCGCCGCTGGTGAAAAACTGAACTGCACTGATCTCCAAACGTGACAACGATATCTGACACAGCAAAGCTCAGAGCGACGATCCAACCGTTCAAAGTAGAGCCCTATGAGTCTCGAACAATCTGTCCAAATTGAAGTACAATCCAACGGTGGAAACTTCGGGAAACGACAACTTTGATAGCATCGTCTGTGAAAAACTGAACTGCACGATTTTTGCTACAACAATGGCACCTTGAAGCTTCGATTTTTTTCTCACACGATTGCTACAACAATGGCACTTTCATGATTCTTCTCTTCAATACACACCTTTGTTGTAGCAATCGCCCCTTCTCTCTCGCTCTCTTCCCCTTTTGTGGAAACTTCTTCTCCCATTTGGCACTTGTGAACCCTAGCCTCCTTATATAAGATGATGTTGCCCCTAACTCCATGGAAATTACAAAAATACCCTTAAGGGTTAGAATGACCATCTTACCCTTCGGGTAAAATGCCTAAAATGCCCTTAGGGACTCCTGTAATTTTCAAACATCTCCTGCACACAAAAAAATCCCAATAAATTCATCAATTAAATTATGAATCATCTAAATATGAGAAGATTTTTCTTAAGTTAAAATTTTGTCTTCCGATCTTTAATTACTTGTTAGCTTATTTTTCCAAATTTCTTAAATCAAAGCATAAAAACATCAAAATTAATTCTTTTCGAACATAATTCTTAAATTCAATACTTTTTAGCGATCATAAACAATTTAGGGATAAAATAACATGAGACTCAATAAATTCTATGCAATTCAAGTACATTAAGCTCTAAAATTATAGTAAAACAACTCTCATTTGAGGGAGATACTATTCTAGAGGAAGCTCACAAATCAGCTCATGCTATGCGTCCAGGAAGAACCAAGATGTATAAAACTGTGAAGGAGACTTATTGGTGGCCTGGGATGAAGAGGGAGATAGCTGACTATGTTGACAGATGTTTGATCTACCAACAGGTTAAACCAGTTAAACAGAAGCAAGAAGGACTCCTTAACCCATTGCATGTGTCAGAATGAAAATGGGAGCATATCACTATGGATTTTCTGTTTGTTAGTACAACGTACTTCTAGTAGACATGATGGTATTTGGGTAATTATGGATAGACTCACTAAGACAACACGGTTTATACTGATTTAAGTCGACAAAATTGTGAGTCAAAACGGAGTGCCAGTGTGCATAGTTTCTGATAGGGACCCGAGATTTACTTTTATGTTTTGGCCTGGCTTACAGAAAACTATGGGAACAAAGCTGAGTTTTAGTATATCATTTCATCCTCACACAAATGATCGATGAGCGGACGATCATCAGGACCTAGAAGACATGTGGAGAGCATGTGTCCTTCAAGTTAAGGGAAGTTGGGATACACACCTATCACTTATTTAATTCACTTACAATAATAACTATCAGTCTAGTATTGACATGGCACAATTTGATGCTCTAGATAAAAGACCGTGTAGAGTGCTCGTATGTTGGAACGAACTAGGAGAGCGGAAGCTAATCGGTCCTGAGTTGGTGTAAATTACGACGAAAACCATTAAGGTAATCAGAACGAATTTGAAGATCACTCAGATCGTCAAAGAGTTACGCAGATAAGCAACGAAAGGGCTTAGAATTTTAGGTCGGAGATCAAGTTTTCTTGAAGTTATCTCCATGGAGAGGTGTCTTTCGTTTCGGAAAGAAAGGTAACCTAAGTCGTAGATATATTGATCCTTATCAAGTAATTGGACGAGTTGGGCCAGCAGCCTACAGACTTGAGTTGCCAATAGAACTATCTTGAGTAAATGATGTTTGCATGTGTCCATGTCGAGGAAATATATTCCAGATCCGACACATGTGTTGCTAGCAAAACCATTTGAGTTGAAAGTTGACATGAGTTACTTAGAGAATGCAGTTCAATCCTCGACAGAAAAGAACAAGTTTTCAGAAACAAGAAGATCCCACTCGTGAAGGTTCGTTGGAAACATCACGGAGTAGGGGAGGCAACCTAGGAATTAGAGAACCAAATGAGGAAGAAGTATCCGACGATTTTCACTTAAGGACTACTAAATTTTGAGGACGAAATTTATTAAGGGGGAAGTAGGTTGTAAACCCGAGATCTCTCTTTAGAATTTTCTTAAAAAAAAAAAAAGATAAAACAAAAGAAAACAAGAAAGGAATATATTTTGGTTTGGTTTTATTTTAAAAGAAAAGAAAAGAAAAGAAAAGGATGAATGAGACAAAGGAAAATAATAAAGAAAAAAGAAAAAGCAAAAAAGGAAAAGGACAAAAAAACTTTTCCACCGCCAAGCATTTCTAAAAGGATTTAATTCACCTTTTTCCATTTCCTTAAAGGAAAGAGAAGAATGTGGTTTTTGGTTTGAATTGAAGAAAAAAGGGAGAAATTCAATCCAACCTCCCATGGCAGTAAGATGAACAATTCAACCATGTTATGATGTTTTAATCATTTTGAGCTCAAGAAGAGGTAAGAATTGAGGTTTGGTTTCTTGAAAGTTAATTCATTTTTTAACAAAATTCGTGAAGAAGCTCGAGCCAATTCTGATCACTGATTTGTGAAGAGGAAGGCAGATGACAGATTTTGCTGTAGAGGCATTGGGAGTTGTTAGTGCAGCAACCCGAGGCAGGTGTGGTTCCCCTTGTGCGGGAATTCTACGCTAACATGCCTATAGAGGCATATCACACCACAGTCCGAGGGAAATAGATCCAGTTCGATTTAGTGTCTATTAACAGGTATTTTCATTTACCTGGGAAAGCCGTAAACTCTGTTTTTTAATCATTTTGCACTCATACATGATGTTTTGACATATGCAAAATGATATAGGTTGCACGAAAGGATGTTGTGATCGGATTTGGAAATCTATTGAATTGGGGACTATAATGTGTTTAAAGCTTCATAAGAGATAGGTAAGCCATTGAAATAAGCATATTAAAGGTTAGATTGAAGTAAGTTACGACCTTTTTGGAAGTGATTTTGCACTGACCAAAATCACTTTTGACATGTTTAAAATCATTTTCCTACAAAAAGTGTGATGTTTTACAATATTAAGCATGTCATTTTGGACGAATCAAAAATCATTTGAAGTGATTCACTTTCAATCAATTGGGAGGTGATTCCCAAGTGATTTTTGTCAAGTGATTGTAATTTTAAATGACTATTACTTCATTTTTGGAAATAATGTACTTTTAACGAGGGGTAAAAACTGTCGTCTTTTGTTAAAGTTCATAAATTTCCATAGAAAGGTGAATTTTCTAAAAATCGTCTTTAAGTTCATCTGTCATTGTTTATAAAATGACAATTTTATATCTCTAGAGTTTTTATAATATGTATCTTACTTTATTATCTTTTTCTCTTCTAATTCATATTTTTGACTTTTGTTTCACTCGAATAGTTTTAACACTCTTTGATTTTTTTTTATTTCTAATATTTTTTGATCCTCCCTATAATTTTCATATCTTTTTAATTTTTTTCTCCCTAATGTTTTTTCTCTCTTTCTACTTGTCCCTAACTCTTAACTCTTTTCTCCTCGTTTTAGTTTTTCTTCTTAAAATTTTGATCATCTTGCCCAAATTTTTTTTTTTATCTCTCTATCTTTGAATTTTTACTTTCTTTATTAAAATTCTCTCTCTCAATTTTTTGTCCCTTCCTTTAAATTTTTTATCCTTCCATACTTCGAAGTTTTATCCCTCCAAATATTAAAATAATTTATAACCAAATACTTATAAAACAAATTAATAATAATTAAATCAGTTAGTTTAAAACACTTTAGGTTAAAGTTGTTTCCCAAATATGTGTTTTTAAAATCACTATTAAAAGTGTAGAACCAAACATGAAAATGATTATATGGAAATCACATGGAATAAATCAGTTATAGACAAATCAATTACACAAAAATCAATATTTCTAAAATCATTCCCAAACATGCACTTAAGAACATTAGCAAATTGGGTAAACTTTAGGTGCATTATGTATTGAATGAAAAGCTCTTATTTGTCACAAACTTAGGTAAAGTTGGCTAAATGTTGCAGGTTCATTTTCTTACTTATTTTGGTATTTTAAAAAGGGGATTATGATGTAAATATTAAAGTATGAGTTGGCCAAAGGAGGTGAAGCCTCGGTGTTAAATTTGGTTGGTAGGTGTTGTCAAATTGTTAGTAAAACAACAAGCTGCTGGAAAATGGAACAACTTCAAACAACCATAACTCTTAGTTTACTGAACCGAATTCGATGATTATTTAGTCCAAAACTCCGACATTGAGTGTAGAATTTGTAAATGGCTGGCATTTTTGAAAATACGAACATGAAGAAGGAGGAAAGTATAGAAATCTGAGAGACGTTCACAGTTCTCAGGTAGCAGAACAACGTGAACAGATCCGTCTTTTTTCAGCTATTGAGGAGGATTTAGAAGCTGAAATTTTGGGTAAGTAAGCTAAGATGTAGCATTTTAGGTTTTCAAAGAATATTGGGTGGTTGTTTTGATAAATTTTGAGGAACCCAAGCTGAAAGTTGAACCTGAAATTTTAGGTGCAAGGGAAAACAATTGCTAGCAAGAGATTGATGGAGATGTGCTTCCATTTCTACATACCTTGCAACGAAGTGTGTATGGTTATTATGAATTGAGTTATGGGACTGAATTAGATATGTTTTTAAGGTTCATAAGGAAACGAATTAATGTTATGAATTTCAATTGTAGGGCAAACGGAGATATGAATAACTTATAATCCTTGGAACCCTTTTGGTGATTGTGAGGGACTATATTTTCGAACTATACTTGACCTTTGTTTTTCTTCAAAATCATAAATGTTGATCATTCAATCATGCTTGAATTAATTTTGTATAGTTTCATGGAGTTTTTGACTGAATGTTCTTTATGGAACTTAAGCATGTTTTGAATTAGTGTGTAACTATATTTTCAAGAATGGAAACTAGTTATATATTGAAGTATTATTTCCTCTAGAGAATGCCTTGAGTAAATTCACTTGGAAACATGTTTAGGAAAGCAATATGCAAACGTTGAGAAATTGTTGTTGTGTTTTGAAAACATGATTTCCATGTTTAGGAAAGCAATATGCAAATGTTGAGAAATTGTTGTCGTGTTTTTTCAATACTGAAGGTCAGTGAGAAGGTATTCGGGTAGTAAATTGTCTTATCCTAATACTAAAGGACATTGAGAGGGTATTAGGGAAAACCAAGGTGCCCAATGGCCTTACACGTGACGTGAAAGAGGTATAAACGTTGTTGGTATAAAGATAACTCTACCACAAGTAAGGTTTAATAGTTGGTATCATGCCATGAGTTTTATTGTTATGAACTTCTACGCTATGGATCCATTTATTCTTCATTATAGCACTACATTATGAGTTTTTATGTTATCCATAAGTGGTGACTTAAATCTGTAAATTGATTGCATGGCCTTATTACGTTTACAATCAAGTGTTAAGTTTTTTTGTACTTATAGCCTACCCATTATTTAACTTCGCCTTTGAGCTTATAATGTTTTAAAAATAGGAACTCATCGATTCTCACCACGCTTTCAATATGTTTACTCTTCCCAAGTAGCGTAAAAGTTCCTGCTTAGCCTTGACTTGAGACCTATTTGCCACCACGCTGCTTTTAGCTCCTTGTATATACATTTTCTTATGTATATGGTTTGTAGTGAAAACATATTAGTCGGGTTATATTAAACTTCAAGGCTTTATGACTAGCTAAAGAACATAATATTGATCCAAATCCTCATGGAAATCCAAATCCCTTCAATAATAGCGTTACTAGCATCCCACAAATTAGGGAGATAATTTCAAACTTGAAAACGGAGATTTCGATGAAAACAACAAAAGTTGTTTGCTAGAAATTATCATTTGTCGCGACAACTGTTTCTGCAACTGGCGTGCAACTTTATCTATGCTGCTATCAAGAGGGTCGCAGCAGTATCGTTTGCAACACTAGGGGTAGTGTTGCAACGCCACATCATTGAGAACGCCAGACAAGACGTTGTATACCACAGCGTTGCAACGCTGACCACGACATTGCAACGTTGCAGCATAGTGGAGCATGGAGCGCGAGATTCATGCGGTAGTTGTATCGTGGGTCAAGAAGGAAAGAGTCTAGATTAAGAAAACGAGAGAAATTTGGATCTTGTACACTCTAAGTTGATTAATTTTGTAAAATAAAAAAGATGCTCAAAGCTGGAAAAACAGGGGGATAGAAAACTCAACTTTGAAGATCAAATTCTCTTCACCCGGTGGATAGTTTTAAACACGAACACTTCGTGGACAATCGTTAGAGTCTTCCGTACTATCCTCGGGCCTTAGAACGGATTGTGCGATCCTAGGTTGAGAGAATTTGGAAGAAAATACCTCAAAGGTCACTAATTTGGGAATTTAGAATTTTCTGCAGAATTCTCACAAATTGCCTCAAATCACCATTATATAAAGCTTCAACAACCTTCATTCGAGTGACAACTCAAGGGTGATGAGGATGCTTTGAGATGTAGGTGGCCAATTTTGGTGAATTTTGAAGATGAGTAAGATTGCATGAAGTTGTCAAGTTGGATTTCATGGAAATCCTTGAATTTTAATTTAATTTTAATTCAAAAATAATATTAAATTAATTTTTAATTAAAATTACTTAATTAATTAAATTATTAAATAATTAATTTAATTAAATAATTTTTAATTTAATTTAATATCAAACATTATATTAAATAAATTGCCCGATCTCGATCGATTTTCTGAACATGAATCCTAAATCATGCTATAAACCGATCCAATATTTAAATCATATTTAAATATATCCACCTCCTGTTAATCATAGTTTAATTCATAATTAGGCTATGACTCGTTAAATATAACATATATAATTAACGATTTCTCCCAAAAACGAATTTGAACAATTCAAACTCTTTTCTCTCAAAATATTACAAGGCTTAGTCCGGAGCTAGCAAGGAGGACCTAATGGACTCTACAGATCATGAGCTCTAACGTAAACGTGATTAACCGCCAAACTCTTTAGCCTAGCTAATCAACATTCGCTAACCACCGACACTCCACTAAAGCCTAGTGGTTGCACTCTCCACAATGTGAGATATATTTTTGTCCACTGATATAACAAAGATTAGTAAGTCGATCCTTCACAGTGTCGCTCAGAATTACAGTTGGGTCAAAATTACCGCTTTACCCTCATTACCCCTTGTTCCTTAAGTCCCACCGATCTCTAATCGAACAATTGGTTTGTGGTCCAACCAAAGAAACGAATCCTCTCGGTCAATGAGAGGGGTGGCCCATTGTTCAAGACCTGAAGTCAGATTTAAGGGAACAACCTCCTCTACTAATCCCTAAAGTGGGTAAGAGTGAATTCCATCTTGCGTAACTATGTTCCTACTATCTACCCGATTTTATCCTCAAGTGGAGGCTTATTGAGTCGCTAATCTCGAGCAACTCTCAACCATGCAAAACTAAGGATAATCCTAATAAATGTGGAGTCCATAGAACGCTTCGGGATTAAGATCGAAAGTTACCTAGGTCATCGTATGAATATAGTCGGGTTAGGACAAGAACTGGAGTTATAAAGTCTAAGTGACTATTTCACTGGCCCGATCTTATGCAAACTCATTGCATAGGCGCCTTACTCACATGTCTCCACATGAACGATTTAGGATCACATCGCTTGTACTTACAAAGTGGGCCGCGCCCATAGTGTCCCCAAGATAAGGTACCAAACCTTATCCTTATACTCGATAGACTGCTCGCTATAACTTGAACTTGATCTACTTTTATGTAACACATAAAGTTCAAGTATTCATCCTATAGCCAAGGGTTCTTTATTGGATTAAAATACACAATATACAATATTCAATAACACCTTTGATCAATAAATATCAATAACAACTTTATTGTGAAATAGAATATACATCGGGGCTTTACAAAACCACGAGTTTTAGGACATAAAACCCAACATTCTCA